>CM031081.1:30694632-30883917 GCA_018257905.1 Gillenia trifoliata
TAATTAGGGTATTGTGACATAAGTTGTAAATAATTTGTAATAATAGGTTACTTATTTTCCCACATGTCAACAAGTTTGAGTTTTGAGTTTTATTTGAATGTTTAAAGATAGATGGGTTTAAGTTTGGAAAACAAGAGTTATAAGGGCCTATATCTAAAGAACCCGTGTGTGCAAAATAATTTACCTACATTTATATGTAAAATATAATTTTCGTGACATTAATTAAGCATGTATTATTACATATATTAGGCATGTTTTTATTGTTATTATATATAAGGCAATGAATTTGTAACATTAATATTTTTTTTGTTTTTTTTTGTTTTGGAAAGTCATTAATTCTCCCTTACTACCTGTATGGAATTAATTGTGTACATCAAACATTCAAATATGGGTATTTTAGGCATTCAAAAAATTTAAAATGTGTAAAGTCAAACATAATTAATGAATTTGCTTATGTGGAGTCTAGTCAATGGATTATATTCGAGTAAAAAACTTATGTCGGGTTTTATATAGAGAAAATTAAATTTCAAGAGCTAAAGTCATATTTTCAGTTTTTTTTAGTTTAACTTTTTTTTTTATGAAACGCTGAGTCTAGCTTAAAATATGTTTTGTTTGTAATAAAAAAAAAAGTTATTCCTTATCATCCAAATATATGGTTAATTGGGTAATATATTTCATAAAAATAAAAAAATAAAAAGTTTCTAGTGAGATAACATTTAGGAGCCGTTTGAAAACCTACTTTCAGTTTTTAGTTTAAAAAAAATAAAAACTAAAAACCAAAAAAAAATTGAAAGTCAAGAGAGTAGTCTTCACTTTTGGTTTTCATTTAAAAAAAATGAAAGTAGTAATTAAAGGAGTTTTCAGTTTTTTTAAAATAAAAACAAAAACTGAAAATTGAAAATAAAAATATTATCAAACAACCCCTTAGTGTTTTACAAAAACAACAAGCTAGACACCATCCATGAAATAAAGTTGTGTCATTTTATTTCCCTTTTCGATTTGGCTACAGTAGCATCAAATTGCCGGACCCAAACTGGATATAGCATAATTCCCTTTTTTTTTTTCCGTTCATACAATTTGACTATTGCAATGATCAAAGTACAATATTTGATTAATACAATTTTCATATTACTTTAGGATGTCATTTTCTCAAAAAGGTTTCTTTCTTTATAACTTAAGGTGTGTCACCCAACTTTGAGAATTAGACACACTCAAACTTATTGAATTTTGTAAAATGACAACTAACAAGGTCACAAAGCTCACCAATTACCAGAAATAGCTTCCTCTCTATTTATTATATATGCGTACCTTGTTGATGACAATGACATGATACTTGTTAATGGATTTATTTGGAAAGTGTTTTTAAATAATTAAAAACGCTTATAAAGAAAATATTTTTAAAAATAACTCTTAGTAAAAATACAAGTTAATTCTGAAAAAAACATTTTTCAAACGAAACCAATGACTTTCATAATAACATTTTAAAAGTCAATTTCTTTTTGGCCGGACTTTTTTAGGCCAATCATTTAATCAAACAAAATATAATTTATTATAGTACATGTCAATTTCAAATAGTATTTTTATAATATTTGTGAATAAAGTAGTTATATACATATACACACACACAACAATATTTCTCCTTAAAAGGGCGTTTGGGCCAAACCACATAATGAGTCAATATAATAAATTAGTATTAAACTCGTTATTCATGAGAGTTGAATCTTACAATGTGAAGATAAGTACCATCACTACACTGTAAATATATGCAGCATATCGACTGTAATTAAATCAACATCACTCTATAGATTATCCGACACACCCCGACCCGAATATCCAGGTGGACACTGGATATCGAGGCGTACTGACCGTCATCTCGGAGGAGTGACGAAGTCATGATGAAATAATTGAGAATTTAAATAGTGGAATAAAATGAATTTTGAGATAATTTGAATAAAAGAGTGCGGAAGTGCGTAGTGTGGGTTAAGACCCATTATTACACAAATATCAGAGCTAGGATGCAGTGAATTTAAAAGAATATTCCATTCCCGTAGGATGGATATAAACACAACTGAAGTGCAAATACATACTTCCCCGGAGGGTAAAATGGTAATATCAGCAACAGCCACCGAACTAGTCTGCCAACTAAAATCTAGGACCTGGAGGGGCGAAAAACAAAGGTGAGTGGGCCAAGTACGGTTTTGTAAAACCTTTTCAAAAGTGTGAGTCATAACCCCTCGCTGTAAAACCCGTAGTTTGCCAAAATATAAGTTTAATAACAATAAACAACAATTATCAATACTTGGGACAGCGCCCACAAGGATACGGGTGAGATATAAATCAACAGCAGTAAAAACAACACATTACTTATCGCATAATCATAGCACACAAGTCATGCAGAAAGTAGCTACATGACAGGCTGGGTGTTTACCAATTTACGCTCTAGCACTACATAAACGTGAAGCTGGCGCTAAGCGCATCACAACGAGTTCGAGTTGCCAAGGCAACCTAGAACAAGCTGGCACCTACGATGGATCCAAAGTGAGCGTGTCGGTGCGTGTGAACGTATACGTGAAGCTGGTCTACTCTCAGACAGTGCTAACACCGTGCAATATGCGTGATAAGTAATAAATCTCTAAAACGTATAGACATGCCAACATTTATTCAAATACGCTAAAAAGCATGATGAACACATCATAATATGATAAGTAAAACATTTATCAAGTTTAATAAGATATGGCATGCTATACAAGTTCATAAAATCACATTTGAACACATACCAGAAATAATAATATTTTAATAAGAAATGGCCCACTCACTGGTATGTCGTCGGGTCGTAGCCGCCGTACCTAGCTTGACCACGGAGTTCCTCGGGATAGGTCTCACCTATATGAGAAGTCATTATACTAATCATTATACAAGTCTATCCAAATATAAATAAGGAAACGACTCGAAATCTCCTCTGTTTGCTCGAATTAGAGGTCTAAAACACCTCGAAAATTACCATACATACCACCCCTAGGTAGTACGCGTCGTCACGAGTCGCCTCGCGAAGACGGAATTGGAAAAAGATGGCTCACGCGCCCCACGCGCGGCTTGAAGGTGGCTGAGCCGCGGCCTACGCGCGGCTCATGCGCGCCGGTCAAAGTCAACGGTCAAGTCAACGCTGACGTCAGCAAGGCCGGTCTGAACCGGTTTGCTGACGTCAGCCGGTCGGTCTGAACCGGTGTTGACGTCATCGCTGACGTTTTTCCAGTCGCCGGCGCCGGCGCCAGCTGCCGCGCCGGTCGCCGGAAACTGGGTATTTTGGCCGGAATTTCTGGGATTTTTCAAAGCTTCCTAACTACTACGTTTCTAAGCCAAATTTTACGATCTATATATCAAAATGAAGCTAGAGACGAGTAGAGTTCAAAAATGCTTACCAACACCTCAAAAGGTGGTCGAAAGTGGCCGGAAAATGGCTTGAAAGAACCGGCCAAAAGTCGACGTTGTCGATCTCGCCGTTTTCTCCACTTGCAGGCCTTGGGTTGGGTTCCCAAGGTTCCCAGAAGATGTTTGGTGATGAGTTTGAGTTGAATCGAGGTCCAAATCAACGTGTTCAACGTCGGACAAAAATTCGAACACCGACGGGAAAATTTCCAAATTTTCTGGGTAGAAGTTCTGGGTGTCCTGGGTTGCTAGCCTTGCTCCCAGTGACCTGGGATTAAAGAAAATGGCGAGTGAGAGTTGTTTGTAAGAACAAAACCGAGAGAAAGAGAGAGAAATGGCCACGGGGTGGCTTGAGTAATTTACCTGGTTTTTGGTTGCTCAGTTTCTGGGCAACTAAGCTGGGTTACTGCCACGGTTTGGCTTGAGGAGTTTGTAAGTGTGGGAGTTTGCAGAGCTTCTGCGTGATTTGTAGTGATTTCTGCTTGCAGAAATCACGGCACCAATTAGGGAAAAGCAGGGGGACAAAGACAGAGATAGAGGTAGTAGGGGTGTGGTGAACCCACACGGAATTGCTCACCAAAAGTGATAGAAATTCAACACTGCAACATGCAGTCAAAACGCATGCAGGCGTGCAGTTAGAAAACAGTAGAGGTGCAGAGCACCTTGGTTTGGCTGAAAACCACGGGCGTACAGTCCACAAAAGGAAATTACTGCACAGGAAAATTTTGCCCAATTATCGTAACTTGTCCGTTACAAGTCCGAAAATTATCCTGTTCGCGCCTACGGGTTCGTAGTAAAGTGTACTACTCAAAAAGTACGAAATTAAGTGAATAAGAAATAATTGTCCACATAGGACATACGTGGCCACTAAGGGCATTTTCGTCAATTTACACAGTCGAGGAATAAAATACAATACTTTTAGGGACGGGATGTAACATTATCCCCCATAGGGCATGACACATGTATACACCATCTTAATATCCTTAATTCTAACCTTTTGTTCAATTATATACATAGTGCCAAGATCCACTCCATTGAAATTATCATCAGTGTACTTGGGTTACGTTTCATTAGTCACAACATTTATATTGGTTTATGTTATTTTATATCACTAAGAAATTTATGAAACCTAAATTTTTTTTTTCCTTTAGCAGCAAGCATGCACTATTTGTGTTCCCCTCAACTCTTCATTACGGAATACGTAAAATTGTAGAATATGACTCCTTGTAAGTCAGTATATGACTACAAGTTACAACTCCATTAGTATACTCATATAATATGTGTGCAAAATGATGATGAAACCAAATAAAAAGATGTCAATTTAAATGAACAGCCTGTATTACAAAAATAAATAATACAACACTAAGTTGGACAAAGAATACTCAAATATCACAAATGCACAACTCATAAGAGATTTCTCAAAACAAATTATAAGGAAATATATTTATATATATATATTATTGACATCATCTTATTTTTATATAAAAAAGTAACATCATTTTATTTGATAGAAAAAAAGTATTGACAACATCTTAATGTTCCACCATTTACGTTGTAAAGTCATTTTCACTAAAAAGGTCTTACTAAAAAGCTATTTATCCATCCCTAAAAAAATATAGGGTTAAAAACCTTATTGATCACAGTGTTTATGGTCAAAATTTATTTTGATCACTGTGTTTTCAATTAAGTCAATTTGGCCACTGTGTTTTAAATGCATGTTAGACCAATTAGTCATGACAATATACTCGTCATTTTGCACCCAAATTTAAGTTTTTCTATAACGATTTAGAGTATTTTGAAAAATCACTTGTCAAAGGAAAATAAAAGAATTCATTCTATTATTTTAGAATATAAATATAACGGTTATTTGTAACACAGCACAATACTTCCAAAGAAAAAAATCTTGCCAACTTACTACTCGATTAGTTGGATGCACCACACTTGTTACCTCAAAAATTCAAAATGCATTATGTTTTGCATACGCAAGTACTTTTTTATGGGAATTTTGTTTACTACAACTTCTCTTCAAGAAAACAGAAGATGTCTCACGAACTTCAATCAACTTAATTCTTTACTAAATTCATTTAGGGGGTGTATTCAATTTGGAGTCTATAGAATTTTTTTGTATTTTAAAAGTCTGTGGATATTCAATTAGGATTTTAAAAAGTCCTTTAAAATTTAGCTGTATTCAATTAAGATTTTAAAATATCCGTAGAAATCTAGTGGTATTGAAAAGTTTATTGACTTTCAAAGATTTCATTAATTGTTGGATTGTGTAGGATTCTAGGGTCCTTGGTATAAATAGAAAATCCATTCAGAAATCTCTTCTCCTACCAAGAGATTTTGACGCTCGCTCAGAATAGAAGATGAAGGGAGACGAACATACTTTTTCTTGACCTTGTAGAAGACGAACAAACCTCTTCACTCAAGGTTGGTATTTTCTAATCTATTGACGTTATTGTTGTTATGCTCAATGGTTTGTGGTATTATGTATATTATTCATAAATATTAGGGTTTCAATCCAATTGTATTGTACAGACGACTATATTAGGGTTTCTATCCAGCTTGCTAAAGTGAAGGCTTCGGCCATATATTTGTTTAATAGAAGCAAACCATGTATCTGCGCACTTGCTTATGGGTTTTTATATATATGTTTCCTTTGGAACACATGCTAACTTGTCTATTGCATATTTTATTCATTCTTGGACTTTGATAGTTGCATATAGGTTTCGTTTTTTACTATCTCTTGAAATATTATTGGTGTTAGTTGTTAATTGATTCATTGAGTCATAAAGAACACATGACCCTAGTCAAATCTATTAGAATGAGTACACTATTGGCTATTATAAAGCCAAATAACTAAAAGAAATATACACATCATTGGCATATATACATATATAAGTGGCTGGCCTGTATATTAGTATAACCTAGTGCAGAACCAAAACTGAAAAATTAGATGAATCAGGGACCAAAAGTGAAAACAAAATACTAACCAGCTGTGGATTCCTCATTTTTTTGGATTTCCGTCACATTACCCTTAATTTATTTCTAATACAAGCATCTTGCAGTGAGTCTTTTGATGGTTATCATATTATTTAATTGAGTTTAGATACCTTAAAATGCCATCTTGTTAATAGGTACGGTTTGAGGGTTTGAATTTTCTTGTTAATTGTATGGCTTGTTTATTACTTCTAAGTAGGTATAGCAGGTATAATTGTATGGCTTGTTTATTTCTTCATCGTATCTTGACATAGAAGAGGAAAATCTTGAACTACTTTCTCAAACTCAACAATGACAAAGAGCGGAAGCTAATGCTTGGAGACTTGGCATTGCTGAAGCTATGTGGGCTGATAGACCGCGAAATGCTGATAATGAAAATCAAGAGAATAACAATGAGAATCAAGACAATGACAATGAAAATAATGAGGAACAAAGAGATGATGAGAATCAAGAGGGTTATGATGATAATGAGATTGAAATGGAGGAGTATGCTTCTTTATAATTGTCTTTGCATTTTTTGGTAATGTGTTTTTTGGTTCTTTGCATTTTCAATGTTGTATTTTGACATACATAACAGATAATTTGGAGATGACAACTCTTTTGGTTTTCAATGATGTATTTTTTTAATCCTATTATTGATATTAGAACAATCAACAATCCATAGATTTATTAAAATCCATACAAATACTGAAATAAAATGCATTAAAATCTGTCAAAGTCTATATAGAATTAAAACAATCCATGGAGTCTGCAGAATCCATGGATTGTAAAAACTCTGACATAATCTTTTAAAATCTGAATTGAATACACCCCCCTTAGTGTATTATATATAGAGTTGGATGGATTTTGTTTGATTATGAAATCCAGGTGTATTCAATATAGACTTTTAAGAAGTTAATAAAAGTCACTATGTATTTAATAAAAACTTTTTATGACTTCTAAAAAGTATATGAAAATCTTGTAGTATTCTATTATGACTTTTTGTTAGTCTACAAAAATCCATGTGTATTCAAAATTTTAGTGATTTTCAAGGATTACTAAAAAGTCATGGATTTTGATAAACTTTTAGTGCTTTTATGACAAGTTTTTTGTCATATCAAATCCAACTTCTCCCCCTTAAGATTTTGATGGATTTCATTGTTTCTCAATTCTTTAATGATAAACTCCACCACCCACCAATGCAATAACTATTATTATTACCACTTCCACCACCATGTCGCCACCATCCCCTTACCATGACCATTTCCTTTGCCCCCACCACCACCACCGTCATGAGCATCATCGCCAGCCCTACTATGACCACCACTGACACCACCATCACCATGACAGCCACCTCTACCACCATCATCACCACCCCATTACCACAACCCCCCATCCCTACTCTTCCACCACCCCGCCACCACAATCACCACTCCTACTGTTATCGCTGCCACCAAAGATACCAACTTTACTACCACCATCTTGCCAATAATCACCATGTGACACTTCCACCACCAACTCATAAAACCATTTTGTCATGGTCATGATCGGCATTTCAATAATGAAAACATAAAAATAATAATGCTAATTAATAAACTCTATGACAATCTGCAAAACTCTAAATAATTCTAGCATTGAACTCTCTAAAAATTTGCAAAAGTCTATCATTTAACTCTTTTATTTTCCACAAAAGTATATCATTAAAAGTCTATGGAATTTTATGGAGTTTATAATAGTCAATAAAAGTCTTTTAAATCCGTGAAAGTCTATCACTTTAAAAACTCAACAAAAGTCCATATAATTCTTTATACAATACACCCCCCTAAGGGTCTTTCTTTTTTTGTCGAAGTCATTTAAGGGTATACACTATTGAGAATGAATCTCACATTAATGGAAAGAGGGACCTAGCTTACATGGGCTTATAAGTAAGTTGAGCTACTCTCTATATTGGTTTTATGGTAGAACCTCAATTTCCTTCATTGTATTAGAGTAGGTTGTCCCACGTGTGAAGCTCAATGGCCAAATGTGCTTCACGTCACCCCATTTATGTTGTCCAAGTGTTAGACTTAAAAATTTGCCACACGTGAGAGGACGTGTTGAGAATGAATCCCACATTAATGGGAGGAGGGAACCTTGCATGGGCTTACAAGTAAGTTGGATTACTCTTCATATTGCTAATTAATTTTATGGTGAAACCTCAACTTTCTTCGTACATATGGCAAAAATACACTCAAAAGATGACTCACATGCGTTTCAAATGATAAAATGAGTAAGAAATTGGCAAGACTATTTGTTTCGATGATATTCCTATTTGCGTAAAATGTTCGTGCAATGTCTCCATAGTTCATAGCAATTATAACGGCACTTAACTGTCAAAACCTTAACCCACTATCCACCCTCCAATATTCCCCTCCTGCGCAAAGTAGCAAAACAAGATAAAGAAAATCATATAAAATATACGAAAATTGGTTTGTAATATCCGTCACCACTCGACAGTTTGCTTCTCCAAAATCCAACTTCCATATTACATAGTCACCACAGATCCCTCTATGCTCCAGCATATCCTGCTCCCTTTGTTTTCTCTTTTAGTTTACTTATCGGAAATAAGAAATTCGATAACTTTTAAAATAGGAAAAAATAATAAGAAATTAGTATGTGAAAAACTTATTCTCATTAAGTTGTTTACTGATCACATAGAATTAGAATAAAAATGAAATGGTGTCATTGTAATTGTTTACTAATTTTAATAAATTGGAATGAAAACAACTTGATTACTAATATACCTTTGCATAAAATTATTCAAATAATTCTCATCATAGTACAGCAAAATCGTTTGACATTTTATGAGCGATGAGTCCATCTATAATTGTTCAGATACTTTTTGTTTTTGCTTTTAACTGTGAACAGCAAAATTTATAGTTCAAGAGGGTATTTTCTAAGGTTTAGCTAGGGTATTTTCAATTATTATAAAATAATGAGAGTATTTTTAGAAGACAACATGAGAGAGAAGGAATGGGAGTATGGATTTTAATTTCTTATACGCAGTAAACGTGGGGCAGTCATGAAAGGAACTCATTCTATTTCTTTTCATTCCTTTTACTAATAAGTAAACGAATATCATGAACATAGGACACGTGTTTGATGTTTTCATATTGAACACGGGCACGTGACGTTATTATTTCATTCAAATTATAACACGTTAATTTGTTCTTAACAACAAGATCGTTATGATCAATTAATGGGACTTGGCTGGAAAGTGTTTTTGCCTCTGTCATTATTTTTTCCAGATCTAAAGAGATACTACGAGTCCCCCGTCCCAGATTCCATTGTCGCGGCCATGTGGTTCACCGGTACTATCAAAAAACTATCCTTATGAAAAATTAATCGCCGCGCTACAAGTGCAACATATCAATCATGTCATCCACTCTTATTATAACACAAAAATGGTAGATGTGACTTTAATGCTATGTAGCACTCAGTACTACAAGTTTTTTAGCCGTTAGATTCAATTTTTGCAACTGTTACATCTTATATTTTCAATCTCAATTATTTATTTTCTGTATCAGTTAGTGCATGTAATCTTTTATATTTAAAGAGAGAAAGCAAATAGGGTGAAGCTTTCATAATACCTAAATTGCTCTTCTCCCATTAGGATTTCAAAAAAAAAAACTTTTGTAGTGGGACTGTGAGTAGTTAATAAGTTCATTATTTTTCAAAATATATTTTAATAAATAAAATAATAAGTAAAATAAAATAATATATATTATCAAATAAAATAATATATAATAAAATAAAATTAGCCCATAGGCTAGGATTGAGAGAAATTGCACAATGCTTTGTATTCCCGATATGCATGAAAACTTCTCCTAAGAGAATATACTGAATATTGTACACGTGTCCGACGTTTTCAATACAAATGACGTTTGTGAAATATAAAAACAGGATATTCAGGAAATTCAGAATCTTTGGTGTAAATTCTCGAAGTCACCGAGGAAGTTGGTATTTTCGGAAGCAAAGAAACAGTCTGGGAGTGTTTTGTCTGTTTGTTGCTGGCGGGAAGAGGCATCTGGGTTGATTTAAATATCTGAGAAAATTGCAAGAAAAAAAATGAGATCAGCAGCTTTCATTTTTCTGCGTGGAAGAACGGCTTTTTACCATTGTTACTTGCCATTTGGCATTCAACTGGACCAACCCAAATTGCCCAGGTGAGTCCTTTTCATGGCGGTGGTGATTAACAATTATCTCCGTGTGGAAATTAGAGTAGAGAGGGTTGGTAACTTGGTAGTATATATGAATGTGTAGGTGGGTGGGGGAGCAGGGGAAAATTTATGCTTATGAAATGTTTGATCTTTGGTCTGAAAGAAAGTAGATTAGCTAAAGAAGTAGTGAACTATGTGCAATTTGTTGGCTGTATATTGTGAATTGGAGTGTGGAACTAGTTTCTGATGTTCAATGGGTGGGTAAAAATCTGTGCTTTCTTTCGATATTCCTTCCGCGTTTGTGTATGATGTGTTGGCTATATATATATATTTTGAATTGGAGTGTAGAACTAGTTTGTGATGCTAAATGGGTGTGTAAAGATCTGTGCTTTCTTTCGATATTCTTTCCGTGTTTGATTTCTGAACTTGTGGTGATAATGGTGTTGCAGGGACTATTTTGTAGAGCACGCTGAGTTGTTCAAGCTGCCGCCTTTGGAAGGTGAAAACTATATATTCTGCTGTCTTTGTGTTTCTCGCAAGCACAAGGTATGCTTTCGTTCACCTCTCTAGTCTTTGCCTTTGTGTCTGCATTTTTGCTATATGCAGAAGATAAGTGATTTGCTCGTATGAGATGTAATCGCAATTGCACTCTCTTATTCGACTCTCAAATGTATGAATAGTGTGCTTTCAGCCTAGTTGCCATTTTTATTCGAATTTCAACTGTTCTACAGTTCAAATGAATAGAGGCACATGGAGCTTTGTAGTCTCATAGACTAGGCAAATAGCACTTGTGGTTACCTTCTGTGTTTGTAACCAAAAGTCAGCTCTTTACATCAATTTGTACTCTATTGAGTTTGACGAAGAATTTTCAAAAACATAGTATAACTAATTGTTGTGCCAATGTATGAAATGTGAAACTTACTGCACATATACTTGCAATTGATTACTTAGATAGTGTCTAAATCCAGGAACATCTTCGTGGTTTTTCCCTCTTTTCTTTTCATAATCGACCCTTTCATCTTCTACCTGTCATTCCAATCTTCGCACTAAAATGACCTTCTGTTCTTATATCCAAAAGTCAGATTTGTTTTATCAATTCATACTCTGTTGAGTCTGACAGAGAATTTTAGAAGCACATGGTGCTGTGTTTATGAAATGTGAAACTTACGGCACATATTTCTACTTTGGTCAGCAATGGATTACTTGGACGGTGTCCAAATCCAGAAAGATCTTCATGGTTTTCCCCCTCTTTTCTTTTGATGATCCAGCCTTCCATATTTCCCATCTTGACGTTTTCCCTTTTCTGGCTACTGTACAATTTTTTGGCCACAAGGAAAGATAAATAGCTGATACGGCTTTTTATTCTTTGTGGAATAATAAATTATGTAAGCAAAGATGTTCTAATCATTCATTGTTATATATATTGGCGGATTGTCTGCGTGAAAATCTTGTATAAGTTATAAAAAGTATGAATATGTGCCTAGCTCCAATTTCGGCCTTCTAGATTTGGAGCTTCATTTGAAATATCAGGTTTTCCCAACATCGGTTTCTTATCTTTGTTCTTCTCACTTGTCCTGATTGGATAGTTGCACAAATGCCCTTGTTTTTGTGTAATAACAAACAATGACACATAAGAGTTCGGTTTCTAGAACTGTAGATTTGAGCTTATCACCAACTGTGGTTATAAACCTTATACTATTTATGGACAACCTTGTGTACGGTTACGTATACCTGGGAGTTAGAACTAGAACAAAGTTGAAATCAGTTTGTTATTTGATCTCAATAGGCACGACTAGAAGGCCTGAACGGCAAGGGAAATGGACCCTGGAAAATCAGTAGAGGACCAGTTCTCCAGGCTGCATCCATGCCTTCCATTGAATACAAGAATTGGGATAGTAGGCGGTGGTCCAAGTGGTTTATCATCTGCTTATGCACTGGTGAAGCTTGGTTACAGCAATGTGACCGTGTTAGAGAAGCACCATACCGTTGGTGGCATGTGTGAATCAGTTGATATTGAAGGTGAGAAAATATAAGATGGTGTCTTCTATGGCTGCTTTGTTATGCAATTGAGTTTGACATGTATACTACCTTTACAGGGAAAATTTATGATCTCGGCGGTCAAGTTCTTGCTGCAAACAGCGCCCCTGTCATCTTTCACTTGGCAAAGGAGACTGAGTCTGAACTAGAAGAAATGGATTTCCACAAGCTTGCGCTTATTGACAAATCAGGGCAGTATCAAGATATAAAAGTTGCAGATGATTATGTATCGGTGATCTCACTGACGTTAGAACTCCAGGTTGGTACCTAGATCTTACACCCTGTTTTATTTCTTGATTTCTCCGCTCGGCAATATTGATATCTCCATTTTACCTTTTCTAGGATAAGGCAGCAAAGTCGGGTCGAATTGGGGTCCATGCTGTGAGTGAATATGCGTCAGACTTGACTCCTGTATATCTTGAACGTCAAGGATTTAGTTCTGTTCCCAAATCCGTGGCTTATGGATACACCGCTTCTGGTTATGGGTTTGTTCAAGATATGCCTTATGCCTATATTCATGAGTTCACACGAACTTCCATGGCTGGAAAAATTCGCCGTTTCAAAGGTGGATATACAAGTCTTTGGGAGAAGATCAGTAAATCACTCCCAATGGTTCACTGCAACACTGAAGTGTTGGAAATCAGACGCTATTCTGATAGTGTCAGTGTTGTTGATGTAAAAAGTTGTGACGGAGAAGTTAAATCTATGGAGTTTGATAAGATCATCATTTCTGGTTCCTTTCCTTTGAATAACGGAAGAATTTACAGATCACCACCTTTACATCCTACAGGTTTACTTATTACTCCCGCTCCCTTTTTTCTTCGCTTATTATCATTGCAATTCCTTTTTATCTTCTTGATATGCCTAACAAAGAATTCTCGTAACAGGACGTGGAAGTGAAGTAATGGAGATGGGTGATGTTGAAAAGGATTTGTTCAGTAAAGTACAGACGATTGACTACTACACTACAGTTTTGAAGGTTAAAGGGATAGAAAATATGCCGATGGGTTTCTACTACTTTGAAGAATATATGAGCAATCCTGCAACAATTGGAAATCCAGTTGCAATGCAGAAATTCTATGCTGACACTGATATTTTATTATTCTGGTCTTATGGAAATTCTGTCGATGTTACGGGACCAACAGTGACAGAGCTTGCAATTGATGCTGCTAAACTTATAGGAGCAGAAGTAACGGAGGTGGTTCTCCAACGACGATTTAAGTATTTTCCTCACGTTGGCAGCCAAGGTACGCCAATGATTTGCTTTTACACCATATATCCCTGTCAATTAGGAATGCTAATTTTAATTATTTATATACAGAGATGAAGGATGGATTTTATGAGAAATTGGAATCTGAACTTCAAGGCTTCAGGAACACTTACTATGTCGGTGGTCTTATGGCTTTTGAACTGACGGAGAGAAATTCGTCATACGCTATGGGTTTAGTCTGCAAGCACTTTGCAAATGACAACTCTGTGCCAAAATTTCCTTATGCTAAGGTAACCCCAGATATAAGTATTGAATTTGATGAATACTCGATTAAAATTTAATGATTGAAAATTCAAAGTTGATGAAAAATTCCTCACATAGTATATATAAACATTTATATTTGCAGAGTTTGTTTGCCTTGCAACGACAGTGGGGAGGAAGCCCTAAATGCATGACTGAATTACCAGGAGTGGAGTTCCCGATTCTGTCTTCCCTCGATGGATATCTGAAGCACTGGGGAGCTCTCGGAGTCACTCAAAACAAGACACTCTATACTTGGATTAATGAAGAAGGGGCGGTCGTGAGCCAGCGAACATATGCAGAACTTCATGCCAATGCTTCTTGCATTGCTCAAAAGCTCTTGACATGCAAGAAACCAGTAATCAGGCCCCGTGACAGGGTTCTCCTGGTCCATGTCCCAGGTCTGGACTTCGTGGATGCCTTCTTTGGATGCTTAAGAGCTAATGTTTTACCAGTTCCAGTTCTACCTCCAGATCCTTTACAAAGAGGTGGTCAAGCACTTTTAAAGATTGAAAACATTGCTAAATCATGTGGTGCAGTGGCAATTCTTTCTACCATTAGTTATCACTGGGCTGTCCAGGCAGGTTCCGTTAAAAATATGATCTCATTGACAGCTAAAAAGCCGAAATCCACAGCTCAGTGGCCCAATCTTCCTTGGTTACATACAGATTCTTGGATTAAGAACTCCAAGAACGTGGTTGTGGAGGATTTCAAAGATGAATTTGAACCACAGCCTGATGATGTATCCTTTCTGCAGTTCACATCAGGTTCGACTGGCGATGCTAAAGGAGTCATGATAACTCACGGTGGGCTCATTCACAATGTGAAGTTGATGCGAAGGAGGTACAAGAGCACCTCAAAGACAGTTCTAGTTAGCTGGCTCCCTCAGTACCATGACATGGGGCTGATCGGAGGACTTTTCACAGCTCTTGTTAGTGGTGGAACTGCAGTTTTATTTTCCCCATTGACGTTCATCAGGAATCCATTATTGTGGCTCCAAATCGTGAGCAAATATCAGGCTACTCACAGTGCTGGCCCCAATTTTGCCTTTGAGCTAGTCATTCGAAGGTTGGAGTCGGACAAGAGCAAGAAATATGACCTTTCGTCCATGAAATTCCTGATGGTTGCTGCTGAACCAGTTAGGCAGAAAACTCTGAAAAGATTTGTCGAGCTCACTCATCCTTTTGGTTTATCTCAAGAGGTGATGGCACCTGGCTATGGTTTGGCAGAAAATTGTGTGTTTGTCAGTTGTGCATATGGTGAAGGGAAGCCTATCATGGTAGATTGGCAAGGAAGAGTTTGTTGTGGGTATGTGAATCCCGGCGATGAAGATGTTGACATTAGAATAGTCGATCCAGAGAGTTGTGAAGAGCTCAAAGAAGCGGGAAAGGAAGGAGAGATCTGGATTAGCAGTCCTAGTGCTGGAATTGGGTATTGGGGTAGGGAAGATCTAAGCCAGAAAACTTACAGAAACAAGCTTCCTGACAATCCTGGACGTATCTACACTAGAACAGGGGACTTGGGACGAATAATTGACAGAAAGTTGTTCATCACTGGAAGAATCAAGGATCTCATCATTGTAGCAGGAAGGAACATTTACTCGGCAGATGTAGAGAAGACAGTGGAGAGCGCATCAGAAGTTGTACGTCCAGGTTGTTGTGCTGTCATTTCTGTTCCGATGGAAATCCTATCAACGAAAGGTATTTCCATTCCAGATAATGCTGACCAGGTTGGTTTGGTTGTGATTGCGGAGGTTAGGGACGGTAAACCTGTTGGCAAGGATGTAATTGAACAAATTCAAGCTCGTGTTGCAGAAGAACATGGGGTTACCATTGCTTCTGTCAAGATGATCAGGCCAAAAACCATTAGTAAGACAACATCAGGAAAAATCAAAAGATTCGAATGCCTCCAACAGTTTACTGATGGAACATTGAATGTCGTTCCAGAACCAATTCTAATAAAGAAAAGACTGGTGCGGTCCTTCACTACAGGAACATGCAAGGAGGGAATAACCCCTCGTCCTCAGTTTGTGAGAGGTTCTCCACCACCAAGCCCCAAGATAAGTAATAAAGATATTGTAGACTTCTTGAAACGCCTAGTTTCTGAGCAGACTGGTATTTCAATCAACAAAATCTCAAACACTGGAAGTCTAGTGTCTTATGGAATTGACTCAATTGGTGTGGTCAGAGCAGCTCAAAAACTTTCTGACTTTCTTGGCGTGCCGGTTGGAGCTGTGGATATTTTCACTGCAACTTGCATTGCAGACTTGGCAAGCTTCTCGGAGAATCTGGTAATGAATTCTCAACCTCATCTGTCAACAACTCCATCCAATGTTCCACAGCTTGAGACTGAAACTGATTCTGCTGAGCTTGTGATGGAACTTCCCGAATCTCATCACTTGGTTATCTGGTCATTCCAACTTCTAGCTCTTATTTACGTTGCTTTCATGCTCTCCATTCCTGCATATATATCAGTTTCTGCTTTCATGAATTGCGTATCAGCCACTCATGCAGTAGTAGAAGGAATTCCCTATTTAGGTTATTTAACCCTTCTGGCTTTTGCTCCCCTTGCTTGGATCTTCTGCATACTTTCTACATGTGTTTCAATTGCTTTCTTGGGGAACTCTTTCTTAAAACCAAACTATGCCCTGAACCCCGAGGTCTCCATCTGGTCAGTAGATTTTGTTAAGTGGTGGGCTCTTTACAAGGCCCACGAAGTTGCTTCAAAAGTTTTGGCAGAGCATCTGCGAGGAACCGTGTTCCTCAAGTATTGGTTCGAGATGCTTGGAGCGAGGATTGGATCCTCAGTTTTGCTTGATACAGTTGACATAACAGACCCGTCTCTGGTTTCAATTGGAGATAGAGCTGTGATCGCAGAAGGGGCTTTGATTCAAAGTCATGAAGTGAAGAATGGAGTCTTAAGCTTCCTCCCGATAAGAATTGGCCAAAACTCATCAGTTGGTCCCTACGCGGTTGTCCAAAAGGGAACTATTTTGGGAGAAGAGCTTGAGGTAATGGCCTTGCAAAAATCTGGAGGCAAATCTGCTGTCAAGGCTACAAATCTTCAGAATGTAAGTGTCGTTTCTTCTGCATGATTATCCAACCATCATGAATTCTAATCCTTTTTCTAAATCATGATTTGTTTACTTTTATTAATTCATGAATGCTCTTTCATGCAATCAAACTTAGAAACTGATATCAACTCAATTGTTTTCTTTACATGATTTTCAGGGTAAAGCGCTGCCAAATGTTACGAAGGAAACTCAAGATGCAGTCGTTTACCAGTTCATAGGCATCTACATAGTTGGGTTGCTCGGTACTCTTTCAGCTTCTATTGTGTACTTGGTCTATATTTGTCTGTCTCAGAAGCCTCTTTCCCCCCCAGAATTTGCATTTGCTTGCTTATTTGGGGCCTTTCACTGGATGCCTTACACCGTCATAGCATATGCCACCATGTTTTCTAATGTCCCATCAGGCATAATTTACTCATCCATCTCAATGGCAGTTGCTTATTTGGCTTATGGTGTAGTGCTCAGCTTCCTTACAGCTGCTTTGACCCGTCTTCTTTCTGGTAACCAAGAGAAAAAGACGACCCATTTCAGAACTTGGCTTTGCCACCGAATCACCATTTCTTGCCACCTCAGATTTGCCAAGCTCCTGTCTGGAACCGAAGCTTTCTGCATGTACATGCGCCTTCTCGGTGCAAAGGTTGGGAAACATTGTTCTATCAGGGCCATCAACCCTATTTCAGACCCGAAAATGATTTCACTCGGTTCTGGTGTCCATCTTGGTGATTTCAGTCGGATTATTGCGGGGTATTATTCCTCTCACGGGTTTGTTAGTGGGAAAGTTGAGGTGCAGGATAATTCAGTAGTTGGGAGTGAAAGTGTAGTCCTTCCTGGTTCAGTTCTTCAGAAAGATGTTATTCTCGGTGCACTTTCAGTTGCACCAGTAAATTCAGTGCTCCAAGCGGGTGGTGTTTATATTGGGTCTCAAACTCCGATGATGATCAAGAACACCATGCATTCGTTGGATGATAGAATTGAAGAGATGGACATGAAATATAAGAAAATTGTCGGTAACCTTGCTGCAAATTTGGCTGCCACAACTTTGAAGGTTAAGTCAAGATATTTCCATCGAATTGGTGTTAGTGGGAAGGGAACCTTGAAGATCTATGACAACATCAAAGGCTTGCCAGACCACAAGATCTTCTGCCGAGGAAAGAGTTTCCCTGTCATAGTTCGGCACAGTAACAGCTTGAGCGCTGATGATGATGCAAGGATTGATGCGCGCGGTGCATCTATAAGAATACTTTCAGATGAAACTAGTGACTCTTCACTCTTTGACCTGACACTGAAGACAGGAAAGGCATTCTACGCCCGCACAATTGCAGATTTTGCAACATGGCTTGTCTGTGGGCTTCCTGCACGGGAGGAGTATGTTAAGCGAGCCCCACATGTGCGTGATGCGGTATGGACTTCCTTGCGCCATGCAAACTCATATGCTGAACTACATTATTACTCAAATATCTGCAGGCTGTTCCGGTTCGAAGATGGACAAGAAATGTATGTCAAGTTCAAGTTGAGGCCTTCTGATGAGAATATTAGTGAGGAAGCTGGTAAGGTGGAGCCAATTGGAATTCTTCCACCTGATACGGGTGCAATTCCTAGGGATGATAATGATACCCGTCCTCTACTTTTCCTTTCTAAAGATTTCCAAAGCCGTGTGAACGCCAAAGGAGTTTGTTATATTTTCCAGTTACAGATCCGGCCAGTTCCACATGATGAAGCTACCCGTGACATTGCACTTGACTGCACGAAACCATGGAGTGAGTCTGAGTTCCCATATATTGATGTTGGAGAGGTTAACATCAACCATAATCTATCTGCAGAACAATCAGAACAGTTGGACTTTAATCCGTTTCTTCGATGCCATGAAGTGGATGTCATCCGAGCTTCATCATGCTCCCAGAGTGCTTCGATTGATCATGGACGTTCATTGATCTATGAGATATGCCAGCACCTGAGGAACGGTGCACCCCTTCCAGAGGCTTGGAAAATCTTCCTAGAGCAGTCCGATGTCAAAGTAGACCTTTCGGGTTGTCCAATGGCAGCAGCATTGATGAAAAAAGACACGCAAAAAGTGACGCTGGAAAGAACTCTGTTTCAGACTCTATGGGCCACTTTTGCTCAACCTCTACTACAAACAGTGCTGCCTCATTTCCTGCTGGCGTTAGTAATCTACGCTCCTTTGAACTGGATGCTGCACTTAAAGAATACTCAAAAAGTCGCTCTACATTGGTTGTTTCCGTTGTTTTGGGTTTCTTCGGGTCTTTTGGCCGGATTAGCTTGTGTTGTGGCTAAATGGTTACTAGTTGGAAAGAAGAAAGAAGGTGAAACTGTGCACATTTGGAGCATAGGGGTCTTTTTGGACACTACATGGCAGGCATTTAGAACCCTAGTTGGGAGCTATTTCGCGGAAATGACAAGCGGGTCAATTTTCTTCGCGCTGTGGATGAAGCTTATGGGCTCAGAGATTGAGCTGGACCAAGGCGCTTATGTAGACAGCATGGGAGCTCTGTTGAACCCGGAAATGGTGGAGATCGAGAGAGGCGGGTGCGTGGGAAGAGAAGCGCTTTTGTTCGGACACATTTACGAAGGTGATGAGGGGAAAGTGAAGTTTGGGAAAATCAGTATAGGAGAAGGGGGGTTTGTAGGGAGTAGAGCAATAGCAATGCCAGGAGTGAGAGTGGAAGTTGGGGGAAGTCTTAGTGCTCTCTCCCTTGCCATGAAAGAAGAAATTATCCAGTCAAGGTGAAAAGGGTTTGATGCAATTTCATATATTTATACTATGATGATAAATAAAAAGTTGCAACCCTTTGTTGCCTTCCTACATTTGATGCAAATCTGGCTGGAAATTATGAAATATTTACAACTTAATTGAAATAAATATATTAATTTTAGACCTGGCAACATGTCGTTTTTTAACTTATTGTGTCCAAATGCATATAAACTCAAGCTTATTGGCAAATTTTACATGTCATGTTGGTCATGTTGTGTTTCGCCTCGTTTTCTCATCTTTCTTGTCAACTAAACAACAAAACATAATAAATAACAAAATAATATCAAGCTTAATATAAACAAAATTAATAATATAAAAAAAAAGTATCATAGAGTTACAAGTCATGCGAAATTATGTTTCTTAAGTAAAATATGATTCGTAAAAAATCATGTTTTATCGTGTCAATTCATTATAAATTTGACTAGATAAAGCTTGATTCAAACCTTTAATTTTTCATGCATGTTGTGTTGTACATAATTTTGCTAAATATACGAGACCATAACATTAGTATAGTCTAGTTCATTAGATGCAAATTGATGACACCTTAAGAAGTCGTGGATGTGGGATTACAACATTACTCCGATCCAAGTCACAATTTCCATCAATATATATATATATACACACACACATATATATAAATCTATAAACACACACACACACACACATATATATATAAATACATGTATCTAGCAATTTGCATGTATCCCCATCTAGCAAATTGGAATGTCCGAAAGCAATCCATGGGTCACATTGCTATAAGAATATTATCGATCTATGAATAATGAATTCATAAAAGGATTCCGCTTGCAGAGAATACTTGATGCTTTCCCACCTCAATCCCAACTGAAGACAATGATCGATACAACTGATGATATAATACCTATTTACAACAATAATTCTTAATCTTTTTTCTCAATGCATACGCCTCGTTTGGTATAAACTATAGAGGATTTGATTAAAATGGATAACCCTCTAAATTGAAGGCATATTGAAGGCAGAAGAAACTTCTCCTTTCTAAATTCTACAATTTTGGGGAGATTGGAATGGATAAATTTGTTCTTGAATATATCAGATTTGGCTCAGGAAAATGGGAGGTACTATATATCTAGTAAGGGACCAAATTGGATGTGTGGGCTCTTTGTGTGTCACGTCGGCCAATTAATAGAAAATTTAACGAAATTAGACGGCATGGACCAAATTAACGTGTTAGGACAATTTTAGAGATGAAATTGATCGATTTTCAAATTAAGAGATCAAAATGATGAGTAGGTCAATTATAAAAATCTTATCTAGTAATTTATAGTTTGAGTAAAGAATCCTCAATAAACAAATAAGCATCGTTAGATAGTGTAGAATCCAATCTGAATATCACCATGCTAGGAAACGATTATTGGATACACCATGTTTTAGTGGGTGACATTTGATTATTTTATTCCTCTAGTATGGATCCTATGGAAGCAGAAAAAGAAAGAGAAACATTGTGGTAGGTGGCGTGTAAATCTTGTATATATTGTATAAGAACATTATAATTAATTGGATAAAATGATTTAGAACCCCACTAATTAGGTTCTCAGTATTAGTGATCTCCATCAACTCCAACCAATGGTGATTAACTAAGAGCATAAGCTCTAAATTTTTGCTAAATTAGCATGTGAACAGTGTTAAAAAACTATTTTAGCTACAATTTTATTAATTTTTTAACATTTAGCATATGAACAGTGACTATAAATTTAAAAAGCAACTGTTCACTTTGCTATTATATAGAGTCTATCGGAGACAAATTTTTTAAATTTGGCTCTTTAAAATAGAGTTTTAGTAATTTTACAGCTTCTCTTGGAGATGCTCTAACTACATTCAATTAACGTAACTTAGTACATTATACTACGGTCATGGTATTCCTCTTCACTAAAGTAAGATGACATAGGTTTGAATTTCATGAATTTTATTACCCTCACTCAAAATAAATAAATAAAATCAAGTCTAAAACCATTATCGAAAATGCATGTTAATTGCTTAGGATCATCCCAAAAGAGCTAGCTAGCTTGTAGTGTCATGTTGAACCAAATCCATCTCATATCGATGTTTATTTTTGAAAAGGTATTTGATTAATTATGAAGGAAACTTTTTAGGTTTAGGGTTTAGTTATTAAAAATTATAAATCGAAGTCAACTATATAACAAAGATTAACGATCTATTTAATGAAGAATTGAGTACAATAACATTCGAACAAATCAACTCCAACAACCAAGGAGGCCATGAGTAGTAGCATTGCACTCCCTAGGGCAACAACGGACATCCTGAAAGTATTTAAACAAATTTCGTGACTCATCAAGCAAGTGTCCTCCTCGACAAATTTAAGATCTCTCTTTTACAAATAGCTAGAAAAATACTATTAAATTGTAGTATTAATTGTCGAAAAAACATTACACATTACTACTACACCGATGCCAAATTATTACGTCACTGTGCTGAGCTTTTTGTATAGCGGTAATTGTTTTGATTTAGTTGAAATAGGTTCATTTTTTGAACGCCACGGCTGTTATGATTTCTAACATCTCCTTTGTCAACACGAAAATAAAACCATTGTTCCTCCTTAACCATAATTTCTCTGTATTCAGACTTTAAATATAAATATATACACAATTTATATATATATATGTTTTCCTTTCTTGGAGCACAATTAAGATATATATAGTAGTATTGATCATGCATGTAGACCAAATCACGGACAAATACATTGAGCTATTTTCTTCATATACCAGCTAGTAAATATGAAAATAAGGTGCTCCGTACATTCCCATGGTTTCGGATTGTGTTTTAAAAAAAGAAAATTAATAATACAAAAATAAGGTAGTAAGTTGCTAACTGCTTAATTAGCTAGTGGTTAGTAAAAAAAGTTAAATAGACTTTTCTTTTAGGTTTTCTTACAAATATACTTCTCGAGTAGTTTTAAAATTTTTCAACAAATTGCACCGAACCCAAAACTAATTGCCTTGTAGTTGAAATGGTAGCCTTTTAAAATGATACATTGATTGGTTAAACTTTTTTGGTAAAATTTGTTAACTTCATTGTATGGTTAATATATCTTTACATATTATGAACTTTTTGAAAAATCTTGAAAAGATGGTATGTCACAAAAACAAAAGAAATTGAAGAAAAAACACACCATAAAATTGTACACAAAATATCCGAAAATGGTTCTCTCAAAATTCAAACGTGAAAATCAAGAAAACGATCAACTTAAAGTGAAATGCTTAGGGCTATAAATAATTTAGACATGAACAAAAATGTAAAGTTTTAAATGTGCGGTTAGAACTTACCTAATAAATTTTCTATTAAAATAAAGTCAAAATGTATAGATGATCATCTTAAATCTTAATTAGTGTATTAGTAATATTTCGAAAAACCAAATGGGAGTCGAGTAAAATTAGCAAACAAAACCCCTTCTTACGAAATCAAACAAAAACGAAGGTCATCCACAAATTAATAATTTCCTAGACGCGATGCAGGGGATCAAGGCCTCTGTATTGGCAACTCAGAGGAGTTCTCATCCATTTGTGATACGTTTTTTTCGATTTTTTCGGCCGCCGAGCAATTCCCAATTCGCAACTCGCATTTTAGCATCTCATCACTTTCTCTCTCTACAAAAACATTTACTTTCTCTCTCCTCTTTTAATTTTGCATTGAATTTTTTGCCCTTTTAATTTCGGTACAGAATTTTTCCAGCCATTTTCTTTTCAATTGATCCCTTTTCGGGATTCAATTCCCCCATTTGGATTCGCCTTCCAATTCGCTTATATTCTCAGCTTCTTCTCCTTCAGTAACAGAAAATTAGAAGAAAAAAATACCCAATTTTTAGGGTTTGCAGCAATCTTTGGATGCAAATTAAGATTAGATGGGTGACGTTGGAGAGATTGGACCCGATATTAGGTAAGAATTTCCAATAATTTTTTTGGGTTTCAATTTTTTGATTTTTGGTGTGCCCAGTACTTCAGTTTTAATGGGGTTTCTATCAATTTTACCTTTTTATTAGTTTCATAATATTTTGATCATATTTTTTATTCATGGGTCTCTCTGAATTGTTTGCATGTTGATCAAACTCTGTTGTATTTAACTATATGGGGATGTGGTTTTTTTTTTTTTGTATATGTTCTGTGTGTGAGATTTTGGATTATGTAATATTAGTTTCATTTGTTGTAGGAATTGTTAGAGGTAAATCATAGAAAAAGATGGGTTTTTTTTTTTTTTTTGAGAAATATTGGATTGTATTGTTATCATTTCCCAAGTTCTGTTTGGCTGCTGAGAAAGTGTGGGGGAAAAAAAGAAGAGAAAGTGTCCACTTTACCAAGACTAGTACAGCTGATTGGCTTTGATTGCTAAGAATCAATTTTTCGTTTCAATTTCTTGCGGTCAAGTTTCTCAGCAGCCGAACACAGTGGGTTATTGTAGTTTTACTGATTGGAGCATTATTTGATTGCTAATGACAGTTCGGATATAGAAGAAGACTTGAGGTGCGATAATATTGCGGAGAAAGATGTCAGTGATGAAGAGATTGAAGCGGAAGATTTGGAGAGGAGAATGTGGAAGGATCGAATCAAACTCAAAAGGCTTAAAGAAAGACAGAAACTTGAAGCTCAACAAGCTGCTGAGATGCAGAAGCCCAAGCAGACCTCTGATCAGGCTCGTAGGAAGAAAATGTCAAGAGCACAAGATGGGATTCTTAAGTATATGTTGAAGCTTATGGAAGTGTGCAAAGCTCGCGGTTTTGTGTATGGTATCATTCCTGAGAAGGGAAAGCCTGTGAGCGGTGCTTCGGATAACATCAGGGCTTGGTGGAAAGAAAAGGTGAAGTTCGATAAGAATGGGCCTGCAGCCATAGCCAAGTATGAAGCGGATTGTCTTGCCATGAGTGATGCAGATAATAATCGAAATGGGAATTCTCAGAGCATCCTCCAAGATCTACAAGATGCAACTCTTGGTTCTCTATTGTCTGCTTTGATGCAACACTGTGACCCCCCTCAAAGGAAGTATCCCTTAGAAAAGGGAGTTCCACCACCTTGGTGGCCGACAGGAAATGAAGATTGGTGGGTGAAATTAGGGATAGCCCATGGTCAGAGTCCTCCTTATAAGAAGCCGCACGACCTAAAGAAGATGTGGAAAGTTGGAGTGTTAACAGCAGTGATAAAGCATATGTCACCTAATATTGCAAAGATAAGGAAGCATGTCCGCCAGTCAAAATGCTTACAGGATAAGATGACAGCAAAGGAGAGTGCAATTTGGTTAGGGGTTTTAAGCCGCGAAGAATCCTTCATTCGGCAGCCTAGCAGTGATAATGGGACATCTGGCATTACTGAGATGCCACAAAGTGGCAGTGGTGAAAAGAAAACCGCTGCTAGCAGTAACAGTGACTATGATGTTGATGGTACTGATGATGGGGTAGGGTCTGTTTCTTCATCCAAAGATGATAGGAGGAATCAGGTGATGGATGTAGAGCCATCAAGCAATCTACGCAATAATGCTCGTAATAATGTCCAAGATAAAGAGCAAGGTGAAAAGCAACCGAGGACAAAAAGGGCACGTGTCAGAGCAAGCCCTGTCAAACAACTTCCTGCACCATCTCACAATGAGCATGTGCATGTTCCACCAAGAAGTGCATTGCCTGATATAAACCACACTGATGTACAGATGATTGGATTTCAGGTTCATGAAAATCAACAGGAAAGTGGTGCCATTACAACTTTACGGCCGCTGGAGAACGATCTTGATGTCCACGCACAAATACCAGTTCCTGAGCTTAACTACTACCCTGCTGTACCTTCTGACAATGTAATTACGACACAGGGCATGCATGTTGGTGGAACACCCTTGCTTTATCATGGGGTGCAAGATGCTGACATGCATCACGGAGAAACATATAACCAGCATCATCGAGATACATTTAACCTTTATAATCCATCAGCACGATATCCCCCAAGTCATGAGCCGCAGCCCCCTCAGATCGTGATGAATGAACCGCAGATTATACCAGCAGATGGAGTCCATGTACCAGTACATAGAAATGGAAGTGAAATTGCTGGAGGAGATTTGCCAAATTTTGTTCAGGACACATTTCAGAGTGAGCAAGACAGAACTGTCAATGCTAACTTTGGGTCTCCAATTGATAGCCTGTCGTTAGATTATGGATTATTCAACAGCCCATTCAACTTTGGAATTGATGGCACTGGTTCATTAGATGACCTTGAACTCGAAGAAATGATGGAGTACTTTGCGGCATAGTCTATTAGATCCTATATCCACATAGCTTAGATTGTAAGTCATGTTTCTGTCTTATATTCTACCTTATTTATAATTTGCGTTCAGAATTTGATCAAGTGATTCTTATTTATCAATGTTTCTCATGGCATCTTGTTAATAAATTCTCTTAATAATTTGATCAAGATTCTTACTTCTCAGTGATTCTCATGCTACCTGTCTATAACTTGTGTTCAGAATTTGATCTAGATTCTTATCGTTAATTATTATTTTCGTTTTAGGGACTGCAAAAATGTTGCATTCGTTCCCCACCTGGGAATAAGTCTGTTGCTGTTTGTGGGACAAATTCTCATCTGGGTTTTATCATTTGTGTATTCCGAGACTTTTAAGTTATGATTTTCGTTTTTTTAGAACTCATAATTTTCCAATCAAAGTGAACGGCATGATGTCATTCTGCGTCATAGTTTTCCTCCAATTATCTTCAATAAGAAAGAAAATGTGGGTTTCATGTAAATGAGTTGGTCTGTTAGACTGGATAAATGACTAAGTTATGATGATTTCGTCATTTCTTTGTACGAGATGACTTTTATTTCTTAATATAGCTATGCTCGTAGTTTCCATCCACATATCTTGATGCTCATATTTGTAACTGTGATTGTACTGCATCCATTTTATTGTTTTTCTTGCAATTTTTGTTTCACTTCCGTTTGGCAATATGCTTTATTCACAAAATGGCTGCTTTCGTATTAGTCCTTGCTCACAGTAAGGTAGAAATGGTATATGCTGTTATGTTGTAGTATCTTTGTTGAAAGGAATTGTGCCTAGTTTCTTTAGCGTATAATCGAGGCATTTCTCCCCCACAAATAATGGATCGAAGTTAGAAACGAATGACATCCTTTGAATTAGGATCATAAGAAGGTAAGCAGACCAAACAATAGTATGCTAAAACACTCATCCCCTTAAGAAAGACATCGTTTTAAGTTCAGTTGTTTTCCTGTAATTAGGATGTTCTACCTTAATTATTGAGAAAATTTTGTGTAGGGCTACTGAATACTTGTCATCCGTAAACGCCTCCATAATCTACAACAACAGAACCCCTACATAAGTACTTCCCACCCACTACAAAACCACTTTAATATGAAGAAATTGCCCACCAGTTAAAGTAAATGATCTTAGATTTTCTGCCAGCTTATGAGAGAACTATGCCGACTACAAGACCTGATCCATCCAAAAGCAGCCCCAATCAAATGAATATGTCTCGGACCGTTACCTTGCGTTGTGATGATTCGAGCTTGAGCAATTACGATTCTAAACTAAATCCAGGCTGATTTGATCTGTTGTCATCTGTTACCTGAGAATATTTTTCCTTGTTCGTTGGTTTGGTTGGTTGTATTGATGTGAGAAAAGAGGATGAAGGTTACTATTGGAAAGTCCATCCCCCAGTAGGATTTTGTTTCATAATTTAATGTTTCTGTAATCAGACAAATACAAAGGTCTCCCGGCAGATCTGTCTCTGTCAAAACTCCATAGTTGACCTCCCATGCCTTTGATTAATAACATCTCTTTTTCTGTTTTTGGTAGGTTTTGAGGAATTGGGTACACGATGAGTGCGTGTATGTTATCACATTTATGATTTTCTCTTCATATGGCCAGTTGGATGGTGAATGTATGGCAATGCGTCTTGGCACCATTATAAATTTCAGAGATTTTCGCAAATCCAATTAATGTCATTATGAACCCAACTCCAAGGTTAGATGGAAACCTTGAAATCTTGATTATGTTATGCCCAAACACGAGATCATATGCGAGACTCTCCCAGTGTTTTTCCTATTGCACTCATCACGTTATCAGGTAATTTGCGTGGTCGGTGAAATAGCAAGAAGATGATGTGCACTCAATTACTAAAAATGTGCCAGATCTTGTGCAAATCAGAGAAATGCAGTTGATAAAAGTGATTGTTTCCACTATAGTTGTGATTTTGTTCCCCTCTTCCTGTACTCAAAGAATTTTAGTCGAGGCAACTGATGGACTACATGTTACATCATTGGTCTGACCGCTCTCTCAAAAAAGGGATCTCATGAATTTGAATACAGTTTCATGTTCGCCTTATGTACAATCCTTCGCCTTATGTATGTGCAATCCTCAATGCATGGTGTCTCGCTCTTTATGACCTTGTGAGAGTGTGACTTGATTCACAACTCCTCATGACATTGTAACATGTATGATGATTAAACTACCGCGATCAATTGGCCTACTCAAGTTTTATCCTCCGTGCACCAAACCCATCAATAATTTCATTATTTGAGGTCTTAAGTGTAATTAAAAGTGGAAGAAAGCAGGGCCCGAGGGTGATCAGCGTGAAGCTGCGGAAATCATTGGACAAGCGAGTTTCACTCCCTCTCTCTACTCTCTCTCTCTCTCTGTCTTCACAGGCAATGCTTTTTAACGACTATCTTGTGTGACGGCCTCGAGCCTTGAGACCGAGTCCACCACCTTAATCGTGCTCTGCGCCTCCGATACTACCCATACGTGTCCTTCCCTCCTCTAGCCACTGGGCCTTCGCCACCACTCCCGTGCGAGGATGTCTAAGCAGAAGCGCGTTAATCAGGCCTATGTATGAGGTTTCGGTACCTTCGCGCCGGCCGGTGCTGGGGCGAGGCGAATAGGCGACTACTCTTATATTTCCATTTTCCATGGTTCTTCTTTGTGTCATGATATTAGCATGCTAATTACATTTTTAATCTAAAAGTGCTAAATACATGTTGCAATCATTTTTAGTTTTAGGGTTGATAACATTGTGGCCTCTATTATTTGAAGATTACAAAAAAAACAACTCTTGATGTTACAAATTTTTGCAAAAACACCCTTATGACCTATTTTGTGGTCTATTGAGAGTAGGATAAACTCACATTGACCCTTATTCATTTGTTATCATATTTAGAATGTTAAGATGTTCTTTTGAAAGTAGTTCTTATTTGATGCCCTGCGACATATGTTAATACATATCATTGACCTAGGAGTACATGTAAGCAAAAGAATGAAAAAGAGCGGGTGCTATGTGCGAAAAGAAACATGAAAGCTTCACTTGGTCAATTGAATTGACAAAACATCCAATGGTGTAAAGTTGAGAACTTTACGCTATGTTTGTCAATCGTAACCCAACTAAAAGATATAAAATGCTTGTACTCCAGTGTTAACTTGGTCAATTCTATCAATCTTTCAAGTAAGGAGAAATTCTTTAGTCGGGCCTTTGTATAAAGTGTATGCAAAAAGAGAGTGAGGCGAATTATAAAGAGTTGAGATATTCTCTATTGGAGTCGAGACGAACTGAACCGCACGGCCAAGTGGGCATGGTCATTTGTATCCCGGTATACATTGTAAGAATATCAATGCATAAGTTTTGCTTGAGGGGTGATTTGGACATTTCATCAAACATTTGTACCAAAATTACATGTCATCATCACTCATCTCTTTGCGTTATCGAGCCTTTATCTGTCAGTATTTAAAATTCTCTTAAAATGGGGCGTCCTCGTACCGCTGCTTGAAACATACATTTTCATCACCACCTTCCTCATCTTCTCTTCTCTCTCTCTCTCTCTCTCTCTCTCTCTCTCTCTCTCCCTCTCTCATGATTTTAGGATCCGCAAATCAAATGGGAAAGAAGTAAAGCTCTCACACTTCTGTGGAATTTCAACCTTCATACTCATGTTAATGGTGGCTTCAATACCATTTGTCAACCTTCTCAGTAAGCCTCTCTACATCTCTCTCCTCTGCCCTTTCTCTTTTGTCTCTATAAATATTTTTCCGAGGTCTCCAGGAAATGATTAGGCTAGCGATCAAGGTGACCTACTCGAAGTTTGTATCCTAAAATGCACCAAACCCATCAATAATTTCATTATTTCGGAGTCTTAGAAGTGTAATTAAAAGTGGAAGAAAGCAGGGCCCGGGGGTGATAAAGTGAGCCCCAGAAATCATTGGACAAGGCGGGTTTCACTCCTACTCCCTCTCTCTCTCTCTCTGCATCTTCTTGGCAATGCTTTTACTAACGGCTTGTCTTGTGGCCGACGGCCGCCGAGCCGAACCCGATCCACCTTGTCGTGCTCTGCTGCCTCGATACTACCCGCCCGCGTGTCGCTTCCCTCCTCTCGCCACAGGCGCCGCCACCCGCTCCGTGCGAGGATGTCGCCGTGGCGTGTCCGACCTATGTATGAGGTTTTGTTACCTTCGCGCTTGACCGAAAGTGCAGACGTGAATGAGCATTATACCTCTTGCATTTTCCGTGGTTCTTAACTTTTTGTGTCATGATATTAGCATGCTAATTACATTTTTTAATCTAAGTGCTAAATACATGTTGCAATCATTTAGTTTAGGGTTGATAACATTGTGGCCTCTATTATTTGAAAATTGTAAAAAACAACTCTTGATGTTACAAATTTTTGCAAAAACACCCTTATGACCTATTTTGGCAGTGCAGTGAAGTAGGATAATTTCGCGTTGGCCTTTTATTCGTTTGTTATCATATTTAGAATGTTAAAGATGTTCTTTTGAAAGTAGTTCTTATTTGATGCCCTTACGACATATGTTAATACACATATCATTGACCTAGGGTCTATGTAACCAAAGAATGAAAGAAACGAATTGCTATGTCGAAAAACATAGCTTGGCCAGTAGTTAGATTATTGAAAACATCCAATGGTGTAAGAGTTGAGAACTACGCTATGTTTTGTCAATACGTAACCTCTAACAAAAGATATAAGAATCTTATTACTCCGGTCGTGCTTGGTCAATTCTATCAATCTTTCAAGTAAGGAGAAATTCTTTAGTCCGGACACTTTTTGTATAAGAAGTGATGCAAGAGGTGAGGCGGATTATAAAGAGTTGAGATATTCTCTGTTGAGTGAGACGAACTAGACATACGACCGTGGTATGGTCATTTGTATCCAAGAATTTGTCTGTTTAAGCAAAATATCAATCTTGGGTGGTTTTGCTTGAGGGGTGATTTGGACATTTCATCCAAACATTTGTACCAAAATTACATGTCATAAATCAACTCGTCTCTTTAGTTATCGAGACCTTGTCATAATCGATATTTAAAATTCTCTTAAAATGGGCGTCTCGTACCCTTTGCGAGAACATACATTTTCATCACCACCGCTTCCTCATCTACTCTTCTTCTCTCTCTCTCTCTCTCTCTCTCTCCTCTCTCCCTCTCTCTACGCAATTTGCGGGATCAACAAATCAAAATGGGAAGAGTAAAGCTCACTTATGTGGAATTTCAGCATGTATACCGTGTTAATGGTGGCTTGATACCATTTGCCAACCTTCTTAAGTAAGCCCTCTCTCTTGTCTCTCTCTCTCCTACCCACTCTCTGTCTCTCTCTAAAATCTTTTTTTTTTTGGTCTCAAGGAAATGATTAGCTAAGCGATCAGTGACCTACTCAAGTTTTATCCTCGAAGTACGCACCAAACCCGTCAATAATTTCATTATTACGAGGTCTTAAGTGTAATTAAAAGTGGAAGAAAGCGAGACCGGGGGTGATCGCGTGAAGCCTGCCCCCGGAAATCATTGGACAAGAGGCGAGGTTCACTCCCTCTCCCTCTACTCTCTCTCTCTGTCTTCTTGGCAATGCTTTTTACTAACGGCCATGCTTGTGCGAACGGCCTCGAACCTTGATTGACCCTTACCTTAATCGTGCTCTGCGCACTCCAATACTTCCACATGCGTGTCCTTCCCTCCTCTGCGCGCCACAGGCGCGCCACCCCCTCCATACGAGGATGTCTAAGCGACGGCGTGTCCGACCTATGTATGAGGTTTTACGTTACCTGTGTGATAGAAAGTGCACAGACGGCGAATAGGCGACTATACCTGCTAATTTTTCCATGGTTCTTCTTTGTGTCATGATATTAGCATGCTAATTACATTTTTAATCTAAAGTGCTAAATACATGTTTCTGATCATTAGTTTTAGGGTTGATAACATTGTGGCCTCTATTATTTGAAAATTGTAAAACATCGATGTACAAAATTTTGCAAAACACCACTTATGACTTTATTTTGTGGTCTATTAGTAGGATAAACTCATTGACCACTATTCATTGTTATCATATTTAGAATGTTAAGATGTTCTTTAAAGTAGTTCTTATTTGATGCCCACCACGACCTTATGTTAATACTACACATATCATTGACCTAGGGTCTATGTAAGCAAGAATGAAAGAGCAGGAATTGCTATATGCGAAGAAGCATAGCTTCCCTTGACTAGTTAGATTGACAAAACATCCAATGAATTGTAGATTGAACTTTATTCTATGTTTGTCATCGTAACTTCTAACTAAAGATATAAAGTCTTATTACTCGATGTTAACTTGGTCAATTCTATCAATCTTTCAAGTAGGGGAGAAATTCTTTAGTCCAGGGCTGTATAAAGAAGTATTTATGCAAGAGGTGAGGCGAGATTATAAAGAGTTGAGATATTCTCTGTTGGAGTCGGACGAACTAGACCGCACGGCCAAGCGGTATGGTCATTTGTATCCAGAATTTGTCGTGTTTAAGCAGAGAATATCGTCATAAGTTTTTGCTTGAGGGAGTGATTTGGACATTTCATCCAGACATTTGTACCAATTACATGTCATCATCACTGCGTCTCTTTGCGTTATCGAGCCTTGTCATAATCGGTATTTAAAATTCTCTCCCAAAATGGGCGTCTCGTGCCGCTACTTGAGAACATACATTTTCATCACCACCTTCTCATCCTATTCTTCTCTCTCTCTCTCTCTCTCCTGTCTCTCTGCTCCCCTCTCTGCCCGATTTTCAGGATCGAAATCAAATGGCAAAGAGTAAAGCTCACCTTATATTTGAATTTCAACCTTCATACTCATGTTAATGGTGGCTTCAATACCATTTGTCAACTTCTCGTAAGCCTCTCTCACGTCTCTCTCTCTGCCTCTCTCTGTCTCTCTCTAAAATCTTTTTTTACGAGGACTCAGAAATGATTAAACTCTGCGATCAAGTGACTACTGAAGTTTTGTACTCATGCGCACTTAGGCCATCAATGAATTTCATTATTCGAGGTGTTAAGTGTTATTACGAGTGGAAGAAGCGAGACGGGCGATCGCGTGGGCCCCTTGGAAATCATTGGACAAGGGCGGAGTTTCGCTCCCACTCTCCCTCTCTCTCTCTCTCTGTCTTCTTTGGCAATGCTTTTTACTAACATTTGTCTTGTAGCCGAGCCTGACCTCGAGGCAGGAACCAGCCCCTTACATGTCGTGCTTTCTGCTTTGCCTCATGCTACCCCGCCCGTGTCCTTCCCCTCCTCTCCATGCAGGCCCCTTGCCGCCACCCACTCCGTCTGAATTGTCTAAGCAAGCCGCGTGTCAGGCTATGTATGAGGTTTTCGTTACCTTGGCGCCCGGCCGAAAGTGCAGACGAATAAGAAGCATTATACCCTCTTCCATTTTCCATGGTTCTTCTTTGTGTCATGATATTAGCATGCTAATTACATTTTTAATCTAAAGTGCTAAATACGTATTTAACGATCATTTAGTTTAGGGTTGATAACATTGTGGCCTCTATTATTTGAAAATTGTAAAAACAACTCTTGATGTTACAAATTTTTACCAACACCTGCATTATATTTGTGGTCTATTGAGGCGGATAAACTCACATTGACCACTATTCATTTGTTATCATATTTAGAATGTTAGGAATGTTCTTTTGAAGTAGTTAACATTTGATGCTTGCCTGACATATGTTAATACACATATCATTGACCTAGGGTCTGTAAGCAAAAAGAATGAAAGAAGCGGAATTGCTATGCGAAAAACTGCTTCCTTGATAGTTCAGATGACCAAACATCAATGGTGTAAGGGGATTGAGAACTTTCTGGTATGTTTTGTCAATGCGTAGCTTAATAAAATATAAAGTCATTACTCAGGTGTTAACTTGGTGATTACATCAATCTTTCAAGTAAGGAGAAATTCTTTAGTCAGGACCTTTGTATAAGGCGCTATGCAAAAAAAATTGAGGCTGAATTATAAAGTTGAGATATTCTCTGTTGGAGTCGGACAGAACTGAACCATACTGACAGCGGTATGGTCATTTGTATCCGGGAATTTGTCGTGTTTAAGCAGGGAATATCGTCATAAGTTTTGCTTGAGGGGTGATTTGGACATTTCATCCAAACATTTGTACCAAATTACATGTCATCATCACTCATCTCTTTGCGTTATCGAGCCTTTGTCTGTCAGTGTTAAAATTCTCTTAAAATGGGCGTCTCGTACCACTGCGGAACATACATTTTCATCACCACCTTCCTCATCTTCTCTTCTTCTCTCTCTCTCTCTCTCTCTCTCTCTCTCCCTCTCTCGCAATTTTACAAGGATCAAGAAATCAAATGGCAAGTAAAGCTCACATACTGTTCGTTTCAACACTTAAGTATCGTGTTAATGGTGAAGCCCCGTGCCATTTGTCCCGACCTTGCCAAGTGGCCTCTCTGCAGTCTCTCTCTCTCTACCTACCATCTCTCTCTAAAATACATTTTTTCGAGGACTCAAGAAATGATTAGCTACGATCAAGTGACTCCCTCTAAATTTATCTCCATCCCCACACAAACCATCTATAAGGCCCCCCATTGGCCCCCAAAGTCTTAAAATGTAGTCGAGTGGGCTGAGACCGGGGCTGATCGCGTGGGCTTGGCTCAAAATCATTGGACAAGGCGGGTTTCACTCCTCACTCTCCTCTCTCTCTGTGTACATGTGTGCTTTTACTAACATTGTCTTGTGGCGGGACGGCCTCGAGCCTTGGGGCAAGCCACCCCACATGTCGTGCTCTCTTGCCTCAATCTTACCCCATACGTGTCCTTCCCTCCTCTACCATGCAGGCCGCCACCCCTCCGTGCGGATGTCTACTTAAACCGACGCGTGTCAGGCATGTGAGGTTTCGTTGCCTTCGCGCCGGCCAAAGTGCACGGGCGGCGAATGAAGCGACTATACCTGCTTCCATTTTTTCCATGGTTCTTCTTTGTGTCATGATATTAGCATGCTAATTACATTTTTAATCTAAAGTGCTAAATACATGTTGCAATCATTTAGTTTAGGGTTATTAACATTGTGGCCTCTATTATTTGAAAATTGTAAAAAACAACTCTTGATGTTACAAATTTTTGCAAAAACACCTTATGACCTATTTTGGCAATTACAGCCAGAAGTAGGATAAGCTCACATTGACCACTATTCATTTATTTATCATATTTAGAATGTTAAGATGTTCTTTTGAAAGTAGTTCTTATTTGATGCCCACACGACATATGTTAATACACATATCATTGACCTAGGGTCTATATAAGCAAAGAATGAAAGAAGCGGAATTGCTATGTCACGAAAAACATAGCTTCACTTGGTAGTTAGATTGACAAAAACATCCAATGGTGTAAGAGATTGAGAACTTTAAAGCTATGTTTGTCAATGCGTAACTTCTAACTAAAAGATATAAAGTCTTATTACTCGGTGTTAACTTGGTCAATTCATTCAATCTTTTAAGTAAGGAGAACCTTTAGTCCCAGGACCTTTGTATAGTATGCAAGAGGTGAGGCGAGATTATGAGTTGAGATATTCTCTCGGAGTCGGACCGAACTGGGCCGCACGGCCAAGTGGTATGGTCATTTGTATCCGGGAATTTGTCATGTTTAAGCGAAGAATATGCGTCATAAGTTTTGCTTGAGGGTGATTTGGACATTTCATCCAAACATTTGTACCAAATTACATGTCATCATCACTCATCTCTTTGCGTTATCGAGAACCTTGTCCTGTCCAGTATTTAAAATTCTCTTAAAATGGGCGTCTCGTACGCTGCGAGAACATACATTTTCATCACCACCTTCCTCATCTTCTCTTCTTCTCTCTCTCTCTCTCTCTCTCTCTCTCTCTCTCTCCCTTCTCTCTATGATTTTCTGGGATCAACAATCAAATGGGAAAGAGTAAAGCTCACCTCATTTGGAATTTCAACCTTCATACTCATGTTAATGGTGGTTTCAATACCATTTGTCCAACCTTCTAAGTAAGCCTCTCTCATCTCTCTCTCTCTACCCTTTCTGTCTCTTTAATACAAATCTTTTTGGTCTCAGGAAATGATTAGCTACCGCGATCAAAGTGACCTACTCAGTTTATCCTAAAATGCACCAAACCACGTCAATAATTTCATTATTTCGAGGTCTTAGTGTAATTAAAAGTGGAAAACGAGACCGGGGTGATCGCGTGGGCCCAGTAAAAATCATTGGACAAAGGCGTTCACTCCTGCTCTCTCTCTGCATCTTACTTGTAATGCTTTTACCTACTTGTTGTCTTGTGGCGGAGACGGCCTCGAGCACGGTTGATCCACCCTACATGTCGTGCTCTGCGCCTCCCAATACTACCCCGCCCGTGTCCTTCCCACTCCTCTCGCCACAGACGCCCGCCACCACTCCCGTCTACGAGATGTCTAAGCCGGCCGCGTGTCCGACATGTATGAGGTTTTCGTTACATGCGCCCGGCCAGAAAGTGCACAGACGGCTGAATAAGCGACTATACCCTCTTCCCATTTTCCATGGTTCTTCTTTGTGTCATGATATTAGCATGCTAATTACATTTTTAATCTAAAGTGCTAAATACATGTTGCAATCATTTAGTTTTAGGGTTGATAACATTGTGGCCTCTATTATTTGAAAATTGTAAACAACTCTTGATGTTACAAATTTTTGCAAAACACCCTTATGACCTATTTTGTGGTCTATTGAGGCGGATAAACTCACATTGACCTATTCATTTGTTATCATATTTAGAATGTTAAGATGTTCTTTTGAAAGTAGTTCTTATTTGATGCCCACCTGACATATGTTAATACACATATAATTGACCTAGGAGTGCAGCCAGTAAGCAAAAAAGAATGAAAGAGCGAATTGCTATACGAAAAACATAGCTTCATGACAGTTAGATTGACAAAACATCGATGGTGTAGGATTGAGAACTACGCTATGTTTTGTCAATACGTAACTTAACTAAAGATATAAGTCTTATTACTCCAGTGTTAACTTGGTCAATTCTATCAATCTTTCAAGTAAGGAGAAATTCTTTGGTCAGGGCCTTTTGTATAGTATTTATGCAAAAAAGAAGGTGAGGCGATTATAAAGAGTTGAGATATTCTCTATTTGAGTCGGACCGAACTAGACATATGACCAAGTGGTATGGTCATTTTGTCAGGTACGTCTGTTAACTTGAAGAATATCGTCATAAAGTTTTGCTTGAGGGTGATTTGGACATTTCATCCAAACGTTTGTCACCAAAATTACGTGTCATCATCATCATCTCTTTGCGTTATCGAGCATCCATGTCCAGTGTTAAAATTATAACTAAAATGAAATGCAAATGCTAGCTTTGTGAGAACATACATTTTTTCATCACCACCTTCCTCATCTTCTCTTCTTCTCTCTCTCTCTCTCTCTCTCTCTCTCTCCCTCTCTCTGCAATTTTCTGGGATCAACAAATCAAATGGGAAGAAATTAAGCTCACTTCTGCTGGAATTTCAACCTTCATGCTCATGTTAATGGTGGCTTGATACCATTTGTCCAACAGCATTATAAACAAGCCTCTCCTCACAATATATACTCCTCTCTACCCTCTCTCTGTCTCTCTCTAAAATCTTTTTTTTTTCAGGTCTCCAAGGAAGAACACTAACTATGGCAGGGAAAATACACACAAAGGTAACGAGTTTCAACTTTCAAAGTTCATGTCTTTCGATAATTCTTAAAAACCCCTCTTTTTTTCCCATGTTCTTGTACAGTTTTAACTTTTACAAAACCCATAAACCCATTTTCTCTCTCTAAACGCACATTCTGTTTTTTCTTCCTATTTATTATTTTACAGTCCATTAATAAATATTGGGTCTCAGTTATTTCTCTCAAAAAGTGTTATTTATTCCCCTGTTTTTTTTATTAATTTTTATTTTTGTGAAAAGGGGGTGCAAATCTATCAGGCCGAGAGATTTGGGAACGGAAGAGAAGACAGAGTTTTCAAAGCAGTGGAGGACATGGCAAGGCAAGTTCCAGCTGGGCCGGACCCTCTCCACCATAACAGCAACCCCATTGGTCCTTAAATCTCACCTCTCTCTCTCTCTCTCTCTCTGTGTTTTGTGTTTTCTGAAAAAATGTAAGGATATAAAATGTTGGTTTTTTTTCTCTCTAATTTTCTTATAAATTTAGCCAATTTAACAGAGGATTAGGGTTTTTGTTTTTCCTTCTGTGGGTTCCCCTTTAATTTGTGTGTGTTATTTTAATTAAATCCAATGTGGTTATTTGGTTATATGAGTTATGAATATTGGTAAAAAAAGAAGATGAAAAATTAGAAGGAATATTTTTGTGCTTGTGTCACATTTGTGGCGATTTTCTGATTCCTGGATACACAAACAAATTCAGTTGGGGATGATGATGAATTGATGATGACGGTGGATTCATATAACAAGAACTTCTGGTTTAAGCCCAATTAGAAGGAAGGGGGCCCTAAAGCTAGGCCTGCGCTTGGGCTTGCTTGAGTTTACTTTTCCGACATTGTAATTTCTCATCGGGAAATAATTTTCGCACATTTTTTTTTGTTCTTTTTCGGCACATTTTATTTTTAATTTATTCAATATAAATATTAGAACTAACCGGTGTGTGCAGGGAGAAAAAATGAGTATGAGAATATTATTTTTCTTGTTTTATTTTTAACAAAACGATATACTAAGTTACTTTAATCTATGAGAATGTGATTCAAACTCGAATACAAGAGGACAAACACATTATCCTAAACACCTGACTTAAGCTACATATGCTTTGACATTATAAACTTTAATGTTTCATTGAAAGAATCCCCTTTTATAAATCTCATGATGGATTCTTGTATGTAGTAGGAATTTTGCAAGTCACACGTCCTCAATTGTAAGAATTTTATACGTGGTGAATTTAAGAATGTGGAGCCCATGAGTCATGAGTTTGATATTCACAAATTTTTTGGTTAAAAAAAATCACAAATTTAAACTTTAATAAGGCCATTCATTTACAAGCGCGTGTGGCTTTTGTATCGTAACGAAGTGTGAAATTCAGCTACATTAACTAGTAAAACATCTTCATTGGGAGATGCAAAATACTTTAAAATGTGTGATTTTACATTTTTTTTGTTAGTCAAAAAGCCTTCCTATCGATGGGATGTATAACACCATCTTGGTCAAAATATATAATTTTACATTTTTTTTACATCTGAATTTTATAGCTCTCTTACTAGAGTAAGACAAACTCTCATTTACATTTCGAACATATAAATGTGGGAGTAGGCTACAATGCTCGCAAGCATTGAATGCTTACACCGATCTCACCATTAAAATGAGGGAGGAGAGAGGAGAGAGGGGGAAAAGGAGGGTGAGATTGGTGTGAGCATTCAATGCTTGCGAACACTGTAGCCAGTCCCATAAATGTGATGTAATTATATAACTTTCAATCTTTCACATCTCAAATTTGTACATCCTATTAAATATTCTCTTACAAATTTGTACGCACGAGCGATTGATGCTAACACAACCGAAGTATACTCCGTACAATTTCTCATCACCCACAGAAATCTATCCACATCGACCTAAAATATAACCAAAAGAAAAGAGAAAAAATCGGAAACCAAAACCGCGCCAACACGTCGCATATACACTTTTTAGTTTTTATCAACAAAATATCTTTTCGGTTCTTATCAGTTGTCAGTTAAAAAATATCCCACCAAATATCTCCTCTCTCACTCCTCCCGCCTCCTCCTCCAACCGCTATGTCCGCCGCCAACTCGGACCACCACCTCGACACCCCAATCCTCGATTCCGAGTCGACCCATCTTCTCCAATCCATCTCCGAGCAAGGCGGCTACGCCTACGTCAGAATGGCGTCTCGAGCCGCCTCCGGGGACCTCCGCGCGGCGGAGGCGGCTCGCGAGATGGCTTGGGAGCAGCTCCACTCAGGTCCCTGGCACTCTGTTCTCCCCGTTTGGCGCGACGCCTACTCCATGGCCTGCCTCCACGTGGCCAAACTCCATGTCGCCGCCGGTGAGTTCAGCGACGCCCTTCGCGCTCTCGATATGGGCCTCATCATGGGCGGCCCGCTCTTGAAGCCCGACTTGCATTCCCTCGTCACCGTCGTCTCTTCCAAAGCCAGGGCCGCTAGGGTTTCTCAACAGCAGCAGAAATGTCCCAATTCGGACCGCCGATTGGTCCGTGACGACGTCGTCTCGAAGGAGGTGAGGTTCGTCATTTCACATCAAAATTCATAGCCCTTTATTGCTTATAGCTCAAAGGCAGCATCTTGCTTTGAAATTCATAGCATTTTTCTGTTTAATTTTCAAATTAATGATATCCCAATTCCTAAAGTCCTCTGTTTTCAAAAGGGTAGCTTTGAAATTGGTTTCTAGTTACTGGGTTTTGCAAATTACCATTGATTTTTATTGTATTTACTTTTTGATTGGCAGTTGCTTGGAGTTTTGCCCAGAAAGTCACTTTCTTGTAAAATGGTTGGGAAGAGATCAGGTCTATCTTTGGAGGGATTTTTGAGTGAATACTTGGTACCGGGTCGCCCGGTTATCATAACCGATGGTATGGATCATTGGCCGGCCAGGAGTAAGTGGAATGACTTGGATTATCTTACAAAGGTTGCCGGTGATCGCACCGTGCCAGTTGAGGTGATTTTCTTCATAATGTAGTAGTACTGGTTTGTTGAAAATTGATGCTTGATTGAATTACTTTCCTCGTTCTTTCGTTGATTTTTGTTATATAACTGAAAATTGGTAAAGTTTTGAATGCACTGTAGGTCGGGAAAAATTATTTGTACCCGGAGTGGAAGCAAGAGCTTATTACGTTTTCCCAGTTTCTTGAGAGGATTCAGGCTAGTGGCTCTACTTCTGCTACCCCAACATATCTTGCTCAACATCCATTGTTTGATCAGGTGTGTTCATAGACTCCGCTATCACTATTTAATGGTGATATGCCTACTTGTCGGGCTGGACTTTGCCAATTTTTCACCTTCCTGTTTCTGATATCCCATTATTGATATGCAGATAAACGAGCTACGTGAGGACATATGTGTTCCTGACTATTGTTTTGCAGGTGGTGGGGAACTAAGGTCTCTAAATGCTTGGTTTGGTCCAGCTGGGACAGTAACTCCATTACACCACGATCCACACCATAATGTTCTTGCTCAGGTACATTAGATTTAGTTTCCTAAATCGAGTATTTACATCATGATGTTGCCTTCTGGAGTGTTATGATTTACTTGCTCAGTAGAATTCGTTCATAGTTTTTCTAGGGGAGCAAATAATCTGTAATGTGATAGTTGTGTGATGCTGGAGACACGAGTCTGACGGAAAGAAAACAAACGATTGTATACTGTATACTAAACACATTGTCACAGTGGCATCTTTAGAAAGTAAAACCATGTGCGTATTTAAAGAAGCTGATAATGTCATAGAATATGCCAAATTGTGTCTTCAACATGTTGCTACCAAACTGTGTCTTCACCGCACATTGCAGAGCGATTTCAATGTGCTGAATCATCATGAATGTCAAGAAATGTGTTGCATGCTTCATTCCAGGCACAGGACATGCTGTACTTGATTGCGTGCCGGAGCACATGTATCCGTTGCCCGTTTGTATATGCATGTTGTTTTCTTGTTACTAGAATAAAATGATCCAACCATCTGTATGACTCAAATTCATTGCACATTTTCAGGTAGTTGGCAAAAAGTATATAAGGCTCTACCTCGCATCATTGTCGGAGGAACTCTACCCGTACACTGAGACCATGCTATGCAACTCAAGCCAGGTAACTACATTCTCGACCTTAATATTTTGTAGATGGGATCGGATTCCCTGTTCGAAAGCTCATATATATATATATATATATATATATATATATATATATATATATATTCTGATTTCAATACTTTGGTTTGAAGGTTGATCTAGACAACATAGACGAGAACGAGTTCCCAAAGATGCATGACTTGGAATTTCTTGACTGCATATTAGAGGAAGGTGATATGCTTTATATCCCGCCAAAGTGGTGGCACTACGTGCGATCTCTAACGCCAAGTCTCTCTGTTAGCTTCTGGTGGACTGAGTATGAAAGTTGAAAGCACGCTTTCGGTGGAGTGAGTATGAAGTTCGTAGCTTTTGGTGGACGAAGTATGAAAGCTCAGCTGTGTCTTGCTTATTCGTTTTTGTTATTGGTATCGACGGGGCAGTTTTCAGCTGCAACAAGATTACATTCTCATGTACAAGTTTACAGCACTATTATTTGCTAATTGAAACCGAACATCAACCGCGGATAAGGAAAGAAAAGAAAACCACAAACCGAAACACTCTTTAAGGATCGCGACCTATGCGTTCTTTATTTTCCAAGTGCTAATTTTTCTCTCCTCTTTAGTCAATTTCATTTGGTTTCGAGTCCACCATTTTCTTCTACCCAGTATGACATTGCTGCAGCTGTGAGAAAGTCTTCCAAAGCTTTAACAGAACACCCTTTGTATCCCTCCTCACCCTCCATGGCATCCCTAATAATCTCCTTAGCCTCACAAGCTTTCCTTCTCATTTGCTTCCCCTTCTCCGTCTCATTCATCACCGACTCCATCTTCGCCACTATGTCTTCCTTCCGAACCTCGCAACTCTTCCCCCTCGCTACCTCCACGCAAACTCCGACCTGCTCGTCCAAATACTTGGCGTTGAAAAACTGTTCCGAAGCCATAGGCCACCCGAGTAAAGGCACCCCATGAATAAGGGACTCGATCACCGAGTTCCATCCACAATGGCTCAAAAATACTGAGGTTGCTTTGTGAGAGAGGATCTCCACCTGAGGTGCCCATTTTTCAACAATTAGCCCTTTGTTTCGATCTTTAATCCTCTGGACGAACCCTTCTGGAAACCACTCGTTCTCCTTGAACTCTGAATCAACATCATATTCCAATGGTGGCCTAACAACCCAAATGAAGTTTTTGCCACTTGCCTCCAATGCCATTGCCAATTGCATCATCTGAGACTTTGAAACTGTGTTTTGAGAACCAAACGAAATGTACAAAACTGAATTGGGTGGCTTTGAATCAAGCCAGTTTTTGCACGCTTCTGGTGCGAGTCCGGATTCTTTTCCTGCTCTTTTAGTCCCATTTCCGGATGACAGCAGAAGCGGTCCAACCGCCCACAATGGCATTTTAAAGATCTTCCGGAGGTACATTAGTCCGGTTTTGTCGAGCTCCTCCACCGTGTTGATTATCATCCCGTCAGTTTTGGTGAGGTCATGGAATGCTTTCTGCACAAACACTGAAAAGGGGTCGGTGCCATTGCTCAATCTAAGACTTTCTGAGAGCTGGGATATATGGAATTTATTAGCTTCTGGAAAATCAGGCAGTGTGAATTCTCCGGATTTTGCTTTCAGATGAGGTAAATGCAAGCACAACGAGTAATAGCACGCCATGCCGAACCCTCCAACTGTGGAGAACACAGCATGGGACATGCCAAACTCATGAGCTATCCCATTCGTCCACCCAAAGAAGATGTCAGTGATCATGCAAACCGGTCGGCGCAGTCCATTTCTTTCACGGACGAGACCGTGCATTAGGTTTCTGAAAGAAGGCTCGAGTGACAAGGAAGCTTGAAAGAGTTTGAGGATGAGATGGTAGGTTAGGGAATTGGTGTTTTCCGCGTCGTTGGGGAGACCGTGGTCGGAGCTCTTGAAAGGGATTTCGAGGAGGCGAATGGAGGTGTTCGGAGGGAGGGAGGAGCTGAGCTTCTTGATGTTGAGTGGGGTGTTGATTAGGGTTATGGTGCAACCATTTTTCTGCTCTAGTTGTTGGGCCAAAGCCAGGAATGGGATTATGTGGCCTTGTGCCATGAATGGGAACATAACTATGTGTTCCTTGATTCGTGCCATTGCTATTGAAAACTGAACGCAAAAAAAACAAGATGGATATTGTGTTGCTTACTTCCTTACCAGAATCTGTGATTTATATATACACGTGCAGAGAAAGGAGATAGAAGGGTTCTTTTCGGGATTAATTAGCATGCACCATCCTTGCAACTTGAGACCTTAAACCCTGCCAACCCTGCATGCAACAGTTGGTATAGCAATAAAGATTAAAGAGGATGAGGGAGAGGGAGAGGGAGAGGGTGGGGGCTTTGTTCTGCTAGCCCAGCCAAACTTCTGTCCACTTTTTCAAAAAGAAATTAGAGAGATACGAATTATAACAAATATTTCACACACTTTAAACAAAACAAAAACCCCAATAGTGATAAGTCTCCCAAGAAACCCCATATCTCAGTTATGAAGCTAGAGCCTAACTTTGTGTTCCACCCCAAGTACCGAACTCTACGAACTAGAGCAAGCTCCTTGATCACTTCTACTGCCATGTATTTCTTCCATTCTCTTTTCTTTTCTAATCTCTCTCTCACTCTCTTTCTATACACACACACACACGAATCTCTATTTAATATCACTTGCATGCATTGAATGCCATTTTTCTACGTTCATGTTTGGAGAAGTGAACTAGAGCTATAGCCTATATGATGGCTACAAGACTTAGGGGGTAATAAGTAAAAATATTAATTAAATACCTATATAGATAGCTATTTGGATGAGGTCTATAACTTACTTGACTTATTAAGCATTCTACTATTTTGCCAAATATGATAGTAGATAAGGTTGTTCAAAATGATGCCACCTTCCTAATACTAGGATTGACACCTCTTGTTTGAATGGATCAAAAAAGGTGTTGCTAACATAGCTATTACAAGAATATAGTGGGGTACCAAGAAAACCTATGAACTGTACTGCATAATATATATATATATAAGAAATAATTAGATATATGTACATATATATAAAAGAAAATCCAATAATATAGTTGTTCTAAATAATAACAATAATTAAATAAATACTTTCAAAATACGGGATCTCACAGTTCTTTTCCAAAATATATATAGGAATACACTAGAGTTACATTGTGCACAACAACAAAGCTAATAATTGTAAGAGCTAAGAACATTTCACATCATCAAAGTTTGAAGTCAATTTTAAAATGGATTGTAGGGTTCAACTTTTTTACATTGCAATATGACATTTTGATATTTGACCACTTTACACCTTTTCTTAAAAAGGAAGTGATTTTGCACTCCATTATCACCCCAACTCCTTTAATAAATTAATCAATGGAGAATCAAAGACATAAACAAGAGAACTGCTGAAGGACATAACAAGAGTGTAAAAATCATTATTCATCCTCAAAATGGCCTTGGTCTATTCTATGTGGTATCGTTGGCGGGTTTGGGAGTTGGTCATTTACTGCCACGTCAATAATTAACAGTTGATCAAAAGATCAACCTAACGAAAGGTGTAAATTAACATAATCTCAAAACATTGGGTTGTGATGTTAAAAGATTATAACCTTGTGGCCCATTTCGAGATTGACCTCTAACTTCAGTGGTGGGAAATGTATTTTGTCCGCTAGAGTGAGAACGGGCAAAAACTACAATAAGCACTACCATGTGCAACATATTGAAAGCAAACTAAAAGTTCTTCGGGAAAAAGATAGACTAGACTACAGATGCACATCAAACTAAAACTAAATTTTATACAATTTATCACTTAAAAAACATAATAAAAACTAAAAATGACACTAGCGTCACAACGCAATCGTCAACCACACTAACTAGATGAACCTCATTCTCTAGGTTCATTTATTTCCTATATGAGCCCACTCAAACTTTTTTATGGCTGTCTAACCTAAAAGTACATGACAACTTTTAAAATTCCATATAGAACCACAAGTTTACAATTTCACCCTAGAAAGATAATTTATAACTCAAAACAAATCATAGAGTGACATATGGCAAGGGGCCAACAATTAATGACGCGTGCGGGCCCACATATTTGATGACAGCTGACGCGCGCATGACCCTCACGCGCCTCATTCAAGGCAACAAAAAAATCAACTTTTCCCCCTCATAAAGAATCCAACCAACGACTACAGGGGCACCAAAAACCCATCGAACCATTTGAGCTGACACTACCATTGTAATATAGTTTCCTTTCAAATATATTTACTTATGTTTTATAAGTCAAATATATATACTATCTTTTGTGTGTGTGTTTTTTTTTAAAGCTTTTGTTTTATTTTTATATATTTTCGTTTTAAGGTATTTATATTTTTATCTAAAACAAAATATAGAAATTTTTATTAGAATATTTTCTTAATAAAATTTTAATCCATAAAAAATGTAAGCTATATTTTAATGAAATTTTGGAATGACTCATCTCAATTACTTTTGAGCGGATTCTCACCAACTATATCATAACTGTTTCTGCACCTATTACCAGAAAGACTATTATTAATTTTTTTTGTATGTCGTTGTACACACTGTAGGCAACTATATCACAACTGTTTTTATGCAAGCTACCGACAACTGTTTCTACGCAAACTATCAACAACTATTTTTACACAAACTACCGACAACTGTTTTTACACAAGCTACCCATAATTGTTTCTACGCAAATTACCGACAACTATTTTTACACAAACTACCTACAACTGTTTTTGCACAAAATACCGACAATTAGTTTTCCTCAAATTATTTGTATTTTTTTTGCGCAAACACATGTTTTTGTACTTCCTTGTATATGCTATCAAAAACTATTGTTGCATTCATTGCCTAAATGATTACCAACAACTCTTTTTACACATCATTAAATACACTATAAAAAAATAATTGTTGTATCCACTACTTAAAAGATAATCGGCAACTATTTTTGCACAAATAATCGACAATTATTTTTACGAACTACAAACAACTGTTTCTACAAATTGTCGTACATACTAGCGATAATTGTTTTTCACAAACTACCTAAAATTGCTTAAAAGTAAAATACATACTCTTCTCAAAAGTGAGCTAGATATCACATAACAAAATTTATGTTTGAATATAAGACTTGTTTTTTTATTAAATCAAAATTTTTTTTTTGGTATATTTATATTTTGATTTTAATGATGGGTTCAACTTCAGTGGTACGTACCATTGAATGGTACGTACTGTTAAATGGTTAAGATTCATTTGGGGCCCACTGCAAATTAATCTGAACCATTCAATAGTCGTACCATTCAATGGTACGTACCACTCAAGATTTTTCCTTTAATGATTGTTTTTTTTTTTTTAAAGTAATGGACCTTGTCTTGTTCTTTTTGCACCTAAACGTGTTGAACTCTCTCTCTCTCTCTCTCCACTTTTTTTTCTTTTGTTTGTCCATCGCCATTGTCTGTTGCCGCATGCCACCAAATGGACAATGCATGGATGGTGATTATCTGAACTCAAATGGGCTCGCTTGCTTTTCAATGGGGTTTTCTCTTAAGCGCGTGTATAAGTAGCGCAAGTAGTTAAGTAGTTAGCTGAGTATTAATATTTGTCCTTCTAGAGGATTAACACATAATTGGTCATTTTAGGCAATTTTATAACCCTCTAAGCAATTGTGTATTTAAGGGTTACCCCACTTCAAACATTATTTAAGTGAAAAATAATTCTCAAGCACAAAATGTGTACAATAATTTTTGGACATCATTGTGAAGAAACAATTGCCGATAATTTATGTAAAAATAGTTGTTGATAATTTACTTAAAAACAGTTATCGATAATATGTGCAAAAACAGTTGCTGATAATTCATGTAAAAACAGTTGTTGATAATTTACGTAAAAACATTTGTCGGTAATATGTGCAAAAACAGTCATCGATTGTCGTTCTAATAATGGATGCAACAATAGTTATTAATAATTTGTATAACGGTGTGCAAAATGTTTTTTATATTCCGTGCAAAAATAATTTTCGATAATTATTTTTGTAATGCGTGCAACAACAATTTTTTATAATGTGTACAATGACGTGTAAAAACAGTTGTCGGTAATTTATGTGAAACCACTTACGGCAGTGCGAGAAATAACATTTTCTTGTCATAACACCTAAAGAACAAAAGAAAACATTTTATCTCACACAATGATTATTAGTCCTAAGGAAAAAAAGTTATTAAAAAAAAATTGATTTTACTATTTTAATATAGTAAATAATTTTGTGCATTGTGTGTGCGGAGAGAGAGTGAGAGAGTGTTGCTTGTTCCTTTTTTCATTTTTTTAGAATAGTGTGTTGTTTGTTCTTTGAACTTTGAAGGGAAAATGTGAGAGAGAGGTGGTGTGATTTGTCAACTTCTTCAATCAACAAAATGAAAAAGGTTTCTTCAAATTACTTTAGATGGCACGTGTGAAGAGTCAAACAGTTAGGAGCGTGACCAAGTATTGTACTAGAGTTGAGTTATTGTCCTTGTAGGGTGGAATAAGTTTTTGAGTCGTTTTGGGTAAAAAATAGAGTTGTCATGTACAACCAAGCAATTGACTACTTTTTTATTCAATTTTGTGGGCACTTTTTGTTGTCAATTTCTACCTCACTTTATAATCAAAGAGTTGGTGTAATACGTCGTCTTGTTTAATAATATTATTATTATTTGAATACGAGCGATATTCTACACTAATGTACATTAAAGAGGGAGGGTTAGCACATAGTTTACAAGTTTCTACTTATTAAATCCTTCTTTTCAAATAGCCTCTTTTGGTTGTGGTTGCAATAATGCGAATTGATGGCTTGATTGCATATTATCCAACTTATTGATGATCATTGACAGGAACCAAATGGCTTGATTGGAACTGGTGGATCGCTGTCCGCCTAACCAACCATGCATGAAAAGGGGACCTGCTGCTACGCATAGACACCCCCGCCCTCTCTCGTTTACGCCCACTGTCTAGGCTACCAAGAGATTCTTGGGTGAGGCTACCGCCTGCCGCATATGGCAGTTTTATAGTCCAACGCCGCTTCCTTGAAATCCCTTGCTTCTCAAGCTCCAACGACGGCCTCCCTGTCGAAAGCACTGACGCCGTTCCCTTTCACCTCGTACCAAACTTCCTCCAAGCTACTCTCTCTCTCAAACCCTCATTTAGAAAACTCATATTTCACCTAATTTCTCAAGACCAACGACCAATCTGCATAACTGCTGACATGTTTTTCGGTTGGAGTGCCGATACCATGAGTTTGGGGTGTTCCATGCAATATTTGTTGGAGGTTGTGGCTTTGGGTTTCCATGTTACTACTCTCTGTGGCTAAACCTACCTCACCAAAACACAGCCTCCAGCAGTGAATTCATATTGCCTTATTTTCCTGAAGCTTCAGCCCTAGACATTATTACCCAGATGGCGGATAATCTAAGATTCACAAAACAAAAGGGTCCGAAAATTTTTCAGTCTTTCTCAGAAAAGTGCTTCGTGAATTTTGGGCATGGTTACTAAATAGAAATGGGGAAATGAATGAATTGCAAAGCTTAAAAATAAGAGAAGTAAGGAAAGGGAATCAGAACAACTAGTCTCTCTAGTTGATCTGATTCCTTATTTTTTTGGTATTTGATTCCTGATTTTAAGGGAAAACTTGCATTTTTCCGATTTCTTAGTGTAAGTAAACGCAAGAGAAAATTAAAGAGTGAAATGATTTCCTTACCCATATTTTAATAAATGCAAAAAAACTCAAAAATCAAAATAATTCCAATTTATATTCCTAGTAAGTAAACATGTTATTTATTCAATACAATGGAGGATCTTGAAAACACTGGATTAAACGTATTTTCGACGCAAGATTGGAAGATAGGTTTGGGCCGTTGGCCAATCGGGTCTATTATTTCAATCAGAAGCCAGAGATGTAAACAAGATATGTGCACCAAATGCAAAGCCTTTAAATTCTGTTCTTTACATATCATTTGGGTCACAGTATATCAAACAGTGGGCTTAACCTTGGCTCTAAGAGGCTAGTGGGGAGAACTTCATTTGGGTTTTTAGGGCCTTCAATTAGAGTTCACAAAGAAACCAAAAAATTCAAACTCGAGGACTGCTTACCTCGTCTAGGGGTCGGTTCGAAAAATCGAAAACCGAAAAAAATTTAACCAAATACCAAACCGAACTGAATCGAAATTGGTTGGTTTGGTTTCGGTTTTAGTGGTTCGGAAACCGAATCAAACCAAACCAAACTGAATATATATAAATTAATATTTTATTTATTTATTTAGGTTGGATATTAATTTTTCAAGCCCAATTCTCAGGCCCCGTTTGTTACAGCGGACTAGCTCGGACTAAACTAACTTCAGGGACTAAGCTAGATTGGTTTGGCATGGACTAGTATAAGAATTGTGAAGCGTTTGGTGTAGCACCGGACTAAGAAGCACGACAATAAAATCATTCATTTTATTATATTATTAAATTGTTATTTTGTAGTTATTTCAATTTCTAAAAACCTAATTAATTATCAAAAACATTGTTTGGCCATTTATTAGTTTACTTTTACCTTTAAAAAAACTAAAAAAGTAAGAAAAAAAATAAATTAATATCAGTCATCAGCCCTTCTTGCTCGCAGAGAGATACGAAATCATGTCCATCAAGCAAGCAAGGCCATTGTTTCTTTCTCAAAGCCGTACGTTCTTCTTCTTTGGGAAGCAAAACCCATGAAAATATTTGATTGCTGTGGAACAAATGGGAGAAAACCTATGAATATATATATATATATATATATATATATATATTCTGATTTCAATACTTTGGTTTGAAGGTTGATCTAGACAACATAGACGAGAACGAGTTCCCAAAGATGCGTGACTTGGAATTTCTTGACTGCATATTAGAGGAAGGTGATATGCTTTATATCACGCCATAGTGGTGGCACTACGTGCGATCTCTAACGCCAAGTCTCTCTGTTAGCTTCTGGTGGAGTGAGTATGAAAGTTGATAGCGCGCTTTTGGTGGAGTGAGTATGAAGTTCGTAGCTTTTGGTGGACGAAGTATGAAAGCTCAGCTGTGTCTTGCTTATTGGTGTTTGTTATTGGTATAGACGGGGCAGTTTTCAGCTGCAACAAGATTACATTCTCATGTACAAGTTTACAGCACTATTATTTGCTAATTGAAACCGAACATCAACCGCGGATAAGGAAAGAAAAGAAAACCACAAACCGAAACACTCTTTAAGGATCGCGACCTATGGGTTCTTTATTTTCCAAGCGCTAATTTTTCTCTCCTCTTTAGTCAAATTTCATTTGGTTTCGAGTCCACCATTTTGTTCTACCCAGTATGACATTGCTGCAGCTGTGAGAAAGTCTTCCAAAGCTTTAACAGAACACCCTTTGTATCCCTCCTCACCCTCCATGGCATCCCTAATAATCTCCTTAGCCTCACAAGCTTTCCTTCTCATTTGCTTCCCTTTATCCGTCTCATTCATCACCGACTCCATCTTCGCCACTATATCTTCCTTCCGAACCTCACAACTCTTCCCCCTTGCTACCTCCACGCAAACTCCGACCTGCTCGACCAAATATTTGGCGTTGAAAAACTGTTCCGAAGCCATAGGCCACCCGAGTAAAGGCACCCCATGAATAAGGGACTCGATCACCGAGTTCCATCCACAATGGCTCAAAAATACAGAGGTTGCTTTGTGAGAGAGGATCTCCACCTGAGGTGCCCATTTTTCGACAATTAGCCCTTTGTTTTGAGCTTTCATCCTCTGCACGAACCCTTCCGGAAACCACTCGTTCTCCTTGAACTCTGAATCAACATCATATTCCAATGGCGGCCTAACAACCCAAATGAAGTTTTTGCCACTTGCTTCCAATGCCATTGCCAATTGCATCATCTGAGACTTTGAAACTGTGTTTTGAGAACCAAACGAAATGTACAAAACTGAATTGGGTGGCTTTGAATCAAGCCAGTTTTTGCATGCTTCTGGTGCGAGTCCGGATTCTTTCCCTGCTCTTTTAGTCCCGTTTCCGGATGATAGCAGAAGCGGTCCAACCGCCCACAGTGGCATTTTAAAGATCTTCCGGAGGTACATTAGTCCGGTTTTGTCGAGCTCCTCCACCGTGTTGATTATCATCCCGTCAGTTTTCGAGAGGTCATGGAATGCTTTCTGCACAAACACTGAAAAGGGGTCGGTGCCATTGCTCAATCTAAGACTTTCTGAGAGCTGGGATATATGGAATTTATTAGCTTCTGGAAAATCAGGCAGTGTGAATTCTCCGGATTTTGCTTTCAGATGAGGTAAATGCAAGCACAACGAGTAATAGCACGCCATGCCGAACCCTCCAACTGTGGAGAACACAGCATGGGACATGCCAAACTCATGAGCTATCTCAATCGTCCACCCAAAGAAGATGTCAGTGATCATGCAAACCGGTCGGCGCAGTCCATTTCTTTCACGGGCAAGACCGTGCATTAGGTTTCTGAAAGAAGGCTTGAGTGACAAGGAAGCTTGAAAGAGTTTGAGGATGAGATGGTAGGTTAGGGAATTGGTGTTTTCCGCGTCGTTGGGGAGACCGTGGTCGGAGCTCTTGAAAGGGATTTCGAGGAGGCGAATGGAGGTGTTCGCAGGGAGGGAGGAGCTGAGCTTCTTGATGTTGAGTGGGGTGTTGATTAGGGTTATGGTGCAACCATTTTTCTGCTCTAGTTGTTGGGCCAAAGCCAGGAATGGGATTATGTGGCCTTGTGCCATGAATGGGAACATAACTATGTGTTCCTTGATTCGTGCCATTGCTATTGAAAAGTGAACGAAAAAAAACAAGATGGATATTGTGTTGCTTACTTCCTTACCAGAATCTGTGATTTATATATACACGTGCAGAGAAAGGAGATAGAAGGGTTCTTTTCGGGATTAATTAGCATGCACCATCCTAGCAACTTGAGACCTTAAACCCTGCCTACCCTGCATGCAACAATTGGTATAGCAATAAAGATTAAAGAGGGAGAGGGAGAGGGAGGGGGTGGGCTAGCCCAGCCAAACTTCTGTCCACTTTTTCAAACCTTGTATGCCTTCTTATGTTTGCTTCTTTTTTCTTGGATGCACCTAACTTTTTGCTTAACATGATTAACTTAATGATCAAAGTAACATAAGACATTGATGAGGACCAAACATAGTACCAAATATCTCTAAATCCTTGCTCATTGGTCAATATCAACTGTAACTTTTTTAATGAATGTGAATGCAAAGTTAAAATCATCTAGAGAGAACCGTGCAAACAAACAGTTGAACTGAGTATATTGGAGTTTTTGTTATGTATTCTTGCCAAGCCCCGAATCCGAAGTTGGTGGAAAAATAAACTCCACTCCTGATGCGTGAATAAAAATAAAAAAAACGAAATGCAGGGTTGAAAAAAAATAAACTTTTCTTATGAAATGCATGGTATGGGACCTGCACGTCCCATACCATGCATTTTACCACTGCAGCGGTGGTCCGGAAGCTCTATTATATAAAATAACACCCGTAACTCAATCATCCTAAGTATCCCTTTTGTTAGTCATCTTTTTCTTCTCTCGACCGCCATAGTCCCCACTACTTCATACCATTATTATAATTTCACTTGTGCTACCCTTACTGGTCCCTACGAGAGTCGAACTCAACCACACAAAAACATAATTTCATTTTCATAACCTAGTCTCGAATATTCCAATCAAATCCATCCACTCTAATATGCAATGATATATACATATAATTAGCATTATCACAATAATCAACAAACACAATAATATATCATGTTTCATAAAAGCAATTAGAGAGATACCAAGTATAACAAATAATTCACACTTTAAACAAAACAAAAACCCCAATAGTGATAAGTTCCCTAAGAAACCCCCTACCTCAATTCTGAACCTAGAGCCTAACGTTGTGTTCCACCCCAAGTACCGAACTCTACGAACTAGAGCAAGCTCCTTGATCACTTCTACTGCCTTGTATTTCTTCCACTCTCTTTTCTTTTCTTTTCTAATCTCTCACTCTCACTCTCTCTCTTTCTATACACACACACTAATCTCTATGTAATATCACTTGCTCTACGTTCATGTTTGGAGAAGTGAACTAGAGCTATATGATGGCTACAAGACTTAGGGGGTGAGTAAAAATATTAAATACCTATATAGATAAATATTTGGATGAGGATTTGCCACATACTAGGTCTATAACTTACTAGACTAAGATTGCATGGATTGAGCGACGACTACAATTATCTCCACGTCTAGGTCATGTAGGGTGCTTATTAAGCACTAAACTCTTTCAAAAATTCTTGATTGTTTCGGAGTACCGGTTACTTCGGGTGTTTTAACCGTTTGATTTTAAATTTTGTATTTTTAAACAAAAATTTAACGATTAAAACATCCAAGATACTGAATACTCTGAAGTACCTATGTCACGCCCCAATTCGAAACTTTAGCCTAATCCCGAATTAAGGGGTGAATCACATCTCAAATATAGAATAAGACATTTCCATAATTAAGATGTGACAAGAATACAATAAAATAAATGAATAATTCCAGAGCAACTAATAACAACAAACCTTACAAAAAATTTTCTTTACTTTACAGTACAACCTTCGTTTTGAATACAAAAGACAACCAACTCTAGTATGGAACTCTTGTTCCTTATTCAAACAAACTTTCTTGCGCAAACTTACACAAACCTTAATTTACATCATAAGGTTTCACAAAAATATTCAAACAACAAAAATATTCAAACACACTCTAATTTACATTATAAAGTTTCTTTAGACTTCCAGTGAAAGTCGACTATCTTTCAAATTTCCGGTTCAGCACGTGTCAATAATTCATAAGGGGTGAGCTACTAGCTCAGTAGGGCAATAACCACAATGCAATGTAACACAACGGCAACAATAATGATGCATGAATGTAATGTTTCCTCTTCATCCTAATTTTGTTAACCCACAAATAATCCTATTTCTTTTTATTAGTCATCTTGTCAAACTCTCAATCCCAAACCCGAAACCCGAATAGATCGTTTTATCGGACTCTAACCGAAAGGGCTTCACTCCCTTATTTGTGCACTTTGGGCTGAACATAGATCTTTGTGCCCCGAGGGTGGACTCAACTACTTGTAGTTTCATATTTTCATAAATCACATACTTTCCCAATTTGGGACTCCAACAAATGATCATTGCATGATCATCATTATTCAATTCCATTGATACTTTCCCAATGATTCCACAATGCATGAAATAGATATCATTCATGATAATTAACAACGGATATCAACATGACATTCCAAACAAACAATATTATTACTCATAAACACATGAATCATGTTGATCAAATAGTCATACAATTTCACCAAATAACACATCAAATATCACATGTATAAAGCCAAGTAATATATAAGGGTTCCCCGAGAATTTCCCCTACCTCGTTTCCAATAAGTCTTGCTATTTTACTTCAGCCGGGAACTCTAACACTTCATTCGAGTCTAAACCCGAACATCAAAGTACATACAATAGAACAAAACTACAAATTAGGACTTAGCTTACATTCAAACTTAAACATGTAAGTCACACTAATAACCAAGTTTCAGATGGTTATGAAAACCTTTTAATCAGATTCGGAACGAAAAACTGATTTGGGTTCAAGTGCTTTTTGAAAATCAACAAGGAAATAGAACAAAACAGAAAAAGAAGCAAATAGGACTGCTGCAAAACTGAAGTTGCAATTTTGAGAACTAGTTTTCAACTCAGGTTTTAACATAGCAAACCTCAACGAAAATGAGCAAATGAATAGTCATTTCGAAGCTTGTTATGCCATCTTTAAAACCATGCAATTTTTTTCGCAAGAAAATCTCAGAATCTGAAAATAAAACACCCAAAAGTAGCCATCTCGAAACTGCCCAGAAAATCCCAGTTTTTGACAGTTACGACCAACTGTTTTTTACTCCAATTTAAACTTATCAAAACTACACTAAAATTCATGAAACAAGAGGGGTTTTGAAGGTTGTTATCCCTAGTTTCAAAGAAATTAAAACTATCCCAAATACACGTTGTAAATTGAAAGAAATCGAGCTCTAAAGTTGATTACCCGAAACTAAAATTTCCAGAAAACCCAAAATTTCAGATTCGCTACCCAACTTTCACAACTCTTTTAACCTATCAATCCTCAACCAAATTACATGAAACCAAATGGGTTTTGATCCTAGGTAAGTCTACTTTAAACCCATGTAATTACAACTCAAAATAAGGCTTTAAATCACAATAATATGAGGTTCAAAATAAGTAATCTGAATCTGCCATTTTTCCAGAAAAAATGAAGCATGAACTTCAATTATAAGCTGTTTCAACTCAATAATTCGAATTCTAATAAGCTAATCAAATCAAAATCATCATCTTCTAGCAAACACAAGAATACACTACCTCAAACAAGCAAACTACTTCTTCCTTTCAAAATCCAAACTTTTCCTTTCTTCTTTTCTCTCTTATTTTTTCTTTTTGTCTAACTCTCTGAAATTTGTTCCAACCCAAAAGTGGCGTTTCAAAACCCCTCTGTCTATCTGATGCTTTCTTCTCATCTCCATCTCAAAAACTACGGCTGCCAACACCACAAAAACCTAGACCTTCCAACTCTTTGAAGCTAGATTCCACTTCCTGTTTTTTAGACTTGAAACAAAATTTCTATAGGCTCACAAACTCTTCAATTCTCTCTTTCATTTCACGACTTCTATCTTGTTTTATTTATTTATTTTTTTAACTTACTCTATTTGATAAACAAAACAATTAAAGTTAAAGTCAAAATAACTAATTATATAATAAAATAATAATAAAGCCAATTAATCAAATATTAATACTAACATAAGAATTTAAGTCTCTACAACCGAGTACTCTATAGCATACAAAAAAATCCCCTACTCTTTTGCCAAATATGATAGTAGGATGCCACCTCGTAATACTAGGAGGATGCCACCTCCTAATCCTAATACTAGGATTGGCACATAGGTTCAACTAGGGGTGGTTTCGGTTCGGTAACCGAACCGAAACACCGATCCCGAAAACCGATACCGAAATTTCGGGGAGGAGATTTTTAATACCGAAACTGAACCGAAATTTCGGGATACCGAAAATTTCGATTCGGTTTCGGTATTAGAAATCCCGAAATGGCCAAAAAATTTTGAGTCCAAATCCACCGAATTGAATTCCCAGAAACCCAAATTCCCAAAACCCCCAAATTCCATGGACTTGAATTTCTCTCCTCCAAATCCCAATTCACCAGCCGCCATTCCCGTCGTCGCCACCCTTTCTTCCCCTTTCGAAAACCCGCCTCCGGCCCAAGGTTGATGTGCCTCGCAAGCACTGATATCACCAACAGCCTCCATCGATTACCGATGCAATGCACTGATACATATATACATATCAATCACAGCATTAATCATATAATTAGTTGCCAATCAAACCCCAATAACTGAAATTGCTTCATGGATCGCATAATAATAATTAAAATTAGAACCTTAATTCAAACCCCAAAACTGAAATTTAGAGGATTAATTCAAACCCTAATTTAAACCCCAAAATTGAAATGGGTTCAACGATGGAAGAGAAGAGAGAGAGAGGATTATGTTTACCTAATCGATGAGATCGAGCCTGTGTTCGCCTTCACTCGTTCATTGAAACTTTTTTCACTTCCATCGTCACCATCTTCTGCTTCTCTCTTCCTCTCCATCTCCTCAGATTTGATTTGATTTGAGTGGGTGTGGGTTGGGAGGATCGTTAGGCTATGGCGGTGGCGGATGACGGTTGAAAAGAGGCCACAACTTTAATGGTGGCCTGAACAGATGGTGGGTTGAGCGAGGGTTGTCGACTTGAAGGGACAAAAGAGGATTAGGAGTATTATCTGGGTTAAAACCAAATTAAAATATATTATATATTATATAATATGTATAAAATTAAAATATATTATATATTTCGGTTCGGTTCGGTATTACCGAAATAATGGTACTTCGGTCCCGATCCCCGTACCGAAAATTCGGTATTCTTTCGGTATCGGTAACCGAACAATTCGGGAAATTTCGGTATCGGGATTTTCGGTATTCGGTTCGGTTTTTTTCGGTACGGTTTCGGTATTTCGGTACAAAATTCCCACCCCTAGGTTCAACACCTCTTGTTTGCATGGATCAAAAGGTGTTGAAAGCTAAAAACAAAACTATTTTTAAAATCCTAGTAAAGTTGTTTAACAGGTGCAAAGTACTAACATAGCTATTCCAAGAATATAGTGGGGTACCAAGAAAATCCTATAATGAATATATATATAGGGAAGAGATTCATGACACCATATTTTAGACACAACTTTAAACACAAGTTTTAGATTCCTGAATTTAAACACTCTTAATGGCTCAAATTAAAAGTGACATGGCATTTAAAATTAAAAAAAAATACATTTTCTCTCTCCTCCCTATTTTCTCCGAAAGAATTAAATGGGTGCATAATTTATTTTTTTCTCCCCCCTCTTCCTCTTTTTCCTAAAAACACATTTTAGAAAATCAATGGGAATCTGTCTACGACCTTCCATTCCCCTTGTCTCTTTGCCTATTAGCGGACGAAAAGAAATCTTGTTCATGCCTTCTCCAGGTTCTCTCTTCAAGAATGAAGATCGATCTTCCAAGTAAGGTTTTCACATTTTCATTTTTTTAATCGTCATCAGATAGGGTTCTTTTTTCATGATTCTACTCTGGTGCAGTTTTTTTAGTTTAGGGTTTAGATTATTTATGTGAATTTTCCAAAGCTTTGCTATTCATTTCCACAGGGTTTAGATTGTTTGTTAGGGTTTTTGGATTGGGTGGGATTTTAAACTCTTGCTTTCAGTTATTTTTTCCGCAGCATTTTTGTTTATATATTTGTTTCCGTCGAGAAGAATTTTTTGATACTGGTAAGATTTATTTGTAGTATTTTGATATCTTGTTTTTTGAGAAGATGACTTACACATATACTTATGCGTTTATGGTGAAACAGATAAGTAGTAGCTACAACAATATCACGGATAATATATAAGAAGGAAGCAGATGTGCGAGTAACAAGTGGGCAGTACCGAGTCCTTATTGATGTAGAAATAGGGACAAATGAGATCTGGTTAGTGGTCAGTTTTGAGGGACTGGCTAGGCTGCTTGTACCAACAAAAAAAAAAAGAAGAAATAAAAACCTGAGTTATGTAGTTGTAGGTTGAAGGTTAAAAAAATTCACACGTAGCGCAAGTGTAGCCCCAGTCCGCCGCACCTAGTCCAAATCCAGATCTGGTGGACACCTCCGTTGACGAAAAACGATGAACAACGGAGAAAGATGGAGATCGATCTGGTGTTTGTTTTGGTCGTAGAGTTCTTCGGTGTTTCTGAGGTGGAGAGATGGCGGAGTCGAGGAGTTTGAATCCACATGACCTCTTCCTCCTCCGCCCCATCAAAACCCAAACCAACACCTGAGCATCTATGAAGCACGGGAGCTTCAATTTAGTGCCGAACTGCACTCCGGGAGCGGAAGATGGAACTGGAGATGGGACTGGAGCGGAAGCTTCAATTTAGATTAATCCTTCAACATCACAACCGCCCAACACCGAAAAAACCCAGAATGTCCTACAAAATCTTAATAATGTGACCCACTAGCTTCAGTGGTAGAAAAAAAACGAATTTTGTTTATTGGGTTTTGCTTGAGATGGGAAATAAAATTGTTCTAAAGTCAAAAAATGGAGCGGTAGGGCGGAGAGTGGGCCTTCCTTCTTGCCAAATTTGGATTGATTACTGATTTGGCAGAGTAAGAAGACGCCGGTGCGGCGCACTTCTTTTTGGTAGCTGGGTTTTGGTTTTCGAGAAAAACTGCTCTAGATCCGGATCCGATGGGGGGAGAAAGGGAGGAGAGAGGGGAAGAACCGAAGAAGGCACGGGGAGAAGATAGGATTTAGGCTTTATTTTTATTTTTATTTTCTGTTTTTTAATAAATAAAAACCGAAACCATATTTTACTGTTGAAATACATAAATAAACAGCTGCATGGTACATCGGGATGATCGGCATGCACATCGGGATGGTTTGAATGCTGCATCGGGTTGGCTCTTCTGTTCACTGAACTACTGCGTGCTCTCTGCTGCCCTGACTTTTCTGTACATGAGTGTTCTGCTGTCTGTACCAGTCATCTTCCCTTGATTAAAGGAAGATGACTGATTAGTGGCGTGTATTGGTATTAGTGTAATCTCCTTAATTTAATGATTAGATTAAAGCGTAGGTTTACCCGGTCACTAGAAGTCATTCTGGTAACTAGGTTGTTTCTTTCTTTTCTATATGTAAAGCATACTTGTGTAAATTGAATATTAAGAAATACAAAACAATTCATTGTGAAGATTTCTTCATTTACATTGATATGAAAATTTCAGATAACATTTTGATGGGGAGTTGGAAGTTCATACAATGTTTGACACCAGAAACGCTGCATGTTTCAATTTGATGAGCTTAAAAATGGGGTTTGACATTACACACTGGAATGAAAAAGCAAGTGCATGAAATGGTATTCTGCTGCAATCTATTGTTGAAAAAGTGTATACTGATCTACAATAATGAAAGTGTTGGAATGTAAATTAACCATTTGCAATTCTTTTCTTATATTCAATGGATACACCTTTTTTTGTTCTTTGTACACGAATTACAAAGATTACATATAGAATCACAATTCGTTTATTGCACATTCAACTTAGCGCTCGGACTCATGTGCCTTCCAAAACAAGGATTATGTTGGATTTAAGGTGTAGGCCATTAGCCCCTGGATCCATCGATCTGCTTTCCTCTTACATTTTCCATGCGGCTGATGTAGCCACTACAAAGTTGTTTCACCAATTTGAGGCCACTGAAGGCATATGATCTTAAAAAGTGCATATAGAAAGGAAGCTTTCAAAAACCATAACACAACATCTAACCAAATAAATCCAACTAATCTCCTAAAGAGTGTCAAAATTTTAAAAAAAAAAAGTCAACTAAAAATCCTAACAAATCAAAGTAACCCAGAAAATCAAATTTGGTAAAAAAAAATCAACTTTAATTAATTTCTTTAAGATAACACGAATATGAACAGTGGTTTTCAGAAAAATAATGAGTAGAAGAGAAATTTAATATCCCAAAATCAAAAACCCTACCAACAATCTAAGCAACAATATAAAAAATATTAATATTTCTCCATAGAAAAAAGAAAACCATCTGCTGCAAAAAAAGGAGAAATCGAAAACCTTGCCTGGAAGAGGTCGATCTTCTTTTTTGAAGAGAGAACTTCAGAAGGCATCAACTATTGAGGAAGAGAGACCTTTTGTTTTTCTAAAACGTGTTTGGAGGAAAAAGAGGGAGAGGAAAGAGAAAAGAAATAGATTATGCACCTATTTAATTTTTTTCGGAGAAAATAAGGAGTAAAAAGAAAATGTATTTTTTTTAATTTTAAATGACATGTCACTTTTAATCTGAGCGGTTAAGAGTTTTAAATCTAAGAGTCTAAAAGGGGGTCTAGTCAAGTTGGATTTCAGAATATTTTAATAGACTTTTTTTAAGTGACAGATTTTATAGATTTTAATATACTTTGCAATTTTATATGGATTTTGACAGATTTATATGAATTTATATTATAGATTTCTATTAATTTCTTTCATGGATTTAAGAGGATTTTGAAAAAAATAGGGACATTGCGGAGAGCCGTCGGATCAGGTTTAATGAAATCGTGTGGCTTGGATTAAAGCCACCTCATGACCCTTATCTGAATATCAAACGATATTCAATCCCCATGGAGGAAAGGTTCAATCTTTCTCCTTCTTTTCTCTGCATTTCTGCTGTTTTTTTTTTTCGCATTAAAACTACAGGATTTTGCCTTGTTTTTATGTTTGTATCAAAACCTAGAACCCATATCCAAAAGGTGATATGGTATTTTGGACTCACACTCAACAATTCAGTGTTTTCGGACACACACACACACACAAAAAGAAAAAAGTAAAATGAATCTGGTGTTCTACTTCTACACTTGACAATCTGGAATTTGCAGACCGAAGAGAAAACAATTTGGATCTATATACAAAGACCTACCAGAAAGGACAGGGAGCAACCCATCCCAACCCATCAGGGAACTCATATTCATGCTTTCTACCATAATATTCAAACCCACAATTTGCATTAAATATTTGATCCCATAATTTGCATTAAATATTTCTGTAAACCCATAATTTACAGACCAGCAATTTGAAGAATACTTCTTCAAGTTCAATAAAATAATCTTGCTAGAATCAGGAAACTCATCCCAACCCAAAAAAGAATCTAGATTGTTAAGTCTTTTGGGTATGTTTGATGGGATGCTGCAATTTGTGAGGGTTAGGGAGTAATTGAAGAGCAAGGGGCATGTTGTGACAGCTGAGAAACGAGGACTGATGAAAGAGGAATAGAAGCTTGAAAATTGAAATCCTAGGGTATGAGGTAGGATTCTTTTTGGTTTATGGTATATATACTTCTTACTCTCAAATCCATCAAAATCCACAACTTAATAAAATCCTACTAAATCTTTGGCATTCTCACTATACATGCACTTGTGTAGACTTTTTAAAATTCCTAATTGAGTATCCCTGGATTTTGATGGACCCTTTAAAAGGAAAACTAATGAAAATGACTACAAAAATTTGAATCTTAACCAAAAGCACCTTAATAACTTTATTTAATGGTTAGGACAAAACCCAACATCAAACCAGCCCAATTAGATTGACCCAACCAAATTATTTGACCGAGTTTCCGATTTTTTCCCTGACAAGTTTTAGCCTAGTTCGTTTATGTTTTCGTTAGTTGTGGAGACAAAAGGAACTCATCGTTCCATTTTCCTTCAGATAGAGAGAGAGAATTTACAATTTTTGGAGATCTAAGAGATTCATTTTGCTGTACGATTGCTGAAAAACAACGACGATCGTGACGATGAAGGTTTGTCCCCTTACTCATAGACTTCTCAAGTGTCTTTCTTTAAAGTTTGATTTGGATTCCTCCTCAGTTTTGTGCAACTTTCTCTATCTACGTTTCAACTGATAAATCGGTAATTCTTATTGTCATATCTCATTGTTTATAGCTGTATTGTTTGAATGATTTATGTATTGCTAGACATTTGAATCAGATTTGAGTGACTTAGAGTTTAATTCTTATTGATCTGCTTTGATTTGTTTGTACTGATTATCAAGAGACAATACCGAAATTGGTAATTGTATATTGAAGCATATATGTGTACCAGATAAAGCAACCATTTCTTGGGCAGTAAATCCAATGTGCCCAAACATTGTAATGAGCTTAGAGGCATTCAATGTGGATGGACGCAGATTTCTCGTGTTTTTTCCTGTTTTGCCTAAATGGTTATTTTCATATGAAAAGCAACTATTGTTGCATAAAAGCCTCCCAACAAAAGAGCACATCCCTCAAGGTTTCAATGAACTACATAATAGTCGTCTTTTGCTTCTACTTATAAAACTCCATAACTTAAAGCAACTGGAATTGCAAAAGGGCAGGCTACCATTTATATATGTAAGTCATTTATATATGAACTATTATGGTTTCATTGAAAATTTGTATACCAAATCAAAGTTTTATTTGAAGAACTACCATTCTACTTTAAGATTAGCATGTATGATACACTATCAATGTAAATGATGCATCAAATCCAACACCCGATGGGGTTTCAAGCTTTAATTCTATGCCGTTTGATCGTGACAAATAATTGAAGATGAAATGTGTAATTTGGGCAGATTTTTGTTTTGGGCTTATTTGGGGTATAAGTGATCCAAGATAAAGTTTTTGGGCCAAGGTTTTTTTCTACAAAGTTGTAGAGGACGTTTTTAGCTTTCCAACGACATATTATGGGCCTAATTCGGAGTTGATTTGGTCAATCAAAAAGAGGATTTTCTGCAATCCAAATCCTTGTTAGAAAAGGCATCTGTAATTTTTTTTTTTTGTTTCCTGATTTTTTGGGAAACTTATTTTTCGTAGGATTTGGTTTTTCTAGTAGTATATATAGCCAAGTCTCTAGGGTTTAAGAGGGAGAATGAATTTAGAGAATAAAAGTGTGGAGAACTCGGCTTGGCTTTTGGCATTTTACTACTTTGTTACAACGGTGTTTTCTAAACTTTCATCTATATCTCCTTATGATTATGTGTAACTAATTCTTTTTCTAAGGCGAGGCCTTGAACCTTTAACATGAATATTGTGACATCCCACATCGACCAACGGAGAGGAGTGATGTGCCTTATATGTACATGTCCACCCCCATTTAGCACGAGGCCTTTTGGAAGCTCACTGGCTTCGGATTCCATTGAAACTCCGAAGTTAAGCGAGTTTGGGCTAAGAGCAACCCCAAGATGGGTGACCCATTGGGAAGTTGCTCGTGAGTTCCCAAAAATAAAACTGTGAGGGCGTGGCCCAAAGCAGATAATATCGTGCTACGGCGGAGCCGGTCTGGGATGTGATAAATATGTAGTTTCTTTTTAATTGTTTATGATATTATGCATGCTTACTTTGAATTGTCAATCACTGCTTTAAACTATCTATTTATCTTAGTGCTTGATCACCATTAGGATGTTTAGACTAGTAGTTGGATGCAATTTATGTTACAATATCACCCTTAAATTGGCTAGGTCTTCTTGTGATTGATAATTGTAAGTTCACTTAAGGCGAATATCACGTTCTTAAGGGTTGCATGGTTTTTTAAAAGATTTTCACAAAACTTAATGAGTCTTGCATGTTCATATTTGATCTGAATATCATAGACGAGTTGCATGTTAGATATACGTTCTAGCTAGAATATCACTAGTAGAATATGCTATAGCCTATAGGAAACCCTAACCTTTAATGTGCATGTGTAATTCATAAGTAATTGGTAGAACTATATATATAGGATTGCTATTGGTGATGGCTGAGCTCTAGTGTGTTCTTGTCTTTGATTACTGATAATTGTTGACGAACTTTATTTTTGAGTATTTTAATTCCTGCGAATTTTTTATTTTTAATTTGAATGTTTTGTTATTTTAGTTCATGATCTCAGATTTTTACCTTTTGTATTAAATAGCTAATTAAGAATAGTTTTTAAATACAAGTTATTCACATCAATTCTTATGGAAACGACCTTGCTTGAGTTATCTATACTACAATAACCTTGTACTCTTACAAGTATTTTTATGTGATTTTTGCCTTAAATTTGGGTGTGGTAAAATAGCTATCAACTACAAAGAAGAAATTATGTCTTCACTTTTTGTTTTCAATTTCTACGAAAAAATCTTGGGTGGTACGTACCATTTAATGGTCCGGCCATTAAATGGTCACAGATTAATTTGCGGTGAGCACCAAATGAATCTTGAACTGTTCTATGGTTGGAATATTGAATAGTACGTACCATGCAAGTTTGACCCCAATTTCTACCTCACTTTACACTAAAGAGGGAGGGTTAGCACATAGCTTACAAGTTTCTACTTATCCATTCCTTCTTTTCAACTTGCCTCTTTTGGTTGCAATGCGAATTGATGGCTTGATTGCATATTATCCAACTTATTGATGATCAATGACAGGAACCAAATGGCTTGGTTGGAACTAGTGGATCGCTGTCCGCCTAACCAACCATGCATGAAAAGGGGACCTGCTGATGCGAATAGATACCCCCACCCTCTCCCGTTTACGCCCACTGCCTATGCTACCAAGAGATTCTTGGGTGAGGCTGCCGCATATGGCAGTTCTATAGTCCAACGCCGCTTCCTTGAAATCCCTTGCTTCTCAAGCTCCAACCACGGCCTCCCTGTCGAAAGCACTGATGCCATTCCCTTTCACCTCGTACCAAACTGCCTCCAAGCTACTCTCTCTCTCAAACCCTGATTTAGAAAACTCATATTTCACCTAATTTCTCAAGACCAACGACCAATCTGCATAATTGCCAACATGTTTTTCGGTTGGAGTGCCGATACCATGAGTTTGGGGTGTTCCATGCAATATTTGTTGGAGGTTGTGGCTTTGGGTTTGCATGTTACTACTCTATGTGGCTAAACCTACCTCACCAAAACATAGCCACCAGTGAATTCATATTGCCTGATTTTCCTGAAGCTTCAGCCCTAGACATTATTACCCAGATGGCGGATAATCTAAGATTCACAAAACAAAAGGGTCCGAAAATTTTTCAGTCTTTCTCAGAAAAGTGCTTCGTGAATGGTTCGGTTCGGATGGAATTGTGGGCATGGTTACTAAACAGAAATGGGGAAATGAATGAATCGCAAAGCTTAAAAATAAGAGAAGTAAGAAAAGGGAATCAGAACAACTAGTCCCCCTAGTCGATCCGATTCCTTATTTTTTTGGTATTTGATTACGGATTTTAAGGGAAAACTTGTATTTTTCTGATTTCTTACGTGTAAGTAAACGCATGAGAAAGTTAAGGAGTGAAATGATTCTCTTACCTATATATTTTGTAAACACAGGAAACTCAAAAATCAAAATGATTTTAATGCCTATTCCTTGTAAGCAAACATGCCAATCGGGTCTATTATTTCAATCAGAAGCCAGAGATGTAAACAAGATATGTGCACCAAATGGCTTAATGCAAAGCCTTTAAATTCTGTTCTTTACATATCATTTGGGTCACAGTATTTCAAACAATGGATTTGACCTTGGCTCTTAGAGGCTAGTGGGGAGAATCTCATTTGGGTTTTTAGGCCCTCCAATTAGGGTTGACAAAGAAACCGAAAAATGAAAACTGAAAAATTTAGAAAATGAAAACAAAAAAAAATTGAACTGAGTATCAAACCGAAGCCCAAAAAAATTGAACTAAACCGAAATTGGTTGGTTCAGTTTCAATTTCAGTGGTTTGGAAACCGAATCGAACAGAACCAAATTAAATAAATATTAATTAATATTTTATGTATTTATTTAGGTTGGGTATTAATTTTTCAAGCCCAATTCCAAATATTAGTTTAATTTAAAGACAAACTTATATAAGCCCAAACTTGGCCCAAACATGTAAAAAGTTTTAAAACCCCAATTACCTATAGACTACTAAGGCTGTCTTCAACGGGAGGGGGGGAAAATCCCAGATTCTGGGTCCAAATCTTCTCTAAGTGAAGTATTTTGGGGGTGGAAAAAATAGGAATTTGGGTTGAGGGTGGGTATTTGGGATTTGTTTGGAACTGGAGAGAGAAGATTGGGTGGGAAATCATTTGGAAACAGCTGCATGTGGGATGGCAGACACCACATGCGAGGAGATCCAGTGCGGGCAGGTCTATGGTAAGCCCATCTTCAACGACAGAGATGAGTTTTCCGTTGAGATCCAATGGCCCACATGCGCTTGTGGGTTATAATCCAGTGTGGCACGCCCACACTTTCACTTTTACAACGGTAACAAATTTTGTGGCCCAGATTTAGTGACTGTTGCAATCCAACGGTCAGTTTTGAGTTTTTTTTTTCAACGTATACATTTTTAATCTAATGGCCCATATCTGTTTAATCAATCTTAACGGTAATAAAAAATATCGAACGGTCAAAATAATATTATTTAATAATTCAAATCAAATCCAACTCCAAAAACCATCCAAAACTCTATAAATACCCACCCATTTGTTAACTAATACATAAAAAAATTAATTCTCATATTTCATTACCAAAATTTGTTCAATCATTCAATTCTCCTTCCAAGTTTAGCTCAAATGGTAGACAAAGAGAGCAATACAAATGGCAATTGGCTTCCTAGCGAAGATGTCACCTTATGCTCAGCTTGGGTGTCAATCTCTGAAGATGGTTCTATTGGTCGCTTTCAATCTCTGGATACGATGTGGGTGCGTATTTACAAAAAGTTTCTCACCAACAATCCGGGCACTACAGGGGGAAAAACTCGACTAATTGGAGGAGTTAAGTCTCGCTTCAAGCATGTCAACCAACAATGTCAACTATGGAGTTCATCTTCATGTGCCGCATATCGTAATCCACCAAGTGGTACCAATGTAGAAGATAAAGTAAGTTCACATCTTTAAATGTTACAATTTTAGTTGTATTAATATTTTTCTTATAATTAATTTTCCTTTACTATATGCGTAGGAGTGGAAAGCACACTGAATATTTGAATCTGGAAATATTACATGCAACCACGCAAGATTCAAGTTGCAACATGCTTGGGAGATTGTTAAAAATTCTCCAAAGTGGGTCGAACAATACGCAACACCGAGCGGAAGGTCTTCTCATAGTTCCACAAATTATGAGGATTTAGGGGAAGACGGCGAGACACCTGTAACGCCACTCTCACGTCTAGATGGACGTGATAAACAGAAGCAAGCAAAGAGGAAAGGTAAAATTGATAAGTCTTCTTCTGTTGAACAGTCTAGTGAATATTTGCGTCAATTACTTCAACAAAGGAGAAGAAATGAGGGAGGATAGGAGAGCAAGGATGCAATTGCTTAAAGAAGAAAAAGAGGAGAAAACTGTGGAGAAGAATCCACAAGACTATACTCCAAGAAAGAGAAGGTATTGGCAAGCTAAACAAGATGCAATTCTTGCACGAAATCTGAACACGAATTCGGACACCGAATCCTATCATCCTAGCTTCTAATGCAATTCTTTGATTGTCGTTTTTAGTAATTTTATTCATGTAACGTCAATATTATGTCTAGCTTGTAATGCTTTATTTTACTCATGTGGTTTTAGTATTTTTGTGTAATCCTTTTGTTATTCATGTAATGTTAGTACTTTTATGTAATGTCAATTTTATTTGTGTTCACCATCACTTTATTTTTGAAGCACACCTTACATTAATAAAAGCACACCATTACATTAATAAATAAAAAAAATAAGTAAATAAAAGCACACCTTACATTATTTAAAAAACAAACAAACAAACAAGTAAATAAAAGCACTTGGTTTTACTCATTATCATCCGCTTCACCATTCGATTCAACAACTCCTTTATGATTCCAAAGGTGTTTAATCAAATCATTCCGAAGAGTGTGGTGAGCATCTGCGTTTCGAATCCTATTATGCCGATTCATATAATCCGTCAATGTATGCCTATCGTGTCCATAACTGTACTCCACTTCAGGTTCCTAATCATACACATACTCACGCTCATCTTCTGCTTCCTCATACTCATTCTCAACAATTATATTGTGCAATATTATGCACACCATCATGATTGATTGTAGGCCGGGCGGTGCCCACATGCGGCAAGGCCCTCTAACAATGGCACATACGAGCTTGTAGTATCCCGAAGGCTCTCTCCACGTCTTTCCTATACGATTCTTGTTTTTTTGGCAAATAATTTTTTCATGCGGGTATCAGGTGAAGGAATTGTTTTCACAATTGTAGCACACCTTGGGTATATACCATCTGCCAAGTAATAACCCAAATTGTAAGTTGTACCATTAACCATATAGTTTACCTGTGGTGCAACACCATTGACAACCTCATCAAATAAAGGAGATCTAGCCAACACATTGATGTCGTTGAGTGATCCAGGTGATCCAAAAAATGAATGCCATATCCAAGTGTCATAAGATGCCACAGCCTCAAGAACCACAGTTGGACTACCATGGTGCCCAATAAATTGCCCACCCTAACTGAAAGGGCAATTCCTCCACTCCTAATGCATGCAATCAAGACTCCCAAGCATGCATGGAAATCCCCGGCGCTCTCCCTTGCTTAGTAGCATTTGAATGTCGGCTTGATTTGGGCGTCAGAGGTACCATCGTCCATAGATCTCTACAAAGACCCTACAGAACTTCATAAGAGCCTCAATAGCTGTGGATTCTCCACACCTAGTATATTCATCGGTGGAATCAACTGGGAGACCGTATGCAAGTTGTCGAAAGACGCATGTAAGCTTCTGTTCCGATGATAGACCAAGACGACCTACAGCATCCCGTTTTTGGACAAAGTATCGGTCGTGTGCGACAACAGCTTGCATGATGGTGCCGAAGAGTTCTCGCTTCATTCGGAACTGCCTACGGAATTTGGAATCTTCAAAAGTAGGACGAGGGATGAAGTAGTCCTTCATGAGGTTTTCATGCCATTTTTCTCTTCTACGATTAATAATTTCATGACCAAGAACCGAACCTCCATGTTTCGGAAGCCTACCACGAGCCTCCAACAATGTCTAGTGACGAGCAGCAACAACAACGACGGCGTGTTGATGGTTGTCTTCGACCTCATCGAATGCCTCTAGCATCTGAATTTGGTTGTCACGACTTGAATCCATTGAAAAATGAAAGTGTTTTTGCAAAAGTATCAGATTTAAGAAGAAGGTGTGTGTTTGCCTGGAACTCCCTCTGCTTATAAAAAGGAATTGAAGATAACAACTGTGTAGGAAATCAGTGAAGATAAGATAAGAGCAGATAGGAAATTTGAAAAGTAAGAGAAAAATCTTCAAAGATTAGATTCTCAGTGTGTAGGACATCCAAAGAGGTAGTTCTCAGTATGTCAGAAATAATTGTGATATGGAATCCAATGATATCGAAGTAAAAAATATCTCCACAATGTTTTTTCTTGAATTTTGAATTTTTTTACATCGAAATGTTCGTAAAAATAAAATAACATAGATTATACAAAAACTAATTCCAAAATTGTTTAAAAAAAAATCACAGCTCCGTCATCTCTGCATCTCCATCGCATCTCAGTTTTCTTCAATTTCATAATATATTATTGATTGGGTATTGGTTAATTTGGTAACGGGTATTGGAGATTTGTTGTGAAGGTTAATAATTGATAGAGATCTTGCAATTTCCTTCAATTTCAGATTTTTTTTTATAAAAAAAATTAGGTTTTATTAAAAAAACCGAACCGAACCGAACCTAAACCAAAGTGAAAAAAATCAAACCGAATTCAATTCAAACTGAAAAAAAAATGAACTGAATCGAACCGAACAGTAATTTCAGTTCGATTTCCAATTTTGACAAAAATATAAACCGATTGGAACCAAACCCACCCCTAACCTCGTGGATTCGAAGAGCGAATGAAAGAATCGGAAAGAGAGGGTTGCTTGTGCATGATTGGGCACCTCAAGTGGAGATTTTGTCACATGGAACGGTTGGTGCATTTTTGAGCCACTTTGGATGGAACTCAGTGATTGAAGCATTTTGTCATGGGAAGGTGATACTTGGGTGGCCTTTGGGATTTTCTGTTTACATTTGTCCGCTTTTAGTTTACTGTGTGTTTGTGCCAACCCTAGTTACGTAAAGCCTTTCGGTGAATCCAACCGAAATTCGTTTCAAATTTCAGCAGAAGTTACCGAAGATTACTAAGGATTCGGCAAACTATTACTCAGGTCTCGAAATTTTCACTTTCCCTCAACTTCAATCGTTACATAATCGATCCAAACAATAGATTCATACTAAATTTTCACTCTCTCTAAATTCAATCTATACTAAAGTTGAAAAACAACTGAAAGATGGTTTATAAGCACTAAACCACCGCCACCATTCTAACAATTGAAATAAAGTAGCATATTATTGCATGTTATTGGCTGATGGTTTCTAAGCACTAAACCACCGCCGCCATTCTAACAATTTATTTTATTCTTCTTTTTTTATTGGCTGATGGTTTTTTCTGTCTAACAATTGAAATAAAGTAGCATATTATTGCATGTTCAATTTCTGTTCATTTTAAGGTGAATCAAAGAAACCTTAATCTCTGAAATATTTCGGCGAGTTTTCAGTAATCCGACAAGTTTCCATAAAATTGCATGTTGTGTTTTTATGAATAATTATTCAATTTGGTTCAAATTTTAAGCTAAAATTATATATTTTAGTTCTAATTTTTACTCTAGTATATCTATTTACAATAAGATTTTTCCTTATAAAAATAGTTTTATTTTCTCATGAGAAACTCCATATCATTATATTTACATGAGTGCTTTATATGCAAGTAAGAATGTGATGACCGTTAGCACACCTTTTGCATGAAAAGTAGCAACAAAATGATTATGAGCTAGCACACTTGTAGGATGCAAATAAAAATAAAATATCTAGAGATATGAGAGACTTCGCAAAGAAAAAAAAAATTTAACGATACATCATTCAATAACTTTTGTAATCACATAAAATAAGACATTAGAAGAAACTAATAATATATAATGAGATAAATTGAATTGAATTGAAAGATTATCATATCTAGTTTTAGTCTAAAAGGCATCATGCAGTCAATGTTGATCCTTTCCTAAAGCTTTACCTCTTAAAGCATTTTCTTTATGTCCGACCACAAAAAAAGTACAACGTATCATTTGTATATCTCTTTTTAGTTTCTACTCTCTGTATCTCTCTCTGACTCAGACACATAGCAAAGCCAAAGAATCCACTGCCGCAGCACAGGAGAATGGCCGCAGCAGCTAGCGACTTAGCTCTTATAAATCCATTGACTTTATTTAATCACAAGTCTCCAAACCCTTTAAAGCTTCAAGCTTTCACTCTCAGATGCTCCTCCGTTGCCTCAACCGCCGTCCTGGGTACTGCTCTGCCGCTACTTCTTGTTTCAATTGTTTTTCTTTCACTATTCCAACTTTCCCAATACATTAATGTGCATGAATATTTAAAATATTTGGTTTTTATTAGAAAAAAGAATGTATTTTTACAGTAATTAGATGGGAGAACAAGTTAATTGGGTGCCATGAAAATTCAGTTTTATATCCAGGAATTTGAGAAAAATTTTAAAAAAGGAAAAATAAATGATGGGTTTATTCAGTTTTATGGAAATTCTTGTTCTTAGGGCTCAGCATTCACTCTCAGAGGTCTATAATGTTGATTGTTGTTAATTTCTTGATAATACAGATTAAATTTGTATTTTTATTATTAAAAGTTTATGATTCTCTGTGTTTTGCATTGCTTGTTGGGGTTTAGATTTGGCAGAAAGACCTTGGAAGACTTCAGATGCTAGGCTTGTGCTTGAAGATGGTTCAATCTGGAGAGCAAAGTCGTTTGGTGCTTCAGGGACCCAAGTTGGTGAAGTTGTATTCAACACATCCTTGACCGGGTGAGACGACTTAGAATTTTGTATTTCGCAGCAATGTATCTTGACATTCAAGTGTGATGTCGGGTTCTTTGTGTTCGTGAGACTTAGCTGCTAGTTACGTTTTAAATTGTTCTTTTGTAAGAAGTAAGAATAAACCTTAAGATTTCCAATATATTAACTGAATTGGACCATCTAGTTCAACCTGAGCGATTATGTGAAATTTCATAAAGCTCTTGTATTTCTCGCATTCAAGAGTGATGAGATAATCACACTTGGGTCTAAAGTAAATATGGTGAGTGTGTTATGGAACTAGTTACCTCATCTTTGGTTGGGCATCAATGTCTTGGAATTGATAATTTCAGCATGTAATATATGGAGTCATATATGTCGAAGAGTTGATAAGTTCAGCATGAGTCATATGTGGAGTCTGATAACGGGTATTTTACATGTCTTTGTAGGTACCAAGAAATTATTACAGATCCTAGTTATGCTGGCCAGTTTGTGTTGATGACAAACCCACATATTGGAAACACTGGTGTAAATTTTGGTAGGTGAAGTTTTCTTCCTCAAGTTTTGAAATTTATATCGTCTTGGATATGCTGAGTTCTGATTTTGGTGTCATCCTTATCAGATGATGAAGAATCAAGGAAATGCTTCCTTGGCGGTCTAGTGATCAGAAGTTTAAGCATTAGGTGACCAATTGTTCCTTCTTCAAATACTGTAGGAACATTAATATCAGCTGCTTCTGTGGTTGAGCTGTGCTCAGTTTTGACAATAAACTAAACTCTGTGTGTTTATTAATTTTCAGTACATCAAATTGGAGATGTGCAGAAACAATTGGTGATTATTTAGCAGAAAGGAACATCATGGGAATTTGTAAGTTAAACCTGGGCATTAATCTTTAAGGAACTGATATTTTTCAGAATCATGTTAATTGGTGTGCTATGCTGTTTGTGTATAACTTCTGACGCGTTTCTTTTGGCGCTGATTGATTATGCAACAGATGATGTTGACACACGTGCTATCACCCGAAGATTAAGGCAAGATGGAAGCCTAATTGGTGTTTTAAGCACAGAAAAGACAAAATCAGATGAAGAACTATTGGAAATGTCTCGTTCGTGGGACATTGTTGGTAAGGATTTAATCTAGTCAGTTAAATAAGTCAAAGAATGTAACAGATAAAGAAAATTAGTGAAAGGATTAAAATTCCGAAGGTTTTTTGTTTTGATTGTGCAGGGGTGGATCTAATAAGTGGTGTGTCATGTAAGGCCCCTCATGATTGGGTTGATAAAACACATTCAGAGTGGGCATTTAACTCCAGCAAAAGAGATGGAGATGCATTTCATGTAAGTCAGCATTGAGTTAAATTTGAATTACTACCGGAATGTTTGGTATCATTTTCGTTCTTTTTTTTAAATTAAAGAGAGGGAAAAAGGAGAGGCGAACGAGAAGAGAGGAATGAAAAATATATAGGTTGGGTTTGGAAGTAAAATGCTTTTTAGTTCTGAATTTCTATTTGTATCCTTCTATTCTTACTCTCTTCGTCACCTCTCACCTCTTGTTTCTCTCCTCCCCCAATCCCTTAATCTCTTTAACTAGAAAACAAAGGCAAACACATTTGCTAATGAACCGGTATTGCTCTGTTGGTACTTTGGCCTTAATTGACCTTTCTTCTTTTTCCTGTCGGTATGAATTGAAGGTTGTTGCATATGATTTTGGAATCAAGCATAATATACTCAGGCGCTTGGCTTCGTATGGTTGTAAAATTACTGTTGTGCCTTCAACATGGCCAGCATCAGAGACTCTTAAAATGAAACCAGATGGGGTCCTTTTCAGCAATGGTCCCGGAGACCCATCTGCTGTTCCTTATGCTGTTGAAACAGTCAAGGAAATTCTTGGGAAGGTTCCTGTTTTTGGAATTTGCATGGGCCATCAGTTGCTTGGCCTGGCATTAGGCGGTAAAACTTTCAAAATGAAGTTTGGCCACCATGGAGGAAATCATCCAGTCCGTAATCTTCGTACTGGAGATGTTGAGATAAGCGCTCAGGTATGTCAATCTTATAAATTTTATTATGTTTGAAATTTTGGAACTGTCATCCTGAAGTAAACATGTTAAAGTAATGGACATCTATGAGCCTCTTCTTCCTTTAATTTTGTCGCAGAATCACAACTATGCAGTTGAGGCTGCATCACTTCCCAAGGGTGTAGAAGTAACTCACGTCAATCTCAATGATGGAAGTTGTGCTGGTCTTGCCTACCCTGCAAGAAACATCATGTCTATTCAGTACCACCCAGAAGCATCCCCGGGACCTCATGATTCAGACTACGGTAATGTGAATTGTGTTTCTACATGCTGATAAGTAAACATTAAATTTACTAGTATTATCTGCGGTAGGTGCTTGCACCGATTAGAGATTTGCACTTTTAACAGGAAATCTAGGAATTTCGTCATCTACTGAAATGTGAAGCTAGAGCTCATAGCAATGAGGGCTTTTCTTTTTCCTGTTGCTTCTTTCTAGCTACTTTCTATCACAGTTACGATACCATTTCTTTAAAAAGTTGCATTACAAAAAAGTTAAGGGACTTTTTTCACCGCAGTGTTTAGCGAATTCATAGAGCTGATGAAGAAAGTAAAAGTAAATGGATGAAGGTATCTGCACTGAGCTTCAGTTGATGGACAGCATGCCCTGAGGGTGCGAGGGTTCAAATGGTCATACATAAATCCAACGTCTGCTCGTATCTATGGGATTAACATTTGCGGTTGCAGAAAACTTGTTAGGAGTTCCTCCCCTTCTTTTCTAGTCATGATGCTGTTAGCGGCCGAAATTTTGAGATGAATACTCGCCACCCTTGTTTTGTTTGCTTTAATTGGTTCAATAGAACAGTTATTCTGCGTGCTTGCAATACCATATCAGTCGTTATATTTTTTGCTCAAGAATCCATGAGATTATGCCTCATTTATAAGCAGGTTCTGGTGAGGGGAGAAAAACTTGGATCATACCGCCTGACCAGCTGGCTGGTCCGACCATCGAATGAACTGATGCCACATGGCTTGTAATTTGCCACGTAGACTTTCACTGATAACCATATTAACACAATATCAACAACTATATAAATGTAGTATTGATAGTATGAATAATATAGACGATGTGTTGATAGTTTAGTTTGAATAATATAGACGATATGTCGATAGTTGGTAACGAGTTGATGTGGATCCATATCACCCTTTACTTCTTTCAATGGAAGAAAGATACCATTTGAGCGATTAGAGAAAAAAATATAAACATCAAAGGTACATACTTCCTCTTGTTAAATAATTAACCCATAAAAAAATAAAAAACCCTAAAAGAAGGCAATAATTGATTGATAAAAACCTAAAAAATAAAAAAGAAATAGAAAATTGAAAAGAAAGGATCAATTTACTGAACGGTCTGAACCTGCAGACTTATATCTGCAAAGAACCTTACACCTTAAAACCCTATCCTGAACATAAAACCCCGGCATTACCATAATCTTAACCCGGCTCGAACCGTGCGATCTCTGCCTGTCCATGAACATGTCTTCCATGTAATTTGGATCAAAGCTCCTATTCTCTTCCACCCTCAAAATCCCGAGCGGTGGATTGAACGAAAATGCGAGCAAATGAAGCAACCAAATGCATTTGGTAGCAACAAAGAATGCTTGAAGAACCTGCTCCGGCCATGGCCTTGTCCAATTTAGTGTTGTAATGATGCAACTCATCTTCTGATCGCAAAACTTACTGAATTCTTCGCAGTAATACTTCGTTCCCTTTCTTAATACTTCATTCCAGCTCAAATTTCTAAGTGCAACGAACGAAGAAAACTGCGCTTGGCGTGCTTGGTGAGGGTCTAAAATCCTCGGCGAGCCATTTTTCTGAAACACACAGTTCTCGAAGTCTTGGTAGAGTGCCTGGTTGATGATGGCTTCCAAATGGTACAACACTGCCTTGGAGTACTTAGAACTCAATGACAATTTGAACGGTTCGAGAAGCATGTTCAAATTGTCCACAAGGGTGTTATCCGTTACTTCGATTTGTGCTACAAGGATCTTGCAGAATTGTTTTACAGACAGTCTTGCTTCCGATACAATCTGCAAGAAACCTTCCACCATTACCTCCTCGCTGACCGGCATTAGGTTTTCTGCGTTCCCATCGTTGGATTTCCCTCCCTTCGGAAAGTTCCCAAGCTTTTCGGGGATTTGGGTATTCTTAGCATGCGTTGCTTGTCTCAAAGCTCTCTTCAGCTCTTCACAGTAAGTTTCCAAGTAGTCCATCTTCTGTTTCAGCTCCCCGAGAGATGATCTCATCCCCGAAACCTCCATTAATGCAGCATCTCTATGCTCATTCGCTTCTACGAGCTCTTTCTTCAACTTCTCAATCGACATTATCCCCAAGTCCCTATAAACCTGAGAAACTTCCTCTGATTCTGTTCGGTTTGGAGAGCTTTCGTTCTTGTGCTTCTTCCTTAACTTCGGAAACAACCACGAAATCACTCCCCGGCTCTTTGGTTGCGACTGAACAGAAGAATGTGAATCTGTCAACGGCACAACGATGTTCGAATTCCTGCAGTTCCTCATCCCAATCTCGGATTCGCTTGTTATGATCGCGGGTTTGCATCGATTACATGATGAAACCGAGTTGAAATCCCCCAAACTATTTCGCCTTCTCGACCTGAAGTATTCATTGGCAGGTGATGTTTGAAGCACAGTGATGTTGTTTGCGCATGAGGAGCTTGTCACAGATTTGTGATCCTCAGCTGGACAAGCATGAGACTCTAAGTTGGCGAAATTGGAAGGAAACCCTTTTCTTGAAGATGAGTTTTCCTTGTAATTTGATGCAACTGTTTCATCCCCATTTCCTTCTAGCCCACCGTACTCGTCCCAACTCTCGGATAACGTTCGATTCATCGCCGGAATTTGTTGAAATCCGGGCAAAGGTTCATCTTCATAACTCTGTAAAATGTCTTCAAATTTAGTGACATTACTATCATTTAGAAACCAGAAAATTTTTTTTTAGAAAGACAATGTTCTAAACTACTCTAATATATGAGGAGGGGGATTCGAACTTTTCAAGGCCCTAGCCAACTGGCTTAACCCAAATATTCACAAAATACAACATTTAAGGATTTGATTTAGGAGGTTGTGATGGGTTTACGATTTTCACGCTCCAATTTTCTCCTTATGTTGTCCCTTTTTTTATGTTATGGATTCGCTTTTGATATATCTAATCCAAAAGCTAGAAACATAGTGCATGGACCGAAAATAATAACTTCAACCAATTGTTGGTCAATCATGTAGCAACTTGATGAAGGAAAAACACATTATTGGATCATTGAAAGATTATAGTCATAAAAAAATAATCCCTTTCACTAATTAGTTCTATAAAAATGCTTAAAGCTTATTAGGAATAATTTTATATTAGTTCTACAGTCAAGTGGGCTCATAATATAACAAAGAAAACATAGCAAATTCCAGGCTAGAGAATGAAAACGAAGAATGGCGAAAACATTTTCTACTACGAAAATTCCAAGCCGAGTAGTGGCACGCCCGCAATCACAAAAAAACCAGCCTCATTATAAATTAAAACCACATTATAAACTAAAAATGTTGATTAAAACTTAAAAGCAAAGAACAAATTGTATCACAATAGTAAAGAAAAGAGAACAAAATTCAGAAACTAGAGAATGAAAAATGCAGAATGTCGAAATTTGGACTCACCGGAGTGAAAACAGGGTAGTCCTGCGCGGAGAACTGAGAGGCAGGGCGAGAGGCAGGGGAGGGAGAAGAGAACTTGAGATTTGCAGGGCTGCTTCCTTGAACCAGAGCAGCATGGAGAGCTCTCAGCTCCACTGCTTTGGCAATGGCGGCTTGGATTTCCTGCCTGCTGACATCAGTTTTGACATTGATGGAATTCTCTTGGGGTTGAAAATTGTTACTATTTGTGGTAAAAGAAGCCATGAAAAACCAGAGAGAAAAACAGAGGAGAGCAGAGAGGAGTGGGGTGAGATTGTTCAGGGAGAGAAAAGAACAAAGAGAGTGAAGGAGTGGGAATCCAATGGTTGGATTTGATTTGCAGAGATGAAGATCATATCTACAGTGGAATCTTGGGAAAACCAGAGAATTTAGAGAGAGAGAGAGAGAGAGAGAGAGGCAGGGAGGTAACCTAAAGCCAATGAGCTTTTCTCTTGGTTCTTAGTGGATTTTGATAGAACGAGAGCATGTGAAGCACAGAGAGAGAAAGAGAGATGGGGAGGGTAATTCTTACTCAATGTAGGCATGGTTTTGGTATAAAGCAAATTTACAAAATTGCCCTTGGGGCCATAGTTTCCTAAAATAACCATGCAACCAACATGAGGTGGAGGTGGTGGTACTACTGTGAACATGATTGCTTGGTACTATGAGAAGAAGTTCTCCACTCTATATTCCACTACCATATCAATTGTTTCAACTTTGAACAAGTGATGATGCCTACTTTAACTGTGAAATACTTTGTTATCATGGCAATTGATGATCTAAGTGATTTGGTCCTTCAAGTTCATGTGCATATTGATTGCACATGCTTCTTTTTCTTTCAAAAGGGTCAAAAGAGAGAATGAAAATAACATTCAATTAAATATATAATAGTAAAAACTACAAAACAAACTTACGATGACAATTGCAGTATGTTAAAGCTAAAATTCGGGAAGACGAGCATATGAATAGAATGCTCATGAAACTATAGTTTTTCAGAATTTCTCAAAGACTAGGATTTGGTTGATACTTTTGCAAAAAAAAAAAGAAGAAGAAGGTTAATTTTAGATTTTTTATGTAAGAATATAACATAAAATTACTTTGACATAGCAATACCTTCTACTCCCCAAGTAGTTTGGAAGTTATTTGGCATTGTATTGTTCTCGACTATGTTCGCATTTGAGGAAGTATGAATTCTAGTCCAGAGATTTTAACTTTAGTGGCAAACATTATTTATACACTTATTGTCAAAGTAAAAATTAATGGTACAATACTTATCTTTGCACTTGTAATTTGAGTGAAAAACAGTGATATAGTACTCATCTCTACACTTACAATTAGAGTGAGAATTAGTGGTACAATACTATTCTCTGCACTTATGATCATAGTTCGATTATCACACTCTCATTTCTATCTTCAAGCTTTAGATTATTTATGTAAGTGAATGAGCAAAGAATTAAAATGTACATAAATGGAGAAGTACAAAATTAAAGTATGAGAAGAGGGTAGTTTGGTCCATGAGAAAATTTTTCTGAGCTGTCCATGGGCCGAAAGGGAGTAGGGGTTGGGGACAGAAATATCCAAAACCTTCCAAACACTCATTGTCTTGCTTTTCTGTAATTAGTGAATCTTGTAAAGTCCACAGCTACAGCGGGGACCAAATGGGTCATCACCTTCTGCTAGTTATTTACCAAACTGCCCATGCTTAAATTTAATGTTGGGGGTTATGGGAATGTAAGAAGCAGGGGTAGTTTGGAAAATGCAATAATTAGTTTATTGCAAGGCTTATTGCCTTAATCTTTTGTTTATTTTGAAAAAAGGAATTCCATGTAGGATTAAGGAAATATATAACGTTTGTGTTCGTTGTTTTCAATAACTTTGTTTAGAAGAAGTGACTATTTAAATGAGATTAACTTTCTGATCACCAACCCCCCACCCAAAAGCTAGAGTGGTTTGTCAACCTCCACATGCAAAAAAGTGTTTATTTTCTTTTTTAATCAACTTCATTTTAAGGATTATGCTTATATTAATCACAAAGTAGTCTTTTTTAAAAAATAAAATTGATTTGAAATCTTGTATATTTTGTCCTCAACAAAATAGATTTGAAATTGTTAGTTTCTTGTTTAGAAGGAGTTCGTTGGCTTAGCTAATTATGTCAAATTCCGCTATGTCTTAAGGTTCACTTCATCATGCCTTATAATCAGTGATTTTTTCAATGCGACTGTGTACACCGCTACGTGGTGTTGACATGCGGCCATTTTCTTATTGGTTTTGGCTATTGGTTATTGTGTTTCCATTCCACTTTGATACCCTTTAATAGAAACTAAAATCCTAACTCATTCCCATTGGATGGCATCTTAAATTAACTGTTGTAGAAGCAAATGATCCAATAATTATATATTTAATCATCCTTCTTTAACGAGATAAAGGAACTCATACCATGTTAGGGTTTCCCATTGCTTGCTATCCTCACTACACTGTCTGCCAATTATGTTGGTTCAAGATTCTAACTTTACAATAATCTTGATACTTGCAATAAAAAATGCTGATTACCTTACATAATTATACAGTGGGTCGATGGGTATGGCATACATCATATGTGTTCAAATGTGATGAGAGTTAAATAAAAGCGAGGGTGTATTTGAGTTATAATATGCAATCAGTTTTTACTTTTTTAGTTTTCAAGTTTAATAGTCCAATAGTTAAAAGTAATGGTTGACAAGATGAGTGTAATATCCTAATATTATTATATAAAGATGAATAGATTTATATGGCCTCGTTTGATACGGAGGACTAACTTGGATATGATTATTATACTAAAGGCATTTTGAAGAAAGAAATGAATGAGAATTTCCATATATATTTTGTCAAAGTTGAAGGTTACTTATGAAGAAAAGATATCCCTAATAGTTCAAAAAAAAAAATAGTAGGATTAAAATGGACAACTTTTCTTCATGACTAATCTTCAACTTAGACACAATAGGAAGTCGTCATCCATTTCTCCCTTCAAAATACCTTCAATATAGTGAATAATCTTATCCAAGCTAATCATTTCTATCAAACGAGGCCTATGAGCCTTTCTCTAGTAAAAATGGCATCATTTAACTTATAACTTAAATAAGTATTTAAGCAAAAGTAATTATAAAGACATTTTATTTTCGGGTGCAATCCAATTATCTAAGACGTTTAGTTTTCGGTTTTTTCTTCCAAGGATTATTCATGGAAAAAGTCGGCTAAATCAATAAGTTTTTTAGTCAATTAATGATCTACATTTTTCATCTAACAAAGTATTTTTTGTACACAGTTTATATAACCAAACAATTTCTAGTATGGATAATTTTTGGTAGGGATGAACATTCAAAGATGACTTCAAATATAGACGTACGGTTCAAATTGCTAAAATACATTGTACGGTAGCCTTAAAAAATTGTGTGAACTTTTTCTTAAAATTAGGACATTCTTTTTCTTTTTTAAAAATAAAGACATAGATAATACAAATGGTAGTGCCTCTCACATATGACATCCCTAAGTCTTATTTCAATATTATATTTTTTCTATATGAAAATTTCAAATATACATTTTGAGCATGGAAGCTTTTCCACAGATGGCCTAGTGGGATAATTTATGTTAGGTTCTAATCGCATATTGTGAATGTACAGTGGTTATTAGTTTTCATTTTCTCATGAGAGAGATAAAGAGAGTTTGCTTTTGGTGTCTCTTTCACTCTGTACCAAAAGGAATATATTAGATACAAGCAAAGATGCAACCGAGTTACTCCAAAAAAATACAGCAGATGATATTGCAGGCAGATAACCCTAACCCTAGCTTGATGGTACTTTATATTTTCCACTGAAAATACCCACCACAAATATCAAAACAACCTCTTCTCCTCTATCACTTTGTGCAATCTGCATATATATCTATATATACATATTATACATATTTATATGGTACCATTATACTCTGCCATTTTGAGTTTTTTTTATTCTTTTTACAAAGTTGAGTTTATTAAAGCAAGAAGCAGAAGGAGATAAGGTACTAATATTCTTGCTGGACTTCCTCGTATGATGCTTGAATTTTGTCATGTTTTGATTGTTTGATCCTAGTAAAAGCGGATTCGTTAGGGTTTTTGTTTTCTTTTTCGTCACCCACTCCTCATTACCAATACTAAAATATTTATAGTATTCATGTCGTTGTTGTTACCCGTGTCTTTGTTCTTTGTGCGGATCCACGTTGTGTTTGTTCTTTTGAAGTTCTTCTAAAACAAATTAATTAGGGTTACATACGTACTTGTTTTGTTTCTTTCTCTCTTCTTATTAGTAAATAATACATATTATTATCTTCTTCTTTGTTTTGTCTTCTGCCTTAGGGTTAGTTTTAATCTGAGAATATGGGATCATATTGCCTTGTCGATCAATATCGTTCATTATTGCTGTCATACAAATTGAGCCACTACTACTACTACTCCTACCAATTAGCTTCTGCATTGAAATAACCTTACTTAATTTAGGCCTATTAATTAGAATTATAGATGTTGCAAATAATAGGTGATCTTATTATGGCCAACTATAAGCAAAGGAGATTATCGATGTGATATATTAGCATGCATGGTGAGGTTTCAGCCCTCTTTCATAGTGGCGGATTCATGAATTTCCCTTACGAAGGGCAAGATCAAGCCCGCATGCCCTTTTTGTTAGTTGCTTTTGACAACCCGCCTTACCTCAGACGTTGAATCATTTTGTTAAGCATATTGTCCCCAAAGAAACTATGCTTAAAGAGAACATAGAAGTAATAATTTCATGTGTAGCAATAGTGGACGTGGGGCAATTGCAAACACTGACCCCTATGTGGATTTGTCAATGCATACGTGTTTTGTATATTATACGTACGTACCTAAAGGTAAATAGTACTAGATTATGTCCATGGAGAATTAAACTTATGGGATTGTGTTGTTTATCCATGCCCCCCCCATGCATCATCATTGTACAAGTTACTCTAATTTCTAAATGTGAGAAGTTCTATATTTATCAAAAGAAATTGAATCCTTTGAGAACCTTCTAATGCTCCTGCAATACTATAATTTGAGTATCATTTTTCCAAATTTCAAATGTTCGAAATTGTTAACTTAAATTTCACATGGGTTAGTTATTTGTTTTTTAACTTATTAAAGGATAGCGACAGCCCTTGTGGTTTCATTTGGGTCATATGCCTAATGCATGATAGTGAAATATATAAAGTCACAGGTTTGTCTTTAATAGTCCTGATTATTGAGCCATCCGACTTTTAATCAATTAGATTGATAAAATGAGAAAAAAACATTCACAATTCAATCATGACAGTCCATTTTCCGTACTATTGAGCGGTTTGAACTATTGAAAAAAATTGAAGTTATACTACATATTTAGGGCATCTCCAACTCAACTCTAAATTAAACACCTTTAATTTTGATGAGTATACCCTCCTCCAACCTACTCTAAAACACAATTACCAAAATGTTTTTCTTGGAGTTTCATTTATTCTACTGCATATATGGAGTATACACCACCATACACTAGAATTTGGAGTATGTACTTTTTTTTTCTTATAATGCCTATACTACCCTTCTTTGCTATACTAAAGAAATTTTATTTCCTTTTATATCCCTTTCACATTTTTACTAATAACAATTATCATATCACAATTTTAAATTTATTTATTTATTTATTAAAAAGTTTATACCATTACAAATATCTCATTGAGATCTTTAATTGAAGTCTAATATTGATTATATAATACAAATTTTGAATTTTAATAGTTAGTTATATGAAGTTAGTATACATGTTAGATAAACTAAAAATTTATAAATTGCACATTACTAAAACTAAAAATATTACTAACTTAAAAAACAATTAACAAAAATAAAGTTAAATTAAAGTATATATATATATATATATATATTTTTTGTTGGAAAAGTATAGAATATTTTGTTTTGGAGTTTCAAATATAGAGTATGGTTGGAGTAGAAAATTTTTAGAGTTGGAATATTATGAGGCTATATCATTTTAAACTCACATTTTAGAGTTTGAAGTTAGAGTAGGATTGGAGATGCTCTTATGGCCACAAGGAAAGACTTATGTGCTTAGTCATACCAATCTTAATATTTGACCCATGAAATAGATATATACTTCTGTCTACACTCTTCCGCACAACTTCTTCAGATTTAAAGTTATACCAACTTTCAGCTCTTTTCTATAAAGTTGGTTAATTTGGTAGATTAGGGCAACTTTTTTGCTTCTACAATGAAATTAATGTCCAATTTTGTTGGCCTTTTATTTTATGTTGAGTCTCTTTTACCAATTTTGTTGGACGAGATGATAGTATTTCTTTTCAACATGCAAGACCTAAAGTTGTGTTTCATTAATTTAAGCTTTACATCATTCAATAATGAAAAGAAAAGTGTAGGAGCTCCGATTTTTCACAAGGTAAAATGGCGGTTTAAGAATCTCTACAAAATAATATATTTGAGCTTTAGCTAAGTTGACTATAGCAGAATGTTTCCTATATGTATCTAAGTTCAAATCTCCCTTCTCGTAGTTTATATAAATTTAGTATATAATATTGCTTGTTAAAAAAAAATTAAAACCCCTACAAAATGAACAAGAAAATGGGCACTGGAGCTAGAGGACAACGTTGTGGTATTTGCTAAAGAATATTTTTCCGATGGTTAAGTCAGAGAGGTTGCTTCTGAAACAACAATGACGATTGTTTAGGACTACGTTGCGTATCTTGACATTGTGTAAAAAGATGAAGAGCCCTCAAGATTAGTAGAAGTAGTGAGGATCCGTAAGAGAGAAATAAGTTCAAAAATTCGATTCCTTTCCATTCTAACTAATAAAAAAAAGGAAGATGAATTAGTACTAAGGGAAGTATCTTTATATTATACAGTTGATCTAATTTAATTAGTAAAAAGAAATAACAATCAAATAAAACAAATTAAATATCTCCTACTCCTACATGATAAGTAATCAATTGGATCACTAATTAGTCATACTAATCTTATATCTTGATCCGTGAATTAGACACTCTTGTCTTCAATCTTCAGAATTATATACCAACCTTCAGTCCTTTTTTCTATAAAGTTGGTTTGGTAGATTTTAGGGGCAACTTTTTGCTTCTAAAATGAAATGTCAATGTCCTACTACACTATATAAGCAGTACCCTTCTTATGTTGAATCTCCTTTACCCAACAATTACGTTGGTGGTAATACTTTTTTTATTAATATGAAAGAACCTAAAGTTAACCATCACGGGGGCCCAGTGGTTGGAGCGAATTCCAAGTCCGTATTCCACACGGCTCGTCTTGGGTTTGATTTCTGGCACTGGTAAATCACACGATGGTGGCTTGGGGGAGTCTTCCTGGCCCCGAAAAGAATGGACTGACGTGACTTAGCCACTAGCTGGTCCTCTTTAAAAAAAACAAAATGAAAGTACCTACAGTTGTGTTTTCAATTCAAAGAAGGAATCACTACACTAATGCAATACAAAAGGCTAACTTGAAAGTGTTGGAAGATCAAATTATTCATATGTAGTTACCTGTAATATGTTTTCTTATACGTTATAACTTATAAGTATAGAGATAAAAACTAAGTTGAAATTCGCCAGTGTAAAAAAAGAGCATTATTGTATGTGGCAGTAACACAACAAGAAATGTTGTTACAAGTATACAAAAATGATAATGCTATAGTAATTGAGGGCAAGAATTTATGTAGTCGATCTCATTTGATTTGGAAAAAGGTTATAACTATGATGATCTAACCATGAACAAGTAATTACAATCAAAATTTTACACACGCAAATTAACTCGAGTACCCCTTACCCAGTAAGATTCTGAGATGAAACTCAAATTGTGTCTCAATTAAGAACAACGACTATATATCAACAATTTACACGATATGATTTAGTGGATAATTTTGTTCGACATTGTTGATAGAGTACATTGCATAGTGATTTTGATTCGGACATTTTGTCGCATCTCATCATTATAGATACAATAACGATCATACAAAAATGTGATCATTGATAATGTGAAGATCTATTACTCCAAGTATTTTCCTTCCCCTGCAAATGGTGAATTGTCCTGATAATTAAGACATCTTTTCAATTCACTGCGTTATGAGTTCAAACCTTTACTCCTCCTGAGTTCAAACCTTTCCCCTTCTTTGGGCCTAAAGTTTAATCTCACATGTTCCTTGAATCTTATCTCATCGAGCCCTTGCATAAGTTTCCGGTCCAGCCCATATCTTGAACGCCCAAAACTTGACCCGCCATCTGACCCGAAAAAAGAAAAACTTGACCCGCCAACTTCAAAAGTCGAAAAACACTGAAAATCCAGTTGCCGCTGTAATAAACCAATCTTATTGGCCAGCGTGCAAGGCACACGGATCGCTATCCTCTCCAACACTACAACAAAGAATCTCCACCGTCGATAACAAAAACGAATCGACGCTCCATATTCTCCCATCCAAAATTTTCAAATTTCCCAAATATTTCAAACTCGCCGCTTCTTTTACTCTTCCACTCTATAAATAATTCCGATCAAATCCTTTAAAATTTACTAATTCGTCACATTTTCTCACTGATAATCCCGAGAAACAAACAGCCCAAATCAACCCAAATCCTTCAATCTTCCGCTTCAATCCCAAATGGCTCGTACCAAGCAGACTGCTCGCAAGTCCACCGGAGGCAAGGCCCCAAGGAAGCAGCTGGCCACCAAGGCTGCCCGGAAGTCTGCTCCGGCGACCGGAGGAGTGAAGAAGCCCCACCGCTTCAGGCCGGGAACTGTGGCGCTGAGAGAGATCAGGAAGTACCAGAAGAGCACCGAGCTCCTGATCCGCAAGCTTCCGTTCCAGAGGCTGGTGAGGGAGATCGCCCAGGACTTCAAGACCGATCTGAGGTTCCAGAGCAGCGCGGTGGCGGCGCTTCAGGAGGCGGCGGAGGCGTACTTGGTGGGTCTGTTCGAGGACACCAACCTCTGCGCGATTCATGCCAAGAGGGTCACAATCATGCCCAAGGACATCCAGCTAGCTCGTAGGATCAGAGGCGAGAGGGCTTAACAAAAAAACCCCCAATTTCTAGGGTTTTAAGTAATTTGGTTGTTACTCACAATCATGGATTAGCTGCTGGGTTTGATTTTGTATATCCTTTTGTGATTTGAAATGAAATATTTGCTGTTTTTTCAATGAAATTGAGATTCCCAATTGCATGGTGACCTAATTTGAGCATATTAAAAATTGAATTCCACTGGGAACAATATTCTTCCTCAATCGACGTCTCCTTTTCATTTCTCAGCGTCTTGTAACGAACGCCGGTGTGGGCGTAGGGATGGGCGTTGGGCAGAAAAGAGTGAATTTCGAGCGATCTATGTCCATTAACCAAATGATAAATGGTGGCCCCACACCATGCCCAACTAAAGAATAAGTGGGGCCATGCTCAGTCTACTGAGTTATTGGGTATCCAGTCCAACCCATTTACTTGTTTAATTTATTATATACACTCCATGAAGATGGACATAATGGATATGGATCATGAAAAACCCAAACCCATTTGATCCATTTAATTTGAATCCTATGAGAATAAAACACCCAAGATGTATTAATATTAACCCATGGGTCAAAATGGCTATCCCAATGTGGGCGGTAAAGAGTTGTCAAGACTCGTACACTCCCGTTGCATACCGGACACGTACGGACTGTCCAGTCCTCGAGGCAGGATGTATATCTACCCATCTTCTCCCAGTTTTCGTTGATGTTGTGAATATTGTTTCTCATTTGGGAGAGGAAGTCAGATACACAGCTTGCATCGACGACCGAATGATCTGTACACTTGGTTGATATGCTTCAGAGTGTACGAGTCACCACAACTCTTCGCCCCTCACAGCGGCGTTCAATACTGGTTGATGACTTTAATGGTCGATGTTTTTTGTTTGTCTCGCCTTTCACCTTATTGGGTTATATAGGGGGGTTGGGATGAATTCTTTTTTTGGGAGGGTACAATGGTAATTTGATGAGTTTTTTCATGGAGAATACATATTTGATCAATGAAAGATGCCAAAATAGGGGAAGGCCGCCATTATGTTTAGATAAGATTGAATCTGTGCGTTTTCAATTCATAAGGAAAAAGAGTAACTGAAAAAATAAAATCCGAGGCCATTATGATTCCATAAGGCCGAATCTCTGCATTTTAAGTTCATAAGAAAAACAAGTAACTGAAAAATTAAAATCCATGGCCATTATGTTTCAATAAGACCGGATTTGTGAGTTTTGAGTTTATAAGGAAAATGAGTAATTGAAAATTCAATTCTGAGACCATTATGTTTCGAGAAGGTCGAATATGTGAAAGGAAAAAGAGTAATTGAAAAATTAAAATTTGAGGCTATTATGTTTCAATAAGGAAGAATCTATGCATTTGGAGTTCATAAGGAAAGTGAGTAATTGAAAAATAAAAATCCGAGACCATTATGTTTCGATAAGATGAATCCGTGTGTTTTGAGTTCAGAAGGAAAAATAGTAATTGAAATTAAAATATGAGGCTATTATGTTTCGATAAGAGCAATTATGTACGTTTTGAGTTCATAAGGAAAATGAGTAAATGAAAAACTAAAACATGAGATGCTTCGGTAAGACCGAATTTGTGCTTTTTTAATTCATAAGGAAAAAATATAATTGAAAAGTAAAAATCCGAGGCCTATGTTTCGATAAGACCGAACCCGTGCGTTTGGAGTTCATAAGGCAAAACAATAACTGAAAAAATAAAATTGGAGGCCATTTTTGTTAAGACATCTTTTTTAAAACCTATATATGTAAATACGTATATCGGACTTTACACTGCCTTTCTGAATTCCTCGGTATATCAAATTAATAAAAAAAATCCCCTAATTCTATGGTTTCTGGTTTTGATAACATGTAGTCGATTTAGGGTTTTCATTTTTATATGATTAGGGTTTAAAAAATTTGATTGTTACTCACAATCATGAGTCTGCTGTTGGATTTAAAGTTGTATATCTTTTTGCATTTTGAAATGAAATATTTGCACTTTATTTTATTTTTAGTAGAGCGATAATGTTAGTTGGTTAGATAGTTTGTTGTTAGGGAGAAAGAAAATTGGTGGGGATGGGGAGGAGAATCGCTTTCCGCCACTGCAGTAAATGTCATCTGCACAGTTTATTTTATCTTGGAAGTACAATTTTATTGTTTTCTGGTATAATTAAATTGAAATTCTATGGTGCTTAGCTAATTCCCAACTGTATTGTATTGTGCCCTTATTTGGGCAGTAAAAAAATGGAATTCGTGACGGTAATTTGGAATGGCACTGGTAAAAAGGTAATAAAAAGATAAAATGTTCTGAGAAAATTTAAATTAATTTGGACTTCCAATTTGTTAGAGGAATTAACAAGGAATTAACAATGGCAGCAAGGAAAACTTAAACATTACATGAACCAATGGGGGATATTCGTTGACATTATAATCAGATGTATCAATAACCACAAGGTCATCACGCACTCCGCCGGAATCAGGCGCGCTGCAGCAGCAACAATTCTCATTGCCCTATCCCTCCAATTTTGTTATAACTACATTTTAAGGGAATTGTTATTGGCACTCCAAAAATTGTGCACTCCAAATTTTCTATATTTAGAAAGAAAAATACTCTTATGAGGAGTGTACAATTACATTTTTAGAGTGTCAATAATAGTTTCATATTTTAAAACATAATACAAATAGAAAATCCCTAAGGGTTTCTATAAACCAAAACATATGGAAACTACAAATTAACTTGACATCCCACGAGCTCCTCTTCTTATGGACTCACGGCCATGGCCTGAAGTACTAGCGTCGTGATCTTAAGGAGCCACCACCAGAGCGATTTTGTTCTGGTGATCAGACGACATCACACGTTAGTCACACACTCCGCCGGACTGAGGTGCAGCAGCAGCAACAATACCCCGAGCTCTCTTTTTCTTTGCTCTCACGGACTTGTGGCATTGATGGCCGGAAGTACTCGCCTTGTGATCATGCCGACCCACCACCAGAGGGGTTCCGTTCCGGTGATCCTTTACTCCAGAGAGCAGCAGCCGCATCAGCAAGAAGATTGATCTTCTTCTTCCGCCCTCTCTTCTCCGCCGCGGTGACACCACAGTGAGGCTGCCTTCTTCAGATTGCACGAGTTGGAGTTTATTATTTTGAATCTCCTTATTGTGCTTCGACGGAGTCTTGTTGCTTTTGCTGCAGTGCTCAGGGCCCTGTAGTGAACGGCGGTGTGAGCCGAGATGAGCTGTGGTGACTCGTACACTCCGTGGCATCGTCATCACCATTCTGTTGGTAAGGGGTGCGGTTTTAGCTGCTCGGTGAAAACTGAGTAAATCAGCCCAGTGACCAAGCTCTTCCTGCCGTTGCTGTTGCTGTTGCTCCTCCTTAGGGATTGGATAAACAAGGGGTCTTTCAGCAGATCTACTAGTACTAGGATAAGTAGTTCTCAATTGGATTTGATGGTAACGAGTATCTTGGTTGGGGTGAATGGAGGAGAGTTTTGAAAATATGGTTGGTGGGGAGGAAAACAATAATATGCTGAGCATTCGAAATCCTGCTCCATTCACCGCCAACCTAGTACTAGTAATTTTTCTGAAAGAGCTCAAACCTCGTGGAGATTTGTACCTAATATCAACTATGGCAGACCGATTCTTTATCAGAACTATGGCCATAGAGTTGTTCCTTCACATGATTGATTCCCTGAGCGAGGGACATCGAGTTTTGATGACGATGATCAAGAATAAATCCATGATGCAATTGATTGAAGTGAAAATTTGAGAAGTTGAATGGTGAAAGAAAACTTAAATAATTAAGTTCGAACTCAATTATATAAACGATGAGAGCTGAGCGAAACACAAGATAAATGACATCAATGGTCGATTTTTTTAGTTCGTCTTAGGTTTCTCCTTACTGGGTTATATAGAGAGGCATGGGAAGAGTTCTTTTTGGGAAGGGCACAATGGTAATTTCATTAGTTTTGTCACGGAGAAGACAAATTGGACCAACGAAGAAAATTAAAATTCGAGGCCATTATGTTTTGATAACACCGAATCTTGATTTATCAGTTCATAAGGAAAAAGAGTAACAAAAAAAATTAAAATATGAGGCCATTCTTTTTTGATAAGACCGAATATGCGCATTTTGAGTTCATAAGAAAAAAGAGTAACTGAAAAGTTAAATTTTTTTTTTTGTTTCGATAAGACCAAATCCATGCGTTTGGCGTTCAAGGAAGAAAGTAACTGAAAAACTAAGACACATAATCTTTTTGTTTCGATAAGACCAAATCCATGCATTTGGCGTTTAAGAATAAAAAGTAATGAAAAAATTAAAACACGGAATTTGTGCATTTTTAGTTCATAAGAAAAAAGTGTAATTGAAAAATTAAAATATGAGAGCGTTATATTTCGATAAGACCAATATGTTCATTTTGAGTAGGGGTGCAACTTGGATTGGGTCAACCTAAATCCGCCCATGCCTAACCTGATTTCAACCCCGATCGGGCGGGTTAGAATGAAATAAAAACCCGCTCAAATCCAACCCAATTATTTATTGGGTTGGGTTGGGTTGATGCTTTGCCCGCCTATGTCAACCCAAATCCAACTCGATTTCTAGCCTGAATTGCTCATACACCTATTATCCGTCCCACTTCATATTATATAAGCTAGGTACAAATTTGGGAAGGGTGTACTTGAAGTTTGTTGTTTGGTTTTCATTTGAACAATGAACGATAATATTGCTTTTACATTTCTTTTGATTAAAACTTTGGTATTGTTTTGTAATTTAATTTCAACTTTGCATAGTTGAAACTTTAGAAATGAGTCCCACGCTATTTGGTTTATCTTTTGTATAGATGATGATGTGTAAAATTGAATTTAAAATAGTTTATGTTCTTTAGTTCAAAATTTGAGATTTATCTTATAAAATAATGTGTTACAAGATTGAACTTGATAAAGTTGGGCAAACCCGAACCCAACTCGAGTAAAACCGAACCCAATTTAAACCCAAACCCGAATAAACTCGCATAAACCCGAACCCAACCCAAACCTGAATTAGGAATGTTGGGTTGACCATTTAACCCGCCCAACTTGCTTGAGTTGCACCCCTAGTTTTGAGTTCATAAGGAAAAAGTGTAAGTGAAAAATTTTAAAGTCTGACGCCATTATGTTTCGATAAGACCGAATCGGTGGGTTTTGAGTTCATAGGGAAAAAGAGTAACTGAAAATTAAAATCCGTGGCCATTATGTTTTAGATAAGACCGAATATGTCCGTTTTGAGTTCATATGGAAAAAAGTTACTGAAAAAATTGAAACACGAGACCATTATGAGTAACTGAAAAAATAAAATTGGTGGCCGTTATGTTTGCATAAGTCCAAATCCATGGGTTTGGCGATCAAGGAAGAAAGTAAATGAAAAATTAAAACACGGAATCTTTTTGTTTCGATAAGACCGAATCCATGCATTTGGCGTTCAAGGAAAAAAGTAATTGAAAAATTAAAACACTTGAATCTTTTTCTTTCGATAAAACCAAATATATGATGAGTTCATAAGGAAAAAGAGTAAGTGAAAAAAATTAAAATACGAAGCCATTCTTGTTAGATAAAACCAGTTCTATGCGTTTTGAATTCATAAGAAAAAGAAGTAAATGAAAAATTAAATCTGGTGCCATTATTTCAGCCTTATCGAATCTGTGCGTTTTAAGTTCGTAAAAGAAAAAACTAACTGAAAAATTAAAATCAGGACCATTATGATTCGTTAAGATGAAATCTATGCATTTTGAGTTCATAAGAAAATAGAGTAACTGAAAAAATTAAAACACGAGACTGTTACTTTTCGATAAGATCGATATGTGCGTTTTGAGTTTATAAGGAAAAAAATTACGTGAAAAAAATTAAAGTCCGAGGACATTATGTTTCGATAAGACCAAATCTGTGCATTTTGAGTTCATAAGGAAAAAGAGTAACTAAAAATTAAAATATGTTGCCATTATGTTTTGATAAGACAGAATATGTGTGTTTTGCGTTCACAAGGAAAAAAAGTAATTGAAGAATTAAAATACGAGACCGTTATGTTTTGATAGGTCCGAATCTGTGCGTTTTGAGTTCATAAAAAAATAGAGTAACTGAAAAAATAAAATATGTGGCCATTATGTTTTGACAAGGAAGAAAGTAATTGAAAATTTTAAGCATAGAATCTTTTTTTTTTCGATAAAACCAAATCCATGTGTTTGGCGTTCAAGCAAAAAAGTAACTGAAAAATTAAAACACGAAATCTTTTGTTTCGATAAAACCAAATATGTTAGTTTTGAGTTTAAATGGAAAAAGTGTGAGTGAAAATAATACGAGGCTATTATTTTTTTGATAAAACTGGTTCTGCGCATTTTGAGTTAATAAGCAAAAGAAGTAAATGAAAATTTAAACCTGAGGCCATTATATTTTGGTCTTATTGAATTTGTGCGTTTTGAGTTCATTAGAGCAAAGACCAGTGTTCTAAAAAGCGGCCTAGGCGGCAGCCTAGGCGCTAGCCTGCTGACCACCGACGCGATTAGTCCCTAATCGATTACAAAATCGGACAAGTTATTTGGTGGCAGCCTGGGTGGGGTTAAGCAGGAGTGGACGGGGCTAGGCGAAGTTGGGCGTGGCTAGGCGGGCTTATGTTAAGAACTCTGCCGGAACTTGGAAAAAAAAAAGAGGCGTTTTGATACAGCCCCCTCGTTTTTAAGCTACTCAGACTAAACATCCCTTAGTTTTAACAATTTGATTAAACATTTTCCTACAATTTTGGTGCCATGGGTATTTTAATTAACCCATGTTAATGTACCTAAATTACATGACCTGCCGCCACCCCATATTTCCTAACATCTCACGCCAAAAAAAATGCACAGCATATTGAAACAAATTTCCTATAATCTAGCTAGCATTTTGGTTCCCCTTTAGAGATAATTGTAAAAGAAACGTGGTTAGATAAAATTTATTTTCGCAATAATCCCTACAATTTAGCAATGATTATGTAAGATTTCAATTTTTTTTTCCAAAATGTTTTAAAATATTTTAAATCCCACGAAATCAAAGTTATGAAACGTACCAATTTAAAATTTTATATTAATACATTAAGAGAAAATAGGACTAACAACAATATAAACGTACCAAAATCGGAAGTAATGTACCAATATCACTAATATGTACCAAATCAAAGGTACCATACAAAATAAAATGTACCAAAATCGGAAGTAATGTACCAATATCACTAATATGTACCAAATCAAACGTACCATGCAAAAATAAAACGTACCTGACAAAATGTACCTATACAAAAACAAACGTACCCATATAATTATAAATACAAAAAATTAAAAGATCATACATCAAATAAACTTTTATAACCTTGATGATATACCATTAAACGTACTTCTTACCAAAATTCCTAAGCAATACAAATAAACACAATTTTCAAGTCCTATTAATTACTAATAATCAAGGATGACATTCCAAAGATCAATAATTTTTTTGGAGAAATTCAAACAATTAGTTTTGAAAATAATATGACCCTTTTAAAAAAAAAGAAAAAAAAAGGAAGAAGTAGAATGATCCGTTTGTTTTGGTACCATTATCCCTACAATCAATTTAGATAATATCACCAAAAACCTTATTTTCTTTAAAAACTATGTAATATGCTGAGGTGGCAATAGTTGGAGCACCTTAATCAAAATTTGAAAATCTTAATTGAATCTTAAAAAGGGAAAAATGCTCAATCTAAAAAGTGATCAAGAGGAGCAGTGGGTTCTAATTAATAGAAAAAAAAATTGCAGAGTCGGTGGCACACACAACTTGCGTAGAAGAAGAAGATGATTTGTTATATTTGTTTAATATAAACCTACACGGCGTCGTTTTTAAAAGGTTGCGGGTGGGGTATTTTTTTGCTGACTTTTCGTTATCCTTTTTTTCTCTTTAAACTTTCAAACTGACCCCACCATTTTTATTATCCTGGTTTTTATTATTCCTTTTTTCCTCTTAACCTAACCATATTTGTCACATCCCGGACTGACTCTACCGTAGCATGATATTGTCCGCTTTGGCTCACGCCCTCACGGTTTTGTTTCTGGGAACTCACGAGCAACTTCCCAGTGGGATACCTATTATGGGATTGCTCTAGCTCAAACTCGCTTAACTTCGGAGTTTCGATAGAATCCGAAGTTAGTGAGCTCCCAAAAGGCCTCGTGCTAAATGGAGGTGGGCATGTACAAATAAGGCACATCACCCCCTTTCCGTTGGTCGATGTGAGATGTCACAATCCACCCCACTTAAGGGGAACCCGGCGTCCTAGCCGGCACATCCGTACTGAATGGCAGAGTGGCTCTCATACCATTTTGTTTCATCTCGGACCGACTTTGCCGTAGCACGATATTGTCCGCTTTGGGCCACGCCCTCACGGTGTTGTTTCTGGGAACTCACGATTAACTTCCTAGTGGGTCACCCATCCTGGGATTGCTCAAGCCCAAACTCGCTTAACTTCAGAGTTCCGATAGAATCCGATGTTAGTGAGCTCCCAAAAGGCCTGTGCTAAATGAAGATGGGCATGTACATATAATGCACATCACTTCCTCTCCGTTGGTCGATGTGGGATGTCACAATCTTCTTCTCTTGCTGACTTTATTATTTACTAGCCTCTTGCCACATGCCACATGCCATGCGTATTCGTGTGTCAATTTGCTCTTTTTTATTTTATTATTTATTGTTTTGATTAATTTTACTTATTATTGTTTTTGATTAAAATATATTTTGAAAAATAATGAACTTCCTAACCACTTTTTTTGTGAATCTTTTTTTTTTTGAATTCCTAATGTGAGAAATGCAATTTGAGTATTATGAAAGTTTTATCCTTTTTGCCTTCTCTCTTTATATATATAGATTTATTTATTTAGTTTATTATCCTTCACTTTCTTTTGTAACGTTTTATTATCCTCCACCATATTTTGTATCTCACCAAAATATTTACCTAAAAACCCTTACATTACATATAAATATTTTATTCTTCTTTTTTAAAAATAACATAATATTAATTATTCATTGCTTATTTATGTTATTATATTATAAATTTATTTAAAATAAAAAACCTTCTAGGCCTCTAGGCGCTAGGCCCCTCTCAGCTGCCCGACTACCGCTTAGCGACTTTTAGAACCATGACAAAGACTAACTGAAAAATTAAAATCGAGACCAGTATGATTCTATAAGAAGAAATCTGTGCATTTGGAGTTCATAAAAAAAAAGTAATTGAAAAATTAAAACACGAGAGCGCTATGTTTTGATAAGACCAATATGTGCATTTTGAATTCATAAGGAAAAAGAGTAAGTAAAAAAAATGAAAGTCCGAGGCCATTATGTTTCAATAAGACTAAATCCGTGCATTTTGAGTTCATAAGGAAAAAGAATAACTAAAAATTAAAATACGCGTCCATTATGTTTCGATAAGAATGAATATGTGCATTTTGAGTTCATAAGGAAAAAAAGTAACTGAGAAATTAAAACCCTAGACCATTATGTTTTGATAAGTCCGAATCTGTGCGTTTTGAGATGGAAAAAAATAGAAAAAATAAAATATATGGCCATTATGTTTGGATAAGATCAAATCCATGCGTTTGGCGTTCAGGGAAGAAAGTATCTGAAAAATTAAAACAAGGAACCTTTTTGTTTCGATAAGACCAAATCTATTGGTTTGGCATTCAAGGAAAAAAGTAATTGATAATTTAAAACACGGAATCTTTTTATTTCGATAAGACCAAATATATGAGTTTTGAGTTCATAAGGAAAAAGAGTAAGTGAAAAAAAAAAAAAATCTGAAGCCATTCTTTTTCAATAAGACCCCCTTTTGTACGTTTTGAGTTCACAAGAAAACGAAGTAAATGAAAAATTAAATCCGAGGCCATTATATTTCGGTCTTATCGAATTTGTGCGTTTTGAGTTTATAAGAGAAAAGACTAACTGAAAAATTAAAACTGAGACCATTGTGCATTTGGAGTTCATAAGAAAAAAGAGTATGAAAAATTAAAACACGAGAGCGTTATGTTTCGATAAGACCAATATGTGCATTTTGAGTTCATAAAGAAAAAGAGTAAGTGAAAGAAATTAAAGTCCAAGGCCATTATGTTTCAATAAGACCGAATCCATGGCCATTATGCTTCGATAAGACCAAATATGTGCATTTTTAGCGGTATATATAGGGGTGTAAATGAGCCAAGTATAAAGGTGCTCAAGATCGGCTCAAAGAGACGACAAATGGAAGATAGAAGTGCTTTTAAAATGGCTGAAAGTGCTTTTGGTGAAATTGTTTGTGGGTTTCAAAAGCACTTGAAGTGCATTTTGGAAGAAGCACCAGTTATGTGCTTCTTGCAGGAAGCATTTCAAGTACTTTTTCAGGATTCATTTGCATTTTTACTAAGGATTGTTTTGAAAAGCACTTTCATCCAAAACATTTTCAATCATTTTAGAAGCACTTCCAAACACACATATGTTCATTTTGCATTCAAAGACTCCTACTCTTACCAATGTGAATGGAGTTTGTAGCGCGTCCCAACACCATACTCAACAAGTACTAGCAAATAAAAATGATCATAATTCGCTGCCCACTGTACAGAAGACACTAGGGAGTAGAGAGGGCGACGAGAAATATAAATGGAAATTGGTAAAAGATAGGCCACAAACTTCATCTGTACCAACCGCTTAAGCAAACACATAATTTTCGTAAGGAACTTTATCGATCTTAACAACATGATCATAAACTAATGCAAGAGTAATAGAGAAAAACCACAAATTAGTCCATTAACAAAAGATTGATTTGCTGCTGGGCTTGAATTTATATATCTTTTTGTGATTTGAAATGAAATTGAAATTATATTGTGTTCATCCAAATCTCAATTGATTGTGCCTTTTTTTTAGCAGTAAAAAATTGGAATTCTTGAGAGTAATTTGCAATGGCACTTGGATAAAAAGGTAATAAAAAGATCAAATGTTAAATTAATTTGGACTTCCAGTTTGTTGGAGGAGACCATAGCGGAACGCACTTAGAAACAAATATAACAATGAATAACATCGGCAGCAAGGAGAACTTCAACATTAGATGAACCGATGGTGGAAATTTGTTAGGGTTTCGGGTTTAGCTCTGTGAGCTCTTTGTAGAGATGAAGTGCGCGAATTTCACTACTCCATCTCACTGTCACTCTACGTCAATCACCTCCTAGTCCGCTTCATCGGCTCCTTCCTCCTTCTCTTCATTCTCAACAGCCGCCTCGTCGCCACGCCCACAACCGGAATCAAGTTCAACTGCAGCAGAAACACTATTCATCGCACGAGCTCTTCTCTTCTTAGCTCGCACTGACTCATGGCCTCGGCTGCTGGAAGTATTAGCATCATGATCATGAAGCTGAGACACCGCCATAGTAGTTTCATTCCGGTGATCAGATGACACCACACGGTCGTCACGTCCTCCGCCGGAATCAGGCACAGCTGCAGCAGCAATACCCATTGCCCGAGCTCTCTTTTTTTTAGCTCTCACTGACTCATGGCAATATTGACCAGAAGTACTCGCATTGTGATCATGATGACCCACAACCATAGTGGTCCTGTTCCGGTGATCCAACGGCTCCACGGAATCGTCACAATCCCCTCCTCCTTGAGGCAGGCTTTGTATCCCTCCATCATCTTCCAGATGAGAAATAATATTCTCATCATCAATGGAAACATTTTCATCATTGTCTGACGGACGGTCCACTCCCTCGGCATGACTGGACTCTGGGATATCAGCAATTGGAGGGTCGAGATTTTGCGGACTGCCATCATTAGGCATGACTTCCTCATAAATGAGGGTGATGGTAATCATGAATGAATCCATGATGTGATTGATTGAGGTGAAAATTTGAGAAGTTGGTGAAAGAAAATTGAGAAGATTGAGATTGAAACTCAATTATATAAACGATGAGAGTTGAGCGAGTACACAATTTAAATGGCTTGAATGGTCGATTTATTTTGTTCGTCTTAGCTTTCACCGTATTGGGTTATATAGGGAGGTGGATAACTTCTTGCTTAGGAGGGTACAATGGTAATTTCACGAGTTTTTCCAGGGTGAGTGCATAGTGGACTAACGAAAGATGCCAAAATACATAGTGGACCACAAAAGATGCCAAAAGAGCGAAGACGTTTCGATAAAATTGAATCGATGCGTTATGAGTTCATAAGGAGAAATGGTAACTAAAAAAATTAAAATATGAGGCCATTATGTTTCGATAAGACCAAATCTGTGTGTTTTTTCAGAAGGCCGGTACAACGGTAATTTCGAGTTTTTCCATAGAGAATGAAGATTTAACCAAAGAAAGATGCCAAAAGAAGGAATGCCATTATATTTCAATAAGACCAAATCCGTGCTTTTTGAGTTCATAAGGAAAAAGAGTAACAAAAGAATTAAAATTCGAGGTCATTTTGTTTCGATAAGACCAAATATCTATACGCTTTTTCAAAAGGGTACAACCATAATTTCACGAGTTTTTCCACTGATAATACCTACCGATCCTACGAAAGATGCCAAAATACATAGTGGACCACAAAAGATGCCAAAAGAGGGAAGACGTTTCGATAAGATTAAACATGTGTGTTATAAGTTCATAAGGAGAAAGAATAAATGAAATTGAAAATATGAGGCCATTATGTTCGATAAGACCAAATATGTGAGTTTTTTTTTCTTTTCTTTTTTTCAAAAGGCTGGTACAACGGCAATTTCATGAGTTTTGCTGAGAAGATTAAAGATTGAACAAATGAAAGATGCCAAAAGAGGGAAGGCCAAATCTGTGTGTTTTGAGTTCATAAGGAAAAAAGAGTAACAAAAAAATTTAAATCTAAGGCCATTTTGTTTCGATAAGACCCAATCTATGCAGTTTTTCAATAGGATACAATTGTAGTTTCACGAGTTTTTTTTTTTTCCACATATAATACCTACTGGTCCAATGAAAGATATGCCAAAATACATAGTGGACCAAAAAAGATGACAAAACAGAGAAGACGTTTCAATAATATTAAATTCATGCGTTATGAGTTTATAAGGAGAAAGAGTAACTAAAAAAATTAAAATATAAGGCCATTATGTTTTGATAAGATCAAATCTATGCGTTTTTTTTTGGGAGGCCTGTACAATGGTAATTTCATGAGTTTCGCCGCGGAGAATAAAGATTGAACCAACGAAAGATGCCAAAAGTAGGAAGGCTTTCGATAAGACCAAATACATGCGATTTAGGTTCATAAGGAAAAAGAGTAACAAAAAAATTAAAATCTGAGGCCATTTTGATTCGATAAGACCAAATCTATGCGTTTTTTTTCAATAGGGTATGAGTTTTCCACAGATAATACCTACTAGTCCAAAGAAAGATGCCAACATGCATAATGGACCACAAAAGATGCCAAAACAGGGAAGACGTTTCGATAAGATTAAATCCGTGCGTTATGAGTTCATAAGGAGAAAGAGTAACTAAAAAATTAAAATATGAGTCCATTATGTTTTGATAAGACCAAATTTGTGCGTTTTTTCAAAGGGCCAGTACAACAATAATTTCACGAGTTTTGCTGTGGAGAATAACGATTGAACCAACAAAAGATTCCAAATGAGGGAAGACCATTATATTTCGATAAGACCAAATCCGTTTGTTTGAGTTCAAAAGGTAAAAGAGTAAGAAAAAAAAATTAAAATCTAAGGCCATTTTGTTTCGATAAGACCAAATCTATGCGTTTTTTTTAAGAAGGTACAACTGTAATTTCACGAGTTTTTCCACAGATAATACCTACTGGTCTAACAAAAGATGCCAAAAGAGAAGACGTTTCGATAAGATTAAATTCGTGTGTTATGAGTTCTTAAGGAGAAAGAGTAACTGAAAAATTAAAATATGAGATCATTATGTTTCGATAGGACCAAATCTTTGTGTTTTTTAGGAAGGCGGTACAACAGTAATTTCACCAGTTTTGCTGCAGAGAATAAAGATTAAACCGACAAAATATTTTAAAAGAGGGAAGGCCATTATGTTTCAATAAGACCAAATTCGTGAGCTTTAAATTCATAAGGAAAACGAGTAACAGAAAAATTAAAATCTAAGGCCATTTTGTTTCGATAAGACCAAGTTTATGCGATTTTTTGAAGAGGATATGAGTTTTTCATAGATAATACCTACTAGTCTAACGAAAGATGCCAAAATACATAGTGGACCACAAAAGATGCCAAAACAGGGAAAACGCTTTGATAAGATTAAACCCATGCGTTATGAGTTCATAAGGAGAAAGAGTAACTAAAAAAATTAAAATATGAGGTTGTTATGTTTCAATAAGACCAAATTTGTGCATTTTTTCAAGAGGCTAGTACAACGGTAATTTCACGAGTTTCGCCGCGAAGAATAAAGATTGAACCAACGAAAGATTCCAAAATAGGGAAGACCATTATATTTCGATAAGACCAAATCCGTTCGTTTTGAGTTTATATGGAAAAAGAGTAACATAAAAATTAAAATTTGAGGCCATTTTGTTTCGATAAGACCCAATGTATGCGGGTTTTCTAGAGGGTACCACCGTAATTTCATGAATTTTTTCCACATATAGTACCTATTGGTCCAACGAAAGATATGCCAAAATACATAGTGGACTACAAAAGATGATAAAAGAGGGAAGACGTTTCGATAAGATTAAATTCATGCTTTAGGAGTTCATAAGGAGAAAAGTAACTAAAAAATTAAAATATGAGGCCATTATGTTTCGATAGGACTAAATCTGTGCGTTTTTTCGAGAGGCCGGTACAATAGTAATTTTTCGAGTTTTTCCCTGGAGAATAAAGATTGAACGAACGAAAGATGCCAAAAGAGGGAAGACTTTCGATAAGACCAAATCCGTGCGTTTTAAGTTCATAAGGAAAATGAGTAACAAAAAAAATAAAATCTGAGGCTATTTACCAAATCTATGCGTTTTTTTTTCAAAAGGGTACGAGTTTTGCACGGATAATACCTACTGGTCCAAAGACAGATGCCAAAATGCATAGTGGACCACAAAAGATGCCAAAACAAGGAAGATGTTTCAATAAGATTAAATCCGTCCGTTATGAGTTCATATGGAGAAAGAGTAACTGAAAAATTAAAATATGAGGCCATTATATTTCGATAAGACCAAATATGTGTTTTTTTTCGAAAAGCGGTACGACAGTAATTTCACTAGTTTTTCACAGAGAATAAAGATTGAACTAACAAAAGATGCGAGAAGAGGGTAGGTCATTTTTTATAAGACCAAATATATGCATTTTGAGTTCATAAAGAAAAATAGTAATTGAAAAATTAAAATTTGACTCCATAATGTTTTGATAAGACCAAATCTAATAACAAATTATACACGCAAGTGCACAAGATCACTCATAATTTTTCCATGGAAAGCACGAGGTCATTCCGGCAGATCGATTGAATTTTAACCTAGAATTTAACTTCTAACCTAGAATTTGATTCTCAATTAACCCATAATTGCTTCACAATGATTAAGAATCCAACATCGCAGAGATAATCAATAGATTGTCATACTAAGGTTGCACCATGTCCTAGTAAAAAGAACTTAGGGGGTGTATTGTATTAAAGTTTATATGGATTTTTGTTGAGTGTTTAAAGTGATAGACTTTCACGAATTTAGTAGATTTTTATTGACTATTATAAACTCCATAAAATTTCATAGACTTTTAATGATATACGTTTCTAGAAAATAAAAGAGTTAAATGATAGACTTTTGTAGATTTTTAGAGAGTTCAATGCTAGAATTTTTTAGAGTTTTGTGGATTGTCATCATCAATTTATTAATAAGCATTATTATTTTTAAGTTTTCATTATTGAAATGGTGATCATGACTATGACAAAGTGGTCTTATGAGTTGGTGGTGGCAACGATGATGGTGGAAGTGTCACATGGTGATTGTCGGCAATATGGTGGTAGTAAAGTTGGTATCTTTGGTGGCGTAGGGGTGGTGGAGGAGTAGGGATGGGGGGCTGTGGTGATGGTGGTGGTAGAGGTGGTAGTCATGGTGATGGTGGTGTCAGTGGTGGTCATGGAAAGGGCGGCAATGATGCTCATGACGATGGTGGAGGAAATGGTGACAATGGTGCCGGTGGGGGCGGAGGAGATGGTCATGGTAAGGTGGTGGTGGTACTATGGTAGTGGAAGTGGTGATAATGATAGTCATTGTATTATTGTAGGCGGTGGAGTATATCATCAAAGAATTGAAAAAAAAAATGAAATCCATCAAAATCTTAGGGGAAGATGTAGGATTTGCTATGACAAAAAAGTTACTATAAAAGCACTCAAAGGCCATCAAAGTCAATGACTTTTTAAAATCCTTTAAAATCAAAGAAATTTTGAATACACAAAATTTTGTAGACTCACAAAAAGTCATAATTGAATACTACAAGATTAGAAGTTATAAAAAGTCTTTATTCAATACATGGTGACTTGTGTTGACTTTTTAAAAGTCTATATTAAATATACTTGGATTTGAAAGTTAATTAAAGTCCATCAAATTTCATATACAATACACTTCCCTTAGTTAGTGAGTTGTGATATTTTTTGTAAGCAAAAACATAAGAGAAAAAAAAATTAATGAATTTGCCGCACTCACTGAAATTCCCAATGTCTTTCCGATTGCCGACTTCTCCCTCGTATGGTCCTTCTAAGGGTTTAGACAACTATCTCAAAGCAAAGCAGAAACTTAAACATAAAATAAAATAATATCCAAATAAAAAGAGTCTGGCTTTGATTCATCATCAAAAGCTTTGTCAATCCAAAATCAGAGATCCATTCACTGTAGTAACCATCGAGAAGTATGTTCTGAGGCTTTATGTCACAATGGATAATCTGCGTGCAGCACTCTTCATGCAAGTACAAACGCCCTTTCTCATCGCCATAAGCGATGTCAATTCGCTGTGTCCAACTTGGTTTGATATCAGAAAAAAAGAAGGCTTGCCAATGTTCCATTGCTCAAGAAATCTTAAACCAGTAATCGTTGTTGCCCCTCGCCACAATATCCAAAAAGACAAACAAGATTCTTGAATTGTCTGACCAATTACATCCAGTTCTGTTTTAAACTCCTTCTCGATATCTTGCATGGAAGGCTGTTTGGGTTAAGGTTGTAATCACAACCTATTATATGTGTAATAGGTTGGGATTACGACCTCATACACTCCATAAGTCACCACTGCAGCAGCAACCACTGCAATGCTATCTCCAAGGTCTGCAGCAGCCACCCTAAGGGTCTATGAGTTGTGATTTGTGTGTAATAGTTAGGTTCTTACTTTAGGAGCTTTTAACCTCCAGTTCGTTGCCTCCATCGGGTTCATTGGGTTATTCATCAGGATACCCTTGTATCCATCGGGTTGGGTCATTATCTTCTCTAGCTGTGTATATATTCATTGTCTGTACAACTTTTCAATTATAATGGAAATATTATCTTCCTTTATCAACACCTTCAATTTGAACATGGTATCAAAGCAAGGCTTCTAAAGGACCTTGTTCTGTTGCTATCGTGTATCTCTCTTCATGGCAGAAGACATCTCAGTTGGGATGGAGGTTGAGAGTTCCTCAGTATCACCTCCTACCTTTCCTAAATCTGAAGCAAATCCAAATCAACGGCTTTGCTCAGTATTACTAAATGAATTTAATTATCTCCCATGGTCAAGGGCAATAACTCTTGCACTTGGAGGAAGATCAAAACCGGGTTACATCAATGGCAGTATCGAGATTCCAGAACTCGATTCTCCCAATTATGAAGCATGGTTCTGCAAGGATTCTCTGGGTATGTCTTGGCTTCTCAACTCTATGGAGCTAAAGCTCTCCGAGTTGTTCAATTACTCAAGTTCGTCATACAATCTGTGGAAGACTGTCAAGGACATGTATGGGAATCAGAATAATACTGCTTGTGTCTTTGAATTAAAGAAAAGCTTGGCAAGTTAGCAGCAAAGAGACCAGTCATTTGTTCAACACCTTGGAAGTATAAAAAAATTGTGGAATGAGCTTGATATGTATCGACCTCACACCACAGATTTCGCTGTACTCCTGAAAAGGTCAGATGAAGATAAAGTATTCCAACTTTTGGCAAGCTTAGGATCTGAATATGAAGACCTGCGAAGCCACCTACTCATGAATCCTGAGTTCCTTACATTTGCCAGTGCGTGCAACACGATCCAGAGGGAAGAAACAAGGACAAAAGTGATGAGCATGGAGTCTAAACCTAGCTCTTACCCAGAAGCAAGAGCGTTTGCCTCAAGTTACAAGTCAACTGGAGACAAAGGCTACAAAGGGAAGCGACCTGACATGAAATGCCAGCATTGCAATACTGTTGGCCATCTGAGGGATACATGTTGGATTCTTCACCCAGAGTTAAAGCCAAAATTTGACAAGGAGGGAAGAATGCTACGCAGGAATCACAAGAACTCATATCAATCAAGAGCACACCATGTATCAACCAAGGAACACACACAAGGACTGATGGACTTCACATCAAATCCCGGGGTGCTAATTAACGAGTTTGCAACTTATCTCTAAGGTAAGAAGGGAAGCTCTGAATGCTACAACCCCACAGAAGGATGTCCCACTGCCCTTCTTGGGAAGTTTGCTGATTTCTTGGCAAACTCAAGTCATGTTGCCAAAGAAGACATCCCAGGTATCATGTGTGCCCTATTCACTGCTCTACATATTGATTCATTGAATGATTTTTGGGTTATCGATTCAGGAGCCACTGATCACATGACCAATAATTCTACAAAATTACATGATTTCAAAGAAACTTTAAAACCTTCACTTGTGTCAGTTGGAAATGGTAGAGGGGTGCCAGTTTTAGGGAAAGGAAAAGTCAAGTTACTTAGCAATCAAGTAGAGTCAGACGCTTTGTTTGTTCCTTCATTTCCTTTCCAGTTATTGTCTGTTGGAAGAATCACAAATTCATTAGATTGTCTTGCCATATTCTCTCCTCACAATGTGATTTTTCAGGATCGTATAACCAAGAAGAAGATTGGTGAAAGTCTATACTTGAATGGATTGTATTACCTGTATAAGAATTCCACTACCTCAACACCTTTTGCTGCCAATCTAAGCTTAGCACAAGAACGTCATATGTGGCACAAGCGTCTAGCTCATCCCTCAGACCGAGTTTTGTCATCCTTGTTTCCTAGGTTATGTAAGATTCCAAACAAATGTGAAACATGTCAATTGTCAAAGGCCACTAGACTTCCTTTTGATATGCCTTTGTCTAGGGCTAGCAAGTTGTTTGAACTTGTTCATTCAGATATTTGGGGTCCAACTTCTGAGTCATTTGATGGCTTCAAATACTATGTAATTTTTGTTGATGGTTATTCAAGAGCGACTTGGTTGTACCTTTTAAAATACAAGGGTGAAGTGTTGGATGTTTTTAAAAGTTTCAATAACATGGTCATTACTCAATATTCTACCAAAATTCAAATCTTAAGGTCAGATAATGGCACTGAATATACCTCAAAGAACATGATTGAATACTTGAGTACACATGGTATTATGCAACAAACTAGTTGTGTAGGTACACCTCAACAAAATGGAGTCGCTGAGAGGAAGCACATAGACCTTCTTGAAAAAACCAGATCTCTCATGTTTCAGATGCATGTCCCCAAGAAATTTTGGTCTCAAGCCAGCCTCACAGCAACCTACTTAATCAATAGACTTCCAGCAGCTTATTGGATTCAAAATCTCCTTATGAACTCATCAAGGGAAGAACCATTGATAGCTCTCATCTCAAGATATTTGGAGGCGCATGCTTTGTACACATTCAATCTCATCATCGGGATAAATTGGATCCCAAAGCCATCAAAGGTGTATTCATGGGATATTCTAGCTTTCAAAAGGGTTACAAGTGTTACATCCCAGCCACTCGAAAACTGGTTGTGTCTCAAGACATTCGATTTGATGAAACTCAACCCTACTTTCACAAGGGTATAGATACACAAATTGAGTTCTCTCTTGATCCTTTGCCCTTACCAAGCACTGTGGAGGATGGTGCAGAACCACCACTTGTACTTGACAACAATGCAGCACTAGACACTCAAGGTGAACAAGCAACAAGTGATGAAACAAGCATTGAAGATGTCCTTCAAACATAGGAAGTAAACACTGGTTCTGCAGTTCCAAGAAGAAATCCAACCCGAGTTCGAAATCCACCATCACGACTAAGAGATTTTGTGTCATACCAAGCAAGGTATCCTATCTCAAACTGTCTCACTTTCAAAAATTTGTCTCCTTCACATGCATCCTTTCTCAATCATATTTCAAATGAGAATGAGCCACGAAATTTTCAAGAAGCAAACACTCAGTCTGTTTGGAAAAAGGCCATGCAAGATGAACTCCAAGTCTTGCACGAAAATCAAACTTGGAGTGTTGTTCCTCTTCCCAAAGGAAAGAAAAGTGTAGGAGGCAGATGGATATACAAGACCAAGTTCAACTCTGATGGATCTATTGAACGACACAAGGCTAGATTGGCGGCTCGTGGGTTCACTTAAACCTATGGAATTGACTACAAGGAAACCTTTGCCCAGTAGCCAAAATGAACACGGTCAGGGTATTCTTGTCCATTGCTGTGAATCAATCATAGCCATTGTATCAAATGGACAAAAAAAATGCCTTCTTGCATGGTGATCTTGAAGAAGAAGTCTACATGCAGTTGCCACCTGGCCATCCACAAGAAAGAGAACCCAACATGGTGTGTAAACTACACAAGGCTATCTGTGGACTCAAGCAATCACCACGAGCCTGATATTCCAAACTGAGCTCAGTTCTTGAGGCAGAAGGTTTTCAGAGAAGTAATGCAGACTCCTCTATGTTCGTTCGACTCGATACAATAGGTAAAGTGGTAGTATTGATCTACGTGGATGACATCATCATCACTGGTGATATTCACCTGGATATTCAAGCTTTGAAGTCCTCACTTCACAAGAAATTTGCCATAAAGGATTTGGGTATTTTAAAGTATTTCCTTGGGATAGAAGTAGCCACATCCCACAAAGGACTCTTCTTAAATCAACGCAAATATGTACTCGATTTGCTTGCAGAAGCTGACTTGCTGCATTGCAAGCCAGCACGTACTTCACTTGACAGCAAATTGAAATTATATGATGAGGGGGAGCTTCTCACGGATATTGGTGAATATCAAAGGCTTGTTGGTAAGTTGATCTACCTAACTATTACTAGGCCAGATATTGCCTATGGAGTGAGCCTTGTAAGCCAATTCATGCACTCTCCCACTGTCAACCACTTCCATATTGTTAAACGTATACTTCGTTACCTTAAGGGTTTGACTGGTAGAGGAATACGTTTGAAAAATAATGAACATACACAGATAATGGCATACACAGATGCAAATTGGGCAAGTAATGCACTTGATAGAAAATCCACTATTGGTTTCTGCACCTTTGTTGGTGGCAATCTCGTTACATAGAGGAGCAAGAAACAATCTGTTGTTGCTCGATCAAGTGCAGAAGCGGAATACCGAGCCATGGCATCCACAACTTGTGAATTAATCTGACTAAAAAGTCTTCTCTCAGACTTGGGATTTGATCAACAACAACCAATGTACATGTACTGTGATAATCAAGCGGCGATGCATATTGCCTCTAATCCAGTTTTTCACGAGCGAACTAAACATATCGAGGTTGATTGTCATTATGTGCGAGCTCAAGTTCAGTCCAAAGTTATCGATACTGTGTACACTCCGAGTCATGATTAACTTGCATATATTTTCACCAAAAATCTTGTTACTTCCCAGTTTCACAAGTTATTATCCAAGCTTGGATCAATTAATCCACTTGATCCAGCTTGAGGGGGAGTATTGGAAGGCTGTTTGGGTTAAGGTTGTAATCACAACCTATTACATGTGTAATAGGTTGGGATTACCACCTCATACACTCCATCAGTCACCACTGCAGCAGCAACCACTGCAATGCTATCTCCAAGGTCTGCAGCAGCCACCCTAAGGGTCTATGAGTTGTGATTTGTGTGTAATACTTTAGGAGCTTTTAACCTCCAGTTTGTTGCCTCCATCGGTTTCATCGGGTTAGTCATCGGGATACCTTTGTATCCATCGGGTTGGGTCATTATCTTCTCTAGATGTGTATATATTCATTGTCTGTACAACTTTTCAATTATAATGGAAATATTATCTTCCTTTATTAGCACCTTCAATTTCAACACATCACATATTTTAGCTTCTTCACCGCCACTTCGACACCAGAACAAATTTGCATCACCCCTTTGAACACCATTCCAAAAGCATCCTTTTGCTTCCTTGAATCCATTAATGTGTAGCTTATTGAAGCTCTTCATGGATAAACGAGCACAAATTCGATTCCAAAACAATATCGGTATTAGATCTTACAAGTTTCTTATGAAAAATGAAGAAAAAACTGAGACAGAGAGAAACACTTTAGACAACATTAACAAGGATATAAGGTACCTAAAAATACCGATTCCACGTGTATCACAGAGGTCTGGCTCTTCTCTTTATCATCTAGAATCAACATTGGAGGAAACTGCAGAGTTACATTGTCCTTTTGGACTTTGATAAGATCGAATCTGTGCGTTTTCAGTTCATAAGGAAAAAGGCAAGTGGCTTGTTGCTCAATTGGTTAAGAGCCTTTACCCATGCACTCGAGGTCCCATGTTTGAATCCCCCTCCCCGTAGGTTAATGTAGATTTCCAATTGTTTTTTAGAATAAAAAAGTTCATAAGGAAAAAAGAGTAATTAAAAAATTAAATCCTGAGGTCATTATATGTTTTGATGTGCATTTTGAGTTCATAATTAAGGAAAATGAGTAACTGAAAAATTAAAATCTGAGGCCATTATATTTCGATAAGATCAAATTTGTGTGTTTTGAGTTTATAAGGAAAATTAAAATCTGAGACCATGATGTTTCGATAAGACCGAATCTGTGAGTTAAACAGTAATTGAAAAATTAAAATCCAAGGACATTATGTTTCAATAAGACCAAAAGTGGTTTGCGTTCATAAGAAAAAAGTGTAACTGAAAATATTGAAATGCGAGGCTATTATGTTTTGATATAATCAAATTCGTGCGTTTGGAGTTTATAAGAAAAAAGAGTAACTGGAAAATTAAAATATGAGGCCATTATGTTTCAATAAGACCGAATTTTTGCGTTTTCTATTCATAAAGGAAAATGAGTAACTGAAAAAATGAAACCTATATCGGAATTTATGCTGCCTTTTGCATTCAATCTTTTGGGCCACTTTTTCCGAATTTTTCCGCCACTTTTTCCATCTTTTGGGCAACGACTGTATTTATTCGTCGCCCATTTCATCTAAATTTTTTGACACTTTAGGCGACGAAACAGAGATTTCGTCGCCCAAAGTCCTCTTGCCCGACGAAATGTCCTCCGTTGCCTAAAGTTTTGTCGCCCAATGTGTTTTTTCTACTAGTGTATATCGGAATTTATACTGCCTTCTGCATTCAACGTTCCTTGGTGCAAAAGTTATTTCAATATCTCCAAAATAATTATTTTATATATCAAATTAATTATAAAAAATCCCTAAATTCTAGGGTTTCTGGTTTTGATAATATGTAGTTGATTTAAAGTTTTAATTTTTATATGATTAAGGTATTAAGAAATTTGATTGTTACTCAATCATGAATCTGCTCGTGGATTTAAAGTTGTAAATCTTTTTGCGTTTTGAAATGAAATATTTGCAGTTTATTTCATCTTTGAAGTGCAATTTTATGTTTTTTTTATTAAATTAAAATTCTATTGTGTTTAGCTATATCCCAATTGTATTGTGCCCTTATTTGAGCAGTAACAAATGAAATCTTGACAGTAATTTGCAATGGCACTGGTAAAAAAGGTAACAAAAAGATGAAATGTTCTGTGAAAATGTAAATTAATTTGGACTTTCAATTAGTTAGAGGGGAGAATAGTAGAACAGTAAGCTCGGAAAAATTGTAACAGAATTAACTTTGGCAGCAAGGAAAACTTATACATTAGATGAACCAATGAGGATAATCACTGGCATCGCACCAGCTGCCAGCTGGAGTTTATTATTTTTAATATCCTTCTCGTGCTTTCGGCCAAATCTTGTTGTGTTCCCTTAGGTGCTCAGCGCCTTGTAGTGAACACTGGTGTGGCTTTGAGCTGCTCGGTGAAAATGACCAAGCTCTAGCTCCTTTTCCTCCTCTTCCTGCTCCCCGACCTCATCATCATCCTCATCAAAATTCCTGGAGGGTAAAGCTCTTTCCGCAGGGTTTCGATTATAAGGTTGGTGGGGATGGACAAACGGAAGATGGCTTGCTGGTGGTGGTGGTGGTGCCGTTGATGGGTTTGCCACCACTGGTTCGAAAGTCTGTGATGAGAGGCTGGCAAAGAACATGACTATTGCAGACAAAAGGATCCATTGTTGTGCTCGACGGAAATGGAGTTTGGGAAATGAGGATGACGAGAGGAAATTGAAGGTGGGATGAAGGTTGTCGGAAATGGGAGTTTGGGAAACAGACGATTATTTTCCTTTTTCTTTTGGTTCTGTCTTAGCTTTCACCTTATTCTGTTAGGATATATAGAGACGTTGGGATGAAGATTAGGGTACAATGGTAATTTCAAGTTTGCCTCGTGATCATGATCAAGGTTTGAAATCGCGTCGCGTAAGGCGTCGCGTGGGAAGTTTCGCTATGCAATGTCGCGCTATGTAGCGGTTTCGCGTAAGCTATTTGAGACTTGCATAGCGTAAAATAGTAATGAACATTGAATAAACATATATATATATACTTGCACCAAAACACATAATTTCACATTAATGCATAATAAACTATCAAAATACATATTGTTCAAGTTCAACAACACAAAACACTTGAATAAAAATCCAAATATGCCAAACATAATGAAGATCTTATGTTAAAGATCATTCAAAAAGTAACAAAATATTCATAAACCCATTACAAAGAGAAAAACTAAACTTTACTCATTTAAATAATCATCCTCATCAAGATTATCATCACCAAGCAAACTATCATCATTGTCACTCACTACCAAAACTAGGGATTTGTCCTTTTGGGCAAAAATTTTTTTTTTTTTTTAGTTACAAATAGCGTTTTCATCGCGTAATTATCGCGTAAATCGCGTACGTTTTTTGAGACTTCCGCGAAAATTTTACGCGATGTCGCGAAATTGGTTCCGTTACGCGACAAAACGCGCGATATTGCGCGATGTTGCGCGATATTTCAAACTATGATCATGATAACCCACCACCAGAGTGCTTCTGTTCCGGTGATCAAACGGCACCACAAAAGCGTCACGATCCGCTCCTCCTTGAGGCAGGCTGTGTATCCGTCCATCATCTTCCAGATGAGAAATTATATTCTCATCATCAATGGAAACATTTTCGTCATCACCACTGCCATCGTCTTTGTCTGAAAGACGGTCGACTCCCTCGGCAAGACTGGACTCTCGGATATCGGGAATTGGAGGGTCGAGATTTTGCGGATTAGCATCATTAGGCATGACTTCATCATAAATGAGGATGATGATGATGATGAATGAATCCATGATGTGATTGTTTGAAGTGGATTTGAGAAGTTGGATGGTGAAAGAAAATTGAAATAATTGAGTTCGAAACTCAATTGTATAAACCATGAGAGTTGAGCGAGGTACACAAGGTAAATGACTTGAATGGTCGAGTTATTTTGTTCGTCTTAGCTTTCACCGTATTGGGTTATATAGGGAGGTTGGGATGTATTCTTGCTTGGGAGGGGACAAGGTAATTTCACGAGTTTTGTCACGAAGAATACAAATCGGACCAACGAAAGATGTCAAAAGAGGGAAGACCATTATGTTTGCATAAGACTAAATCCATGTTATTGAGTTCATAAGGAGAAAGAGTGACTTAAAAATTAAAATCTAAGGTCATTATGTTTCGATAAGATCGAATCTATGCGTTTTTTCGGGATGCTAGTACAACAGTAGTTTCACGAGTTTTGGGCGGAGAATAAAGATTGAACCAACGAAAGATGCCAAAAGAGGGAAAGCCATTATGTTTTGAAAAGACCAAATCCGTGTGTTTTGAGTTCATAAGGCCATTTTGTTTCAATAAGACCAAATCTATGCGTTTTTTCAAGAGGATACAACAGTAATTTCATGAGTTTTTCCACAGAATATACCTACTGGTCCAACAAAAGATGCCAAAATACATTGTGGACCACAAGAGATGCCAAAAGAGGGAAGACGTTTCGATAAGATTAAATCTGTGCGTTATGAGTCCATAAGGATTCAAAAGAGTAATTGCAAGATTAAAATATGAGGCCATTATGTTTCGATAAGACCAAATCAGTGCGTTTTTCACGAGGGTACAATAGTAAATTCACGAATTATTTTCCACATAGAATAGAGATTGAACCAACGAAAGATACCAAAAGAGGGAACACCACTATGTTTTGATAAGATAAAATCCGTGCCTTTTGAGTTCATACGGAAAAAGAGTAATTGAAAAATAAATCTTGATGCCATTATGTTTCAATAAGACCAAATTTGTGTTTTTTTTTTAGGAGCGTAACTATAATTTCACGTGTTTTACCACGGAGAATAAAGATTGAACTAATGAAAGATGCCAAAAGAGGGAAGGCCGCCATTATGTTTCGTTAAGACCAAATCATGTGTTTTGAGTTCATAAGGAAAAAATGTAATTGAAAAATTAAATCTGATGCCAGTATGTTTTGATAAAACCAAAGTTATGCGTTTTTAGCGGTATCTTTTGATACCATATGGCAGCAAGAGGAGATCACTGTTAAGTTTTCAAAACCCGAATGCAAAATCACTGTAAGTTGAAAACCACCAAGCAGGCTCTTCACCTGCAGTGACAGTACCTCCCACTCGACGATTGTCATTGGCAGCAGCAAAAGCCATAACAAAGCAGTGAAGACTGCAGATGTTGTTCATTTTGAATTCGAAGTCTCCTACACTAACCAATGTGGTGGAGTCGCGCTCGCGGCTAAAAAACCATATTCAACAAGTTCTTGCCAATAAAAAGGATCATAATTCAAAGCCCTCCCCAGAGAGAGAAGACTATGGAGTAGAGACGGTGGCGAGAATGCTAAACAGTAAAAGAGGTAGGCCACAAACTTCATCAATACCAATCGCTTGGGCAAACTTTATAATTCTTAACAAGATATCATAAACTAAGGCCAGACTTGGAGAGCAAAACCACAAATATTAGTCCACTAACAAAAGATTGATAACCCACAGTTTGGATGCCATGCAAATAACGCCGGTTTTAACTTTTAACCAGTTCTGGTATCTGGGAATGGACACGGTGGAACATGTACTTCCACTTTTCCTTCAAGCATCTGCACAACCTTCCTCATAGTAGGCCTAAAAGACGGGTCTTCTTGAATGCACCAAATCGCAACCATCACAAACTTTTGTAGTTTCCATCTTTCAAGAAAGACCTGGGGTTCGTAATCTACTACAACGCATAATTCTCCATTAACGTAGCAATTGTACACCCAATCTGTTAAATTTGCTTTCTCTTTGCATTTACTTTCCACATCAACGCTTCTCTTACAAGAAGTGATCCCTAGCAGCACAACACCGAAGCTGTACACGTCAACTTTGGTAGTGATTGGAAAGATATGAAACCACTCAGGTGCAACATAACCTTTTGTTCCTTGAATGGCAGTATGAGTCTGGCTCTGATTCATCATCAAAATTGCCGATCCAAAATCAGAGATCCGAGCATTGTAATAATCATTGAGAAGTATGTTCTCAGGCTTTATATCACAATGGATTATTTGCGTGCTGGACTCTTCATGCAAGTAAAGAAGTCCTCTGGCAACTCCATAAGCAATTTCAATTCGCTGTCTCCAACTCGGTTTCACATCAGCAAAAAGAAAGCTTTGCTAATGTGCCATTGCTCAAGAATTCATAAACTAGTAATCTGTGTTGCCCCTCATCACAATATCCGAAAAGGCGAACCAGATTCTTGTGATGTGTCTGACCAAGTACATCTAATTCTGTCGTAAATTCCTTCTCAATGTCATGCAGTACATAGTTTAGCTTCTTCACCGCCACCAATTCGACACCAGAATCAATTTGCATTACCCCTATGTAAATAAATCCAAAAGCACCCAATCCTAGTTCTTCCTTGAATCTGTTTGTAGCTTCTCAAATCTCTTTATAGCTAAAAGAACGCAAATTTGAACCAGAAATTGTTTTGGACTCGAATTTTCTTTCAGGTTGGCTGGGGAACTTGCTGATGGAAGCTTGCATTGTATTTCGTTGTTGAGTGGCCTGCTTTAATTGAACATACAGATCTTCGAGTGTTGGACGACTAACTTCTTGTTGGTTGTTCAATGAAAAAGTTACAAGGTTTTTGCAGCCAAGATTGTAAGCATTATTCGAATAAGGATCATTTTGCTCCTGGCATGGCTGAACTCTGGGAACGATGCATTAGAAGGGCAATGTTCTGTCGGATGAGTAGGGTCAGAACATTTGGCACAAACTTGCTGGCTTGACAGAGGGATGCCATGATCACGCATGAGTGCCTCGAGTTTATTTCCCAAAACTGAGACTTTATCAACTAATCCAGTACTATCATCTACGTCATACACACCTGTCTTTGTAGTTCTTTTGTTCCCCCAAAGCTGGTCATTCGCGAGTAAATCAAAAAGGTCAAACGCATCCTGCCGCGTTTTATTCATTAATGTACCTCCACAAGCTGAATCAACCATTCTTTTATCTGGAAGTGTGAGTCCCTCGTAGAAACAATGCACCTGCATCAAGTCAGTAACGCAATGATCCGGACACTCGTATAATAGTTTCTCGAATCTCTCCCAAGCTTTATAAAACAGTTCTTGCTTCCCTGAGCAAAGTTCGTGATATCTCTCGTTAGTTGGATAATTTTACGTGGGGGAAAGTATTTCTCGAGGAATTTCTTTGCTAGTTGCTCCCAAGAGTGGATGCATTCGGGCGGCAAAGAGTAGAGTCACGGCTTGGCTTTATCTTTCAGCGAAGTAGGGAACAGCTTCAATCTCACAACCTCTTGATCGACTTAGTTGATTCCGATAATCTCACATAAGTCAATGAACTCGTAAATGTGCAGGTATGGATTTTCATCCGACTTCCTGTAGAAGGAGGGCAACATCTGAATCAATTCAGGGTCCAATTGAAATGAACCTTGTACCTCCGCTATAACAATGCATGAAATCTTGTTCTTCGACACTATAACTCGGTTTGGACTTTTCGGCAAAGGAAGTCACTCGGCCAACAGGAAAAAAACTCTTTCACTTTAAAGCAGCTGACAGCACAATTCGTACTTCGACTCCATTGATGTCTAGATTATGGAGAAACCAGCTCTTTGTCCAAAACACACAAACAAGTGTGTTAAAGTATGTCCCACATCGGAAACTTGATGAAGTTAAATCCCCTTATATCTTAAGGTACAACTACTAATTGCTTTGAGGCCTTAATCTTGTATAAAAACCACACCTATTGGATTGCACACATGGACGTGGTTAAGTTAGGGTCAGTATGGAACTTCAACTTACATCAATCCCTATTTAGTTAGGAATTCTACACTAATTACAATTGGAAAATTACAATCTTATAATAACTACGACGATGATTCTGAATTAATTAACTGAATTAATTAACTCTAATCTAACAATCTGTATACTGCAGATATTAGCAAATGGATTGTAATTTATAGAAGAGTGTTTCGATAAGGGCTTTATATTCATTTGTTCTTTTAGGAGGATTCCAATGAAGCAAGTATTGTCTGCTTGCGTAGAGTAGAAGCAAATTGGTAGCAACAAAACCAAATCAGAGCGAAGATATAAGAAAAACAGTCTGAGGGAGACGATGTAAAAGGGAATCTTCATCAAAGGAAGTCACCTCATCATCAACGCAATCATCTGCAATCTCTCACCAAAGTCAACCTTGATTTCTGCCTTCCTGTCATAACTGATCAGGATTGATTCTCTACATCAATCCTGTTGTATTTACCTTATTTAGACGTTATCAATTTGTATATAATAGTCATTCCGTGTATCAGTAATACATCAATGAAATATATCATTCATTCTTAATCTTTATATGGTATCCTAGCCCTAAGGCTCCAACGAGCATCCTCTATACTCATGGCTCCTGAATCCTCTGATATACCGTCCTCAACCATCACCGACACCAACTCCAACACCTCTCCTCCCTAATCACCATCAATGCTGCCGCACAACTTCCAGTCAAGCTTACCCCTACAAATTACCTATCTTGGCGTGCCCAGTTTAACGCCCTCCTTATTGGCTATGACCTCATGGGCTATGTGAATGGTTCTTTTACATGCCCACCGCCACTCCAGCCGCGCCTCCCGCCCTTTGGATTCGTCAGGACCAGCTGCTCCTCCATGCTATTCTTGCATCCGTTTCACCGCAAGTAATATCCCTTATTGCCTCCGCCAAGACCTCCAAGGAGGCATGGGACAGACTACTCCATCTCTTTGCTAGCAAAGCACGTGCTCGTGTCCTTGGTCTCAAGGAACGTCTTACTCTCATGCGTCGTGAGAATAAGCCTGTCTCTCAGTATTTGCAAGATGTTAAGGTTATCGCCGATGAACTTGCCATCATCGATGTTCCTCTTTTTGATGATGATCTTCTCCTTTACATTCTCAATGGTGTTGGTTCTGAATTTAAGGAGATTGTTGCTGTTGTTCGTTCCAGTGACACCTCTATCTCATTCGAAAATCTTCATGATAAGTTGGTTGAACATGAAGCTGCCCTTACACGCGTCGACGCTACCATTACCACACCTGTCATCACTGCTAATGTCACTCAAAGCTCCCAGCGAGCCCTCACCAACCGTGGTTCTCGCTCTAACAACTACAATAACAACCATGGCTTTTCTAGCTCCCGCAACAATTACCGTGGTTCCTCTAAATCCACCTCACCTTCCACCACTGACAACAGTCGTCGTTCAAACAACACCACTGGCACTGGTTATCGTGGCTATTGTCAATGGTGTGGTGCACAAGGTCATAGTGCCAAATGTTGTCCCCAGCTTCAATTTGGCTCCCAAAGTCAGCCAGTGGTCAATTCTACCTACCATGGCCACCACAATGCCTCTCCCACATGGTTGCTTGATTCCGGTGCTTCTCACCATGTCACCTCCAAAGTCACCAATCTCTCCGATGCCTCCACATATGATGGCCCCGATGAAATAATTATTGGTAATAGTTCATCCTCTCACTGCCCCCTCCTCCAAAACCTTTGCCTTATCTAATGTTCTTTGTGTTTCTTCCATCAAGCAAGATATTATTTCTATTTCCAAATTTAACAAACAAAATAATATGTCTATTGAACTTTTGTTACAACCCGTCCCAAATTTTTATGTGAAATTACCAATATACCCCTAGTGGTCAATGTTGACTTCTGTTGATGTACTCATCGATAGGAACGCGTGGACGCAAGCGGAACTCAATTCGGAGTTAAAACGAATGTTTTACGAAGCTTTAAAGTGTAGGGGCATTTTAGTAATTTTCACTCCGTAAGTTGGAATTAGGGTTTTTGGCTGGCTGCTGTGCAGTCAACCCTTCCCCATTCATTCTGCACGTTTCATACAGCCTCCCTCTCTTTCTCTCCCACTTCTCTCTCGGCCAAAACCACCCAAAACTACCAAAACCCTAGATTTTGGACGAATCACAAAATCATCAAACCGAGACACGAGACTATATCCATTAAGATCGTCTCGTCATTCTGGACGAGACTGTGATTTCAGAATCCCCAAACTCGAGCCCAATCGTCCAAACCAACGTCGAAACGGTTTCGGCAAACTGTCCGTCAATTTCCTGTGCAAACCAGACCAAGGTAAGCCTGGAGATCATTACCATTGGTTTTATTGGATTGAGTAGGTTCAAATCGATATAAAGAACGTCAAATTTGGTGCAGTTTTGAAGGAGAACGAAATTAGGATTTCCCGAAGCTTCCCGGCCAATTTCAGGCCATCTCCGGCCATTTTTCCGGCCACAAATTGGTATGAAAATATTCTACTCGTCAATACCTTCATTTTGATATATGGCACGTTAAATTTGGCCAAAGAACGATGAAGTTATGAATTTTTGAAGTTTTGGAATAAATTCTGAAAACGGCGGAGCACGGCGAACCAGACGGCGGAGCACGGCGGCTCCGGCGACCGGCGAGGGGAAGAAGACAGAGGAATATTCCGTCAACGGTAACGGAATATTCCTGATGGCGTTAGAATATTCCGTCAGAAAGGTATATTCCGTTAACTTTAACGGCGCCGACGTCCGCAGGCGCGTGGCTGACGTCAGCATGCGCATGGCTGAAGTCAGCATGCGCGTGGGGGTGACGTCACCGAGCGCGTGAGGACATGTGCCAGCGCGTGGCGACACGTGCCAGCGCGTGGCCAGCGCGTGGCCGGCGCGTGGCAGAGCGTCCGACCGTTTCCCGGCGCGTGGCGGTGCGTGCGGCGGCGCACGGCGGCGCCGGCAGCGGTGGATGGCGGCTGTAGGGTTTTCGGGCTCCGAAAATCATTTTTCGAGCTCGTTTTCGCTAAAATAGTGTTATTTTTGGAATATTATTCTATAGGGCCTATATTAATTTATATTAGGGAGGTTCTAATTTTTCCCCTAATATTAAATAGGTAATTCTTCGGCGCCACACTTCGAGGAGGGCAACACCGATGGAGATTTCACTCTCGATCACCTGTGAGTAGACTTTTGTTTTATTAAATGATTTTCATGCTTTGATTTAATTATGGCTTTGATATACTTATGGTTTTAAATGATTTTTGAGGCATGAATATATATGGTAATATATTATTAAATGGTTTTAAAGTGTGATTTCGATTACGTACAAAAGTATGAATATTTTATTATGAAATGGTTTGAGATATGAGTATATCTATGGTTATATTTTATGAAATGATTTTAAGGGTTGATGATATTTATATGGTTATATTGGTATTTAATTATTGGCTTCTACGCATGAATATGTTCAATTACACAAGGATTAAATATTTGGGAAATTATGAGATATATGATATTCTTCACTTTTACACATAATGTATATACGTATGTTTCCAAACACACTTGGTATGCTTTCACTACGTTGTAGTACCGTCTCACGGCCGTAGGACAAGTCTCACATGTTTGGGTCACACGCACTGTACTCCAGGGGTATTGTCCGGTAAATACCTTAGTGCAAGCTTGTCTTACGTTTATGTTTGTATTTGGGGAAAAGGCCCCACTACGTAAGGACTCGGGTGTGACGTGCAAATGCGCAAGTGCTTACATGTGTGTGGTACTAGGAGTACAATTTAATTGAATAACGTAAAGTGCTTGTACGGGGATTGAGAGACTATTCCTCAACACGTACATGGGTGATTGCCTATATACCCTGTGTTGGTTTTCCTATATCTATACAATTGATATATTTTTGATGAAATGATCTATTGGAAATATGACTTGTGATCTACAGATTTTATATTGTTATACGTTTTCAGTTATACTTATAAAGTACGTTTTGATACATACTATGATAGTATGATTTTACAATTATTACTGGATTTCAAATAGGGGTTATTATGTTGAAAAGAGAAAGGTTTTGCGAAAACTTTTATTTTCGTCCACTCACACCTTTGTTTTTGCGCCCCTTTCAGGACCTAGTGATAGAGCATCGGGCGAAGTCGAGGTATCTGTGTGGCAGCTCTGATCATATATCCCGACCATGTAGGGATTCATCTTTTTCTTTTCAGTTTCTATAATAATATCCATCCTTGTTATGGATAGAGATTATAGGAACTTATTATGTTATTTTGTTTCCGCTGTTTCAAATTAGTACGCTCTGAACCTTGTGCATGTTGACATTATTTTCCGCAACTTTATGGTAATTTACTTTACTTAAACTAAGTGTTGTCATGCATTTAATGGCTTCGTCACTTACGAGTGTCGGCCAGCACGCCCAAACTCGGTATCCACGTGGGTATCGAGGGTGGGGTGTGTCAACTTTTTCCTGATTTCTTTAATGTCAAGGATATGAGCACAGGGGCGGTACTTCTTCAAGGCCCGAATAAGGACGATGTGTACGAGTGGTCCTCCCAATCCCTCCGTCAACCTCAGGCCATGGTGGGTGTGGTGGTCTCCCCAAATTTGTGGCACAGGCGTCTTGGTCACCCAAATTCTAAAACTTTTCAACACGTTCTTTGTTCATCTTCCATTCATGTGTCCTCCAAATTGTCCGAGTCTCTTTGTAATTCATGTCAATGTAATAAGAGCCATAGGCTCCCATTTGGTACTTCTTCCCTTAAAAGCAATGGTCCGTTAGAGCTTCTTTATAGTGATGTTTGGGGCCCTGCCCCTTATTCTTCCATTGATGGCTTTTCCTACTATCTTATTTTTGTTGATCATTTTACCAAGTACATATGGCTCTACCCCCTCAAAAAGAAATCGGATGTGTTTTCCACCTTCACCACCTTTAAAGCCCTTGTTGAAAATTATTTCAAAACTAAAATCATCACCTTATTTACTGATGGTGGAGGGGAATTTGTCAAGCTCAAAACCTTTATCTCTTCTGCTAGCATCTCTCATCTCATCACACCACCACATACTCCACAACACAATGGTATTGCCGAACGACGGCATCGTCATGTTGTCGAAACCGGTCTCACCCTTCTTCATCAAGCATCCTTACCTCTTTCCTATTGGTCCTATGCTTTTCAAACTGCTGTCTACCTCATAAATCGAATGCCCACTCCCATCCTTAACAATGTCTTACCATATACACAACTCTTTCATCAACAACCCAATTACTCACGTCTTCGTACCTTTGGGTGTCTGTGTTTTCCATGGCTACGGCCTTACAACTCCAACAAGTTACTTCCTCGTTCCCACCCATGTCTTTTTCTTGGTTACTCCTCTAATCAAAGTGCCTACAAATGTCTTGATCTCTCATCCAATAAACTTTTTATCTCTCGTCATGTTCAATTTGATGAGTCCACTTTCCCTCTTGCTAGTGCCAATAATACCACTTCTTCTGTCCTCCCTCCTAATTCCACCTCTTGGTTTACTCTTGCTCATCATGTTACTCAGATTCCTTTCCAAGTAGCCACCATGCCACCACCATTGGCTACCACCACCTCGCCGACTACACCATCCACATCGTCCTCCGCTGCCTCTTTTGCCTTGGAGCAGCTCTGCCCCCTACTGTCTCTCCATTTCCGCCACAAAACCCACCCCCCTCTAACCCACCCCATACTACTTATACCCCTCCACAAACCACGAACCCAACCCATTTCCCTTTCGACCCGACTCTCACTGAACCAGAAACCCAACCTCCCCAGCCATCCCCTATCTGTACCTACCACAGAAACCCAAATAGACTCGTTCTTACCTTTCCAGCCCCTGACCCATCACCTCCTCCACCACCTTCTATCTCACCACCCACGGTTCCCGATCACCAAATGGTGACGCATGCCAAAGCCGGTATTCGCAAGCCCAATCCTCGGTATGCTCTAGTCGCTACCAAACACCCTATACCCTCATCCGTTGAACCGACATGTGTTTCTCAGACCATTAAAGATCCTCTTTGGCGAGCTGCCATGTCTATTGAGTTTAATGTTGTCATTAGCAATGGAACTTGGGAGCTTGTTCCACCTGCCCCTACTGAGAATCTTATTGGTTGTAAATGGGTATTTCGTATCAAACGACACCCCGATGACACTATTGACAAGTACAAGGCCCGTTTGGTCGCCAAGGGCTTTCATCAATGCCCTGGCGTCGATTTCTCATATACTTTTAGTCCAGTGGTCAAGCCTACCACCATCCGTGTTGTGTTACATCTTGCCTTGTCAAATGGCTAGCCTATTCGTCAGTTGGACGTCAACAATGCCTTTCTTCATGACACTCTTAGTGACACTGTTTATATGTCACAACCCCCGGGTTTTGTTGATGCCAACCTATCATCTCATGTTTGTAAACTCCGAAAGGCTCTTTATGGCTTTAAGCAGGCACCTCGGGCATGGTACAAGGAATTGAGATCCTTCTTGCTCTCTAATGGCTTCCACAATGCTACCTCTAATGCTTCTCTATTTATTTCTACCTTTGGTAGTAATGTCATTTATTTCTTGGTTTATGTTGATGATCTTATTGTCACTGGCAACAATTCTTCTCTTGTAATGCAGTTCATTGCCACATTGGCTCGCCGGTTCTCTGTCAAAGACTTAGGGACTCTTCATTACTTCCTTGGTGTTGAGGTTATCCCCACCACGACTGGTCTCTTTCTCTCACAACACCATTACATTCGTGATCTCCTGCTTAAAGCAAAAATGGACGGTGCCAAGGAGGTCAGCACTCCATTATCTACCTCTGATAGTCTTGTGCTCAATGATGGCTCTCCACCTACTGATGCTACTCGATTTCGTCAACTCATTGGTGGTCTTCAGTATCTCAACCTCACACGCCCTGACATCTCCTTTGCCGTTAATAAGCTCTCTCACATGCATAAGCTCTTGAGTTCACCAGCAAGCCTCGCCGCCTCCTTCGCATTGAAGGGCACCTATACTTTGGTCTTCATCTTTTTCGCCGCTCATCTCACCGTCTCTATGCTTTCTCTGATGCCGATTGGGCTGACAATCGTGATGACCGTAAGTCCACTACTACTCTGTTGTTTATCTTGGTGGCAACCTAATCCCTGGAGCTCTTGCAAGCACCGCTCTGTAGCCTCGCTCCTCCACTGAAGCGAATATCTGCTTCATTGCTACCACCACTGCAGAAATTGCATGGATTCAATCTCGTTACGTGAACTGGCATTTCCTTCCTAACCACCGCTCATTTCTGTCGAACATTGGTTTTCTACATTTTACTGTGCTAATCCTGTTCTCTCCATTCTCGCATGAGCAGGCTGATATTGATTTTCAGTTTGTCCATCACAACAGGTCTTCTTCAAGTTTCTGCGTTTCAACTGTTGACCAGCTTGTCATGCCTCCTCACCAAACCACTTCCACGCCTGCGTTTTCAACTTCTCTCCGGTCCAAGGACATTGTGCCCCCGATGGACCACCGCTCATGGGGCGTAGTAAGCAACCTTCATCAAAGGGAAGTCACCTTATCATCAAGGCAATCATCTGCAATCTCTTCACCAAAGTCAACCTGATTTCGCCTTCCTGTTATAGGCTGACTTGTGATTGACTTCACATCAATCCTGTTGTATTTACCTTATTTAGACATTAACAATTTGTATATATAGTCATTCCGTATCAGTAATACATCAATGAAATATACCATTCATTCTTAATTCTATACGATGAATCTTGGTGAATTAGGGGAGAAAAATTCAACGCGCAATTTCGTTTAATGAGACTGCAGTTGTGTTATTAATTTTGAATTCAAAGTCTGCTACTCACTAATGCGTGAATGAAGTTTGTAGCGTGGCCTTAAAACTATACTGAGCAAGTACTTGCCAGTAACAAGGAACACACTGGCCGCCCTCTCTCTACAGAGAAAACTAGGAGGTCGAGAGTGCAGCGATAATTCCAATTCGTACTAGATAGGCCACAAACTCTCATTAGCACCAATAGCTTAAACAAAACGCAAAGTCGCAGCACTATGTTTTCGTAATGAATTTCATCATTCATACCAAGATCATAACAAGAGTTACATACATAAAAGCATTTTTCTATGGTTTTGATCTAAATCATCAATTACAAAACCACAAATTGGTAAACTAAAAATAGATTGATAAACAGGAAACAAGCCAGCTACTGCTATGACAATAAATTACACCCGCTGCGATATTAATATAACGCCAGCTTCAGCCTATTCTGGTATAATGGGGATGGACATGGTGGAAATATGCACTGACAACTCCTTCAAGCATCTGCAATAACCTTCCTCATAGTAGGCCTAAGAGAAGGATCTTCCTGAATGCACCAAATAGCAACCATCACAAACTTTTCCAGTGTCGCTTCTATCACCCAGCGCCAGCTTCGTGTGATCCACAACAACATCTAAAACTCCTTGGACGTAGCAATCATAGACCCAATCAGTTAAAATTGCTCTCTTCTCGGAGTTACCTTCCACGCTAACACTTCCTACAACAAATGATCTCCAGCAGCACAACACCGAAGCTGTACACATCAACTTTGGTAGTGATTGGCAAGTTCCTGAACCACTCAGGTGCAACATAACCTTGTTCCTCGATGGCGGTATGAGTCTGGCTCTGATTCATCATCAAAAGCTTTGCCAATCCAAAATCAGAGATCCGTGTAGTGTAATAATCATCGAGAAGTATGTTCTGGAGGCTTTATATCGCAGTGGATAATCTGACTGCTGCACTCGTCATGCAAGCAGAAGCCCTTCGCAACACCATCAGCAATTTCACCCGCTGTCTCCAACTCCGGCTTGACATCAGCAAAGAAAGCTTGCCAATGTGCCATTGCTCAAGAACCTTTTCATAAACTAGTAATCCTTTGCTGCCCTCGACACAATATCCCAAAAGGCAACCAGCATTCTTGCATGTGTCTCTACCACCACATTCAGTTCTGTTTTAAACTCCTTCTCGACATCTTGCATAACATAGCTTAGCTTCTTCACCGCCTCACTTCGACACCAGAACCAATTTGCATCACCCTTTTGAAAACCACACCAAAAGCAATTCCCTTTCCTAATTTTCCTTGAATTCATTTGTAGCTTAGGCTCTTTCATAAAGCAAAGAGCGCAAATCACACCTCCAAAACAATATCGGTACTACATCTTGCAGGTTTCTTCCGAAAATGATGCAAAAAACCTTAGACAGAGAGCAGCACTTTAAGACAACAGTAACAAAGATAGAGGTACCTAATAGTGCCTGATTCCATGCGTATAACAGCGTCTGGTTCTTCTTCATCTGGAATTGCATTGAGAAAACTGCAGAGTTACATTTTTCGGACTTTTGATGAAGGTCTGTGAATTACGAGTGACATCCACTCTCCCGCTCGAGAGCCGTAACTTCTTTTCCAACAAGTGTCAGACCGAAAACAGCAACAGCGCACAAACAATCTTGAAAGCAAGACTGATTACACTTGTCCGCGGTAAAGGATTTAGCTGCACATAATCTGAGCTTGGCCAATCAGTATTAATCGTAGCACTTCAACATCATACAAATCTTTTCTGGCACTTTGTAGCCTACTTCCTTTTCACACAGCCTTGAACGAAATCAGGTTTGCAGCCTTGCATGAGTCCTTGGGATCAAGAAAAGAAAACCCTTGGGCATTCGCAGTTGGCCTATTATCTGGTTTGAGCTTACAGACACTGTTGCATCCCCGCAAACACCAACGCCTTCAGTCTTCCATAAGTGCTTGGCAATATCATCCGCTTATACCAGAGGACTTGCTTCCAGCCTGCATTTCCAGAGAAATTTTTCGGGTGAGAATACATGAGAAAATCCCATCAAAATCAAGAGTTGCCCTTATGTGAAGCTGTCCCTCGTGTAGACTCCTCCCTATCCCTGTGAGAGTGAATCTTCCACCATTTTCTCCTCAGAACAAACATCTCCCCAAGCTGTTGAACAATTGTTTACCTGCACTACCTTCCACTGTCCCCGATGTCATGTCCGTGGCAAAGTGAATGCGATAGCTGGCATAATCTGTTGTTACGGTGTTGAGCACGAGGTTTCCATCATCTTGTGTTTGTGCTGGAACCGCCTTTATGTAGTTAGTCTCCGCGATTGTCTACACGAAAGCTTCCCATTTCTCTCAATTGTCTGTCCAGGCAAATGGTGTTCTGTAGGATTGCTGAAGGTCTCCCATAAGCTTCCCGAGTTTTGGTCTTGAAGGACACACTCTGTGTTCTTCATGACCCCGCTCGCATCAACCCCAAAAGTTGTATCGGATCTCCATATCTTCTCCACCTGAGGATCGTTAAGAACTAAACCACTGTTGGCAGTCAAGTTCAAAATTGATCCTATGTGCAACTATGGGGTTGTTTTCCTCATATGCATACCAAACTACGGTTTTGTCTGGGATTTTCGCATACCATGTCGTGGTAAAGCAAGAAAAAGATCATTGTCTCTGAGGGGCGGTAAAACCAAAACGCGAAATCAATTGATGAGAGAGCTAAGGATGAGGAGCTACCTGTAGTTGTAGTTAGAGAATTCAACTCGCCTCCCATTATTTTGGGAAACACAGAAATTGGTAGCAAAATCATTGAGGAGTAACAAAAAGTATACGTACAGTAAAAGCCATTGCCATTTCCATTGTGAAAAAGCAATAATTTTTCAGCCTAGCTTAATTTTTGTAATTTGGATGTAAATGCATATGTACTGCCATTTTTAGTCTTGTTCTTTGTCTAAGTTTTTTTTGGAATTATGCGTACCACTTTTTTATGTCAATGTTAACCATCAGCCACGACCTCAGACCTCGCCACGGTCTCACATGAAAATTTCTCCAACCTACACATATCGTCGTCGACTACGGTCCCACATGAAAATTTCTCCAATCCATACATACCGCCGTCGAATTAAGCACATTATATCATCGTTCAAAATGCGCACTTAATTTCAGAAAATTGAGAAAATAATATAATTAATAGTTTTATAATGTGAATTTATTTACTCAAGACCTTTCGTGATAAAACCTTGCCTACTTTGCTAATAGAAGGTAATAAGATGGTGCAAGTTACAGCAATACTAATGTAATTAGATTAGCAGGGACCGCTGACTTTGTCTATCTTAAATCACTTTTTATCTCATTTCATCCTCACCTATTTTACATTTTTACTAATTTGGAGTGTTCCAAACTAGCAAACTTAGTAGTCAAGTAGTTAAAACATTTACAACATACCCGAGTATTCTATATTCGATATATTATATATATATATATGTATAATATATTATGAATGTCTCCAAACCAAGAAGATTATAAAGTAAATATGAGTATGATCACGCAATCTGCTGACCATTCAGGTCTAACAGTCATAGTTTCCTTGAATGTTCTCCTCAAACTGCCATAAATAAATAACTAGATTCCTCTTGAAATATCAACTAATGCAATTTAAGTTTTAAGTAGATTGGTAGCAACAAAACAAAAAGAGTGAAGATATAAGCAAAACCGTCTGATGGAGACGATGAAGGGAAGGAATTAGGACAAAAATCGCTGCATTTTCGTTGAATGAGTGAGACAACAGCTGGGTTCATTTTGAATTCAAAGTCTGCTACTCTTACCAACGGAATAGTTTCTTGTAACGCGACTGAAAACTAAACTGAACGAGTACTTCTAAGCAACAAAAAAGAATCGTAATTTTCCGCCCTCCCCTACAGAAAGCACTAGGCAGCAGAGGGCTGCGATGATTCCAATTTTTGTATAAATATTAGGCCCCAAACTTCATCAGCACCAATAGTTTAAGAAAACGCAGAGCCTCCGCTTTTATGTTTTCAGAACAAACTTTCATCATTCATACCAAGAACATAATAAGAGTTACATACGAAAGTACTCCTTTTCTACGGTTTTGATCTAAATCATAGCATTACATAAAACCAACCACAAATTAGTAACCAAATATAGATTGATAAACAAGAAACAAGCCAGCTACCATTGTGACAATAAATTACACCTTCTTAATATGGATGCAAATAAATACCAGCTTCAGCCTGTTTCTGAGATATGGGATGGACATGGTGGAATATGCACTTCGGGATAACTCCTTCACATCTGCACAACCTTCCTCATAGTAGGCCCAAGAGAAGCGATCTTCCTGAATGCACCAAATCGCAACCATCACAAACTCTTTCCAGTGTCGCTTCATCACCCAGCGCCTGAGCTTCATGATCCACAACGACATCTAATACCCTGCGACGAAGCAATCAGACCCAATCAGTTAAAATTGCTCTCTCATCAGATTCACCTTCCACGTCAACGCTTCTCCTACAACAAATGATCTCCAGCAGAACAACACCGAAACTGTACACATCACTTTGGTTGTGATTGGCAAGTTCTGAACCACTCAGGCAGTTTCATAACCTTTGTTCCTCGATGGCGGTATGAGTCTGGCTCTGATTCATCAACAAAGCTTTTGCCAATCCAAAATCAGAGATCCGAAGGTGTAATAATCATCAAGAAGTATGTTCTGGAGGCTTTATATCGCAGTGGATAATCTGATCAGCGCACTGTCATGCAAGTGTTATTGTTGTAGAAGCATCTTCGCAACACCTATAAGTAATTTCAATTCATGTTCTCAACTCGGTTTGACATCAGCAAAAAGAAAGTTTTCATAATGTGCCATTACAGCTTCAAGAACTCGTAAACTAGTAATCTCTGTTGCCCTCGTCACAATATCCTAAAAGGCTGCAATGGCGATTCTTGTGATGTCTGACCAATTACATTCAGTTCTGTTTTAAACTCCTTCTCTACATCTTGCACAACATGGCTTACCTTCTCTTCACTGCAACTTCTGACACCAGAAACCAATTTGCATCACCCTTTGAAAAACCACACCAAAAGTTAATTCCTTTCCTAATTTTCCAAGTAATTGGCTTAGGCTTCTCGTAGCTCTTCATAGCTAAAAGAGCGCAAATTGACTCCAAACAATATCGGGATTACATCTTACAGGTTTCTTGGTGAAAACATGCAAACTGAGACAGAGCAGCACTTAAGACAGCATTAACAAAGATAGAGGTACTAATAGTACTGGATTCCACGCCTGTATAACAGCAGTCTGTCTCTTTTCTTCTTATCATCTGGAATTGGCATTGGAGAAAACTGCAGAGTTACATTATCCTTTCTCTTCACTTTGCTGCTGTCTGAATTAAGAGTACATCCACTCTCCCCTGCTCGAGAGGTAACTTTTTTCCAACAAAGTGTCAGACTGAAAACAGCAACAGCGCACAAAACAATCTTGAAAGCAAGACTCGCTGCACTTGTCAGCGTAAAAAGATTTAGCCGCACATAATCTGAGCTTGGCCAATTTCGGGTATTTTTCAGCACTTCGACATCATACAAATCTTTCTGGGACTTTTGTAGCTCATCTTCTTCACAGCCTAGTTAAAATCGGTTAGCAGCCTCGTATAAGTCCTTGGGATCAAGAAAAGAAAACCTTTAGGGCATTCGTGCAGGTTGGCCTATTATCTGGTTTGAGCTTACAGACACTGTTGTATCTGCAAACACCAACGCCTGCGACTTCTCCAAAAGTGATTGGCAAATATCATCTCGGCTTATACCACAGAGGGCTACTTCCAGCTTCCATTTCCAGTGAAATTTTTCTCGGGTGAGAATACAGTGAGAAATCCCCCCATCATAATCAAGAGTTGCCCTTATGTAGTTGTCCTCCTCGGGCGTAGACTCCTCCTATCCCTGTGAGAGTGAATCTTCCACCATTTTCCCAACGTAAACATGTCCCCGGAGCTGTTGAACACCAATTGTTTACCTTCACTACCATCCACAGTCCCCGAGGTTGTGTCCGTGGCAAAGCAAGGATTGTTGGCAAAATTTGTTGGCAAGTTTACTGTGTGGAGGGGACTAGGCTTCCATCATCTTGCAAGCGCAGCTGGAACCGCCCTTTGCGAGTTAGTTCCGATTGTTCACACGAAGTTTCCCATTTCTCACAATTGTGTGTCCAGGCAAAAAGGGTGTCTGTAGGATTGTTGAAGGTCTCCCCATAAGCTTCCCTGAGTTTTCATCTTGAAGGACAAAGTTTCCTGGTGTTGGTCTATGATCCTGTTCGCAACCCCAAAAGTTATATCCGATTTCCATATCTCTCCACCCTGAGGATCGTTAAGAACTAGTCCACTGTTGGCAGTCAAGTTCAAAATTGATCCCCTAGGTGCAACTATGGGGTTGTTTTCCTCATATGCATACTAAACCACGGTGCTTTGTCTGGGATTTTCGCATACTCATGTCGAAAAGCAAGAAAAGATCATTGTCTCTGAGGGGCTAAAACTAAACGCTGAAATCACCGGATGGAGAGAGCCATGATGAGGAGCTACCTGTAGTTGCAGTTAGAGAATTCCCCAACTTCTTACTCTCCCATTATTTTGGGAAAACACAGAAATTGGTAGCAAAATCATTGAGGAGAACAAAAGCATACGTACAGTAAAAGCTATTGCCATTTCCATTGCAAAGCAACAATTTTCAGCCTAGCTTAATTTTTGTAATTTCTGGATGTAAATGCACAAAAATTACATTTTAAGTCAATGTTAACACGCCACGACATGAACTCAGACCATTCTCATCCCCTACATATCATATCAAATTACACATTTAGTCATTATTCAAAATACAAGAATTTCACTTCGGAAAATTGAGAAAAATAATATGTTGGAATATTTATTTAATGACACAGAGATTTTTCGTGATAAAACCCACTTACTTTTTGCTACTAGGTGGTAAGATGATGCATTACGACAGTACTGATGCAATTAGATTAGCAATGGACCCCTGACTTGTCTCTCTCAAATCTCTTTTTCATCCCACTCTCATCCTTCACCCATTTTACATTTTTTAAGTAATTTTGCCATTTGAGTGTAACAAAATTAGCATGAATCAGAGCTTCAAGTCAAGTAAGCAATTACTTACAACTACACTGATATTCTTAGGTTCGAAAGTACATATGGGCCAGGCAATGTATAATATATTGCGAATGTTCGAAACCAAGAAGATTATAGTACAGAGCATGACTTTACGCACCTGCTGAATTATTCAAGTCTTAACTGTCAAAGTTCAACAATAGGAAAATATACAGAAAGGTCCATCAACAAAAGACAAGAAGCAAAAATACAAAAGAATGGTAATGAAGACTTTCGGAGTTCAAGTAGTTAAAAATATTTACCTCAAACCTCTCTTCACTTTAACCTCCATCGTAGCCGGAAAATGAGTGCGAATGCAAATTCGAGGACCGATGCAGCTGATGAAAAATTAGTCATAAGGAGGTGGTGTCGAATCTGAAGTTCATATTCTTAGTGGAAAAGATGTGGAAAACGGACTCCATGATCAAACAAAGACAAGTTCAAGTAACAGAAACTTGTGAAAAAATGTAAAAATATATCCTGTCCATTTATGCATATACCAAAACTATGTACTAACTAAAGTTTTTAAGCTTGTATGATATACGTGGTTAGTAAAACACCCAAGGCCGAGGCCAAGTCGAGATAATCACTGCTTGAGGCATGTTTCAATGAGCATTTGAAGGCCGTAGAGTTAAATAAGTATCGAGACGCGCGAGATGCCATTTCATCTCATCGTGTCGTCGGTATTTCATACAAGGTTGATCCTGAAATAGGTCATCTATTGTGTCATTGACAAAAAGTAGCCACTTGATATCGCCACCCTCGGCGTACATAACAATCAAAGATGTCCTCCTAAACTCAGCTATCCTGGTTTCTTCCCTTATTAACTACAGATTGTTTTGATTCTAGTGTATCAATTTTAGATCACAAATTTCAAGTATTAGAATTTAATGCATGATTTGTACGTAATATCTGGCTGTGATATATAAGTGTAATATTGCAATTTACAATATATTTTTGGAAAATCTGTTTTCACGTGGTATCAACTTCCAGTTTAGGATTCTTACCTCTGCCTTATCTTCTTCTCCTCAACGCTCTCTTGTTTTTCAATCTTGTCCTTCATGTCTCTTATTTCTTATCTTTTCCCTTCTTCCCTATGGCTGCCATTACTCCCACTTCCCCGTCCCCTCACAAACTAGCTACCCGGGGCCACACTGCTTTCACGAAACCAAGTACCTCTACTTGGTTTCATCAAATCAAACCGCACTACTCAAGGCTAAGCTTTGGGGGCTATGTTGATGGGCTATTCCCCGAACCCTCTCCCCACCATCACTACCGGCTGCAAACTGCAAGGCCACCACTTCAGCCTACCACTATTCCCAACCCTGACTCATGAACAATGGTTCACCATTGATCAACAAATTGCTTCACTTTCCTCACCTTACTGACCGAGGGTATTGCTCACCTTAACCATCGGCTATGACACCTCCCAAGGAATTTCTGGAATTGCCTTTGCTCGCCATTTCTCGCGCACGCTGGGCCGCTTCCCGCCCCGCCAGGCTGAAGCCTAAAAGGTTCCCCGATTCGTTGATGATTACCTTTCGCTTATGCAAAATCCATCGCTGATTCTTCCTCGCCGCCATCAACAACCTCGTTCTTGATGAAGATTAAAAGCTAAGTAACGCTTCATGTCTTGCCAAGACTATTTGACGTCAACGGCGCTGAATCGCGTTCCTCCTCCTGCATTTCACTTCAACGCGAGCATCATCTTGCTTCTTTGATGCATGTTAAAACCTATTTTCCGACTTTCTCGCAACAGTTTATTTCTATCAAAACTTTTGGCCTTCGACGTGGTCGCACCACAACAGTCCTTCGTATCTATCCATACCACAACACCTGACAGTATCTTCCTTCCTCGCCTTTCACTCTCACTGACTGACAAACCCGCACCACTAACTACCGCCTTCGGGATCACCGCGCAACTCCTCATCCTCCTTCAACCGGCCACGACACATCCGTCTGGCCCATCACCTCGGCCATTCTAACGCATGTACCGCTGACATCCAAACCTTCTGCCGCATCCGTCCCATCCCATTATATTAACCCTTGCACTCTGAGCCTAATTCATGCGCAGCGCCCAACTCACTCTGGCAGGAAGACGCTTATTGCACTGGATTGTTAAGCCATGACCAACAATGGCATTGCAAAAGTCAAATTCTAAAGCCATTATTGACAGACGGAACCTACTTGTTATCATTAAAGCTAAAAATTTGAAATGGTAAGCCGCTGCGACCAAAGAGATTTGATGCCTTGTTTAGAAACAAAAGACCATTTCTTAAGTTCCTCATCTTTCTTCTTACATCATGTTGTTGGCCGCAAAATGGTTTTTCTTTTCACATCAAACGCAACTGGCTGGCACCATGGAATTAAGAGCAGGTGGTGCTTGTTGCCAAAGGCTTCACCACATGCATGGTATTGACAGAGAAACTTATGCAAATTCAAGACAAACTTCACTGGCTAACCGACGTTTTGTAAGGTTCGCTGCTTCTTGAGGCGACTTGGCTAACTCCATGTCAAAATTTTTTCAAGCGAAGTTATCTCCAAGAGGATGTATACATGTACGTCTCACTCTCGCTCATTAACTATTCTCAGCCTCCTTATGTCTCTGGGGTGGGGTCATAAGGTATTGTATGGTTTAAACAAGCTCACGTTTCCTAAGCCACCGCATGAGCTCGCTTCCTTTTATCGCTTGAGCCGTGACGTGAAGGCGGACTTCTCCTTTCTTTATTCATTTTCCATAGTGGCCTCACACCATATACTTTTATTATATGCTGATGATATCATGGTTACGTAGTCATGACTGCCTTACAGAGTTTCACGATGCTTTGGGTCGTGGATTTGATATCATGACCTATAGGTCCAATTGCTATTTCTTGGTTTATAAAGCGCTTGTCATTCCAATGAATTCACCCCTAATCAAGTTAAGTATGCCCATGATATCCTCACAAAGCATGACTCATATTAAGCCAACCTCAGAGCACACCAATGACCGCAAAGTCTATCCTCAAAGGCTTCATGATAGGCCTTTACTTGATAACCCCATTATGTTCTCGTGAAATAGCTGGGTCCTTGTAGTATCTCACCATCACCTCGCGATAATGCCTTTGTCACAATTCGTCTTCTCACCCTATGAGCAAGCCTTGGGCTCCCTCATCCGTGGCCGCAAAACATATCCTACGCTACGTTAAAGGCAGCATTAGCTGCTTGTCTTTCGCCTCGGGCACAACTCAGCCCATCTCTACTTATTCGGATGCAGCCGATTGGGCCAGCTTGTCCCCGACTCTCATCGCGCTCACAGACCGTTGCTCATCTATCTTGGTAGCAACTTAGTCTCCTTTGTGCCCAAGAAGCTAAAAGGGGGAGGTTAGAACAACTACATCTCCTTCCTAAACTTCAGCCATCTAATTTTCCTTATTAACTACATGGTGACTATTTTGATTCTAAAAGATCAATTTAGATCACAGCTGTTATTAGAATTTAATGGTTGATTTGTAACAACATCTTGTTGTATATATAAGTGTAATGTTGCACGATTACTATTTGAAAAATATTTTCACAACCCCAGCTAAATGGGCCTATGGCTCATTAGATGATGGGAATCTTAGCCCTGGTGTGGGGTAGGGCACATCGCCTCTATCCATATTCGATAGTACCAGGAAGGTAGGATGTTGAGAGTAATAATCCACATCGGGAAATGGGCTGGATCTAACATGCTGGCTATTAGTAATTGAGCTAGCTTCTTCTATTGTCAATTTGTTTTATGCCAGAACCTCAACTTTCGGCAAGAGTTTGTAGGTAAAGGTAGAGTAAGCTCCAAGTCATGTGGAGGTCACTCGAGATTGAACACTGCTCATACAATCATAGCAATCCCTGTCTATAAGATAACCAGTATGAAATTCAAGTCCTAACTAGAAAAGCAAGTTTTAATCCAACAATCCAGAATTCTTTAACAAATCGTAGACAAATGATGACAATTATGAAACCAAAGTTCCTTAACAAATTTTAGGCAAAAAGCGATGACACTGGGAAACGAGAAAGACGAACTCAGAAAACCATTGTTTTAGTCCAAATGAGGTTCCCCACTGCCTCAAGCTTTTCTACACCATAAAATTTTACTTAAACCTCAAACCTTTCCTCTCTCCTTTGAGCCTTCTTTGCCTAAATCACACCTTCTATATCTAATTTAGTGCTTGATAAGCAAAATTTATCAATTTCCCCCATAAGCGTTACTTGAAATCTTTAAAGAAATCGACAAAGGCATGCTTTCATCAGAAGACACCAATTACATTCTGTTGGCCAGGTACTGCACAGTTTGAGACTTTTCCCCTCCTGTATGATCACCAAAATGAAAATTCACTTAACAATGCCTGAAGTAACTAGTCTTCAAATGTTCTCACAACCACAATAAATAAATAACTAGTTCTTTTTGAAGCATCAATTTGAAATTTCTACTATGCAATTTCAATTTTAAGCCGACTGTTAGCAACAAAACAAAATCAGAGTGAAGATATAAGAAAGGCCGTCTGATAGAGAAGATGATGAGCGGAAAGAATTAGGAGAAAAATCAGCTGCAATTTTGTTTCAAGGGAAAGTGAGACTACGGCTGGCATTCATTTTCAATTCGAACTACTCTTACTAACGTGAATGAAGTTTGTAATGTGGCTGAAAACTAAACTGAACGAGTACTTGCCAACAAAAAGAATCGAGAATTTCTGCCGCCCTCTCTACAGAAAGCACTAGGCAGGCAGAGGGCGGCAATAATTCCAATTTGTATAAAGATAGGCCCCAAACTTCATCAGCACGGCTAGTCAAGAAGACGCAGAGCCTCCGCGCTGATGTTTTCTTAACCAACTTTATCGTTCATACCAATACTATTACAAGAGTTACATATTTAAAGTATTCTTTCTACGGTTTTTCCTTGATCTAAATCAGCATTACAAACCAAACTCACAAATTAGTAAACTAAAATATAGATTGATAAACAAGAAACAAGCCAGCTACTACTGTGACAATAAGTTACACCTTCCGCCTGCGATACACAAATAACACCAGCTTCAGCCTGCTCTGGCATACGGGGATGACATGGTGGAACATGCACTCGACACCCTTCAAGCATCTGCACAACCTTCCTCATAGTAGGCCTAAGAGAAGGATCTTCCTGAATGCACCAAATCGCAACCATCACAAACTTTTCCAGTGTCGCTCTATCACCCAGCGCCCGAGCTTCGTGATCCACAACAACATCTAATACCTCGCGACGAGCAATCATAGACCCAATCAGTTAAAATTGCTCTCTCATCAGATCTAACCTTCCATGTCAACGCTTTTCCTACAACAAATGATCTCCAGCAGCACAACACCGAAACTGTACACATCAACTTTGCTGTGATTGGCAAGTTCCTTGAACCACTCAGGTGCAACATAACCTTGTTCCACGGATGGCGGTATGAGTCTGGCTTTTGATTCATCATCAAAAAGCTTTGCCAATCCAAAATCAGAGATCCGTGCAGTGTAATAATCATCAAGAAGTATGTTCTGAGGCTTTATATCGCAGTGGATAATCTGACTGCTGCACTCGCCATGCAGCAGAAGCCCTTTTCGCAACACCATCAGCAATTTCACCCGCTGTCTCCAACCTGGTTTGACATCAGCAAAAGAAAGCTTGCCAATGTGCCATTGCTCAAGAACTCATAAACTAGTAATTCTGTTGCCCTCGACACAATATCCCAAAAGGCGAACCAGATTCTTGTAGATGTGTCTGACCAATTACATTCAGTTCTGTTTTAAACTCTTCTCGACATCTTGCATAACATAGTTTAGCTTCTTCACCGCCACTTCGACACCAGAACCACCTGCATCACCCTTGAAAACCACACCAAAAGCACTCCTTCCTCAATTCTTCCTTGAATCTTATCATTTGTAGTAGCTTCCTCGTAGCTCTTTCATAGCTAAAAGAGCGCGAAATTTGACTCCAAACAATATCGGTAATACATCTTACAGGTTTCATCCGAAATGAGGAAAAACCGAGACAGAGAGCAGCACTTAAGACAACATTAACAAAGATAGTACCTCATAGTACTGATTCCACGCGTATAACAGCAGGACTGGTTCTTCTTCTTATCATCTGGAATTGGCATTAGAGGAAACTGCAGAGTCTCCATTATCCTTCGACTTTGATGAAGGTCTGCGAATTAAGAGTGACATCCACTCTCCTGTCTTCTGGGAGAGAGTAACTTCTTTTTCCAACAAGTTTCAGACTGAAACAGCAACAGCGCACAAACAATCTTGAAAGCAAGACTCGCTGCACTTTGGCCGCGGTAGAAGGATTTTAGCTGCACATAATCTGAGCTTGGCCAATCAGTATTTATCAGCATTTCAACATCATACAATCTTTTCTGGGACTTTCTTGTGCTTCATCTTCTTCACAGCCTTGTATGAAAATCGGGTCTGCAGCCTTGGTATAAGTCCTTTGATCAAGAAAAGAACATTCTTCGGCATTCGCAGGTTGGCCTATTATCTGGTTTGAGCCATAGACACTGTTGTAATCCGCAAACACCAACGCCTGGTCTTCCAAAAGTGTTTGGCAAATATCATCCGCTTAGACCACAGAGGACTACTCCAGCTTGCATTTTCAGCTAAATTTTTTTCGGGTGAGAATATATGCGCGCGAAAATCCCATCAAAATCAAGAGTTGCCCTTATGTAGTTGTCCCCTCGCCGAGACGACTCCTGTCCCTGTGAGAATGAATCTTCCACCATTTTCTCTCAGAACAAACAAGTCCCTGAGCTGTTGAACACCAATTGCTTACTCACTACCATCCTCAGTCCCCTCGAGGTCCTGTCCGTGGCAAAGTAAGGATTGTTGGCATAATCTGCTGGCAAGTTTACGGTGTTGAGCACGAGGTTTCATCATCTTGCAAGCGCAACCGAACCGCCTTTTCTGCGATAGTTAGTCTCCCGATTGTCTACTCGGAGAGCTTCCTGTATTTCTCTCAATTCGTTCGTCCAGGCAAAAGGGTGTCTGTAGGATTGCTGGAAGGTCTCCCATAAGCTCCCCGAGTTTTGGTCTTGAGGACAAAGTTTCGGTGTCATTCATGACCCTGTTCGCAACAACCCCAAAAGTTGTGTCGGATCTCCATATCTTCCAATTCCCCGAGGATCGTTAAGAACTAGTCCACTGTTGGCAGTCAAGTTCAAAAATTGATCCCCTAGGTGCAACTTATGGGGTTGTTTTCCTCATATGCATACCAAACTACGGTTTTGTCTGGGATTTTCGCGTACCATACCGAAAGCAAAGAAAATATCGCTGCCTCCAGGGGCGAAAAATCCAAACGCGAAATCACCGGATGGAGAAAGCCATGATGAGAGTTACCTAAAGGTAGTTGTGAGACTCCCAACTGCCACTTCTAATATTTCGGGAAAACACAGAAATTGGTAGCAAAAACAATGCGGAGAACAAAAGCATACGTACAGTGAAAAGCCATTGCCATTGCAAAAGCTACAATTTTTCAGCCTTGCTTAATTTTTGTACTTTCTGGATGCATATGTACCACATTTCTAGTCTTGGTCTTCGTCTAAGTTTTCTTCTGGAATTGGAATGAGTGTACCACATTTTTGGGTCAATATTAACCATCAGCCACGACATGACCTCAGACCTCGCGGTCCCACATGAAAATTTCTCCCAACCTACACATACGTGTCAAATTACACATTTAGTCATTGTTCAAAAATACAAGATTTCTACTTCAGAAAAATTGAGAAAATAGTATAATGAATAGTTGAATACGCAATGACCTTTCGTGATAAAACTTATACCTACTTTGCTAATAGGTGGTAAGATGATGCAAGTTATGGCAATACTTATGTAATTAGATTAGCAAAGGGGAATTGACTTGTCTCTCTCAAATTCAAGCCATTTCATTCTCATCCTCACCCATTTTACATTTTAACTAATTCTAAGACTTTGTCTGTCAGAAATTTCAAGTAGCTAAGCAACATTTACAACTACACCCGATATTTTAGGTTGGATTATATAATATATAATATATAATGTATTATAATGTTCCAAACCTAGAAGATTATAGTAAATATGAGCATGACTCACTGACCTGCTGACCATTCAAGTCTAACAGTCAAAGTTCAACAATAGGGAAATATACAGGAAAGGTCCATCAACAGAAGACAAGAAGCAAAATACAAAGAATGTGGTAATGAAGACTTCGAAGTTCAAGTGGTTAAAAACATATACCTCTCATTCGAGATCGTAGTTCGAACCTCGTCTTCATTTTAACCTCCATCAGAGCCGAAATGTGAAAAGTAATGCAAATTAGAGGACGGATGCAGCTGATGAAAATTAAAGGTCTTAAAGGAGGTGGAAGCAAATCTGAAGTTCATGTTCTCAGCGGAAAAGATGGAAAACAGACCTCCATGATCAAAACAAAGACTACAAGTCTTCAAGTAACAGAAATCAGAAAAATGCAAAATATATTCTTTCCATGTACGCATATACCAAAACTGATAACCAACTAAAGTTTACCCTTGTATGATACGTCGTTGGGGTAAAACACCGAGGTCGAGGCCGATTGAGATAATCACGGTTTGAGGCATTTCACTACATTTTCATGCCGTAGCGGTCAAGTATATTGCAGACAAGACTGAGATGCCATTTCATCTCATCAGTCAGGTCAGCCATTTCGTACCAGGTTGATCCTTGTGTCAGTCACCCATTGTCGCATGGCGAGCCGCTTGATATCGTCACCCTGACCAAATGACTCATGCGTGGTCATTAGATGATAAATTCAGCCCTGGTGGGTAAAGCTTCTCAGCTCGGACCCATATTTGATACTACTGAGTATGCAGTGGAAAGTCAAGAGTATCAAACTCACATCGAGAAATGATGATCTCGCATGTGCTTATGGGCAATTGGGCTAACCTCATATCACACCTGCTTTACTGCGCTAAAACCTCAACTTTCTTCAAACGAGCTGAGGAAGGTAGAGTAAGCTCCAAGTCATGTGAGGCCACCACAATCACGATAAAATTGCTAGTTTCCTTCCGAAGTATCAATTAATTTAAGCAGATTGGTAGCAACAAAACAAAATCAGAGTGAAGATATAAGAAAACAGTCTGATGGAGACGATGAACGGAAGGAATTAAAGAAAAATCAGCTGCAATTTTGTTTAATGAGTGAGACTGTCCCGTGGTGTTCGTTTCTTAAATTCAAAGTCTGCTACCTACCAATGCGAATGAAGTTTGTGTACAGCTGAAAACTAAACTGAACGAGTACTTGCCAATAAAAGAATCATATTTTCTGCTTCGCCTCTCTACAGAGATAATTGCGCATATAGAGAGGGCGGCGATAATTCCAATTTGTATAAAGATAGGCCCCAAACTTCATCAGCACCAATAGTTTAAGAAACGCAGTCTCCGCGCTTATGTTTTCAGAATCGAACTTATCATTCATACCAAGATCATAACAAGAGTTACATACATAAAAAGCACTTTTCTACGGTTTTGATCTAAACAATAGCATTACAAAAACCAACCACAAATTAGTAAACCAAAAATAGAGATTGATAAACAAGAAACAAGCCAGCTACTACTGTGACAATAAATTACACCCCACATGATACAAATAACACCAGCTTCAGCCTGTTCTGCATATGGGGATGGACATGGTGGAACATGCACTTCCCGACAAATCCTGCCATCTGCACAACCTTCCTCATAGTAGGCCTAAGAGAAGGATCTTCCCCTGAATGCACCAAATAGCAAACTTTCATCACAGTCCTTTCCAGTGTCGGCTTCTATCACCCAGCGCTTGAGCTTCGCGGATCCACAACAACATCTAATACTCCTTCGATGTAGCAATCATAGACCCAATCAGTTAAAATTAAGCCTCTTCCGAGTTACTTCCTTCAGTCAACGCTTCTCCTACAACAAATGATCTCCGCAGCACAACACCGGTTGAAGCACATCAACTTTGGTAGTGATTGCAAGTCTTAAACCACTCAGGTGCAACATAACCTTGTTCCTCGGATGGCGGTATGAGTCTGGCTTTGATTCATCATCAAAAGCTTTGCCAATCCAAAATCAGAGATCCGCAGTGTAATAATCATCGGTGAAGTATATGCCTGAGGCTTTATATCGCAGTGATAACTGACTGCTGCACTCGTCATGCAAAGTACAGAAGCCCTTCGCAACACCATAAGCAATTTCAATTGTCTCCTGGTTTGACATCAGCAAAAGAAAGTTTCTTGCCAATGTGCCATTGCACAAGAACTCATAAACTAGTATCTTCTGCTGCCTCTGTCACAATATCCTAAAAGCGCTTAACCAGATTCTTGCGATGTGTCTGACCAATTACATTCAGCGTCTCTGTTTTAAACTCCTTCGACATCTTGCATAACATAGTATCTTCTTCACCGCCACTTCGACACCAGAACCAATTTGCATCACCCTTTGAGTCCGACTTCAGTGCAGCCTTTGCCAATTTTTCTTCTCGTTATGAATCTCATTTAGGCTTCGGATTCATAGCTAAAGTGAGTAATTTAAACCAAAATAATATCGGTAATCACATCTATATAGTTTCTGGAAAAGCCGATAAAAAAATGGTGACTAGAGCGTAAAGAATTTAAGACAACATTAACAAGAGGAGGACGCAATAGTAACACTCCACGCGTATAACCTTTCTTATCATCTGGAATTGGCATTGGAGGAAACTGCAGAGTTACATTATCCTTTCGGACTTTGATGAAGGTCTGCGAATTAAGAGTGACATCCACTCTCCTGCTCGAGAGAGGTAACTTTTTCCAACAAGTTTCAGACCAGAAAAACAGCAACAGCGCACAAACAATTTTAGCAAGACTCCGTTGCACTTGTCCATGTAAAAGATTTTAATCAAACATAATCTGAGGCTGGCCAATCAGGTACAATCAGCACTTCTTGACATCATACAAATCTTTTCTGGGACTTTGTAGCTCATCTTCTTCACAGCCTTGTATAAAATCAGGTCTGCAGCCTTGGTATGAGTCCTTTGATCATAGGCAAAGAAAACCTTCTCGGCATTCGCAGGTTGGCTTCATTATCTGGTTTGAGCTTACAGACACTGTTGTATCCGCAAACACCAACGCCTGAGTCTTCCAAAAGTGTTTGGCAAATATCATCCGGCTTAAGACCACAGAGGACTACCCAGCTTGCATTTTCAGCGAAATTTCGGGTGAGGAATATAGCGCGAAAATCCCATCAAAACTCAAGAGTTGCCCTTATGTAGTTGTCCCTCGCCGAGACTCCTCCTGTCCCTGTGAGTGAATCTTCCACCATTTTCTCTCAGAACGAACATGTCCCCTGAGCTGTTGAACACCACCATTTACCTTCACTACCATCCACAGTCCCCGAGGTCGTGTCCGTGTCAAAGTAAGGCTTCGTTGACATAATCTGTTGGCAAGTTTACGGTGTTGAGCACGAGGTTTCCATCATCTTGCAAGCGCAGCCGGAACTGCCCTTTTAAGTAGTTAGTCTCCGATTGTCTACCGAGAGCTTCCCATTTCTCAATTGTCTGTCCAGGCGCAGTGTCTGTAGGATTGTTGAAGGTCTCCCATAAGCTCCCCGAGTTTCCATCTTGAAGGGATGAAGTTTCCGGTGTGTCATTCAGTGACTTCGCTCGCACAACTCCCAAAAGTTGTGTCGGATCTCCATATTCCCAATTCTGAGGATCGTTAAGAACTAGTCCACTGTTGGCAGTCAAGTTCAAAATTGATCCCCAAGGTGCAACCATGGGGTTGTTTTCTCATATGCATACCAAACTACGGTTTTGTCTGGGATTTTCGTACCATACCTAGTAAGCAAGAAAATATCGCTGCCCGAGGGGCTTAAAATCCAAACGCGAAATCACCGGATGGAGAAAGCTATGATGAGGAGTTACCTGCAGTTGCAGTTAGGGAATCTCTAACTGCCACTCTCCCATTATTTTGGGAAAAACACAGAAATTGGTAGCAAAACAATGCGGAGAACAAAAGCATACGTACAGTGTAAAGCCATTGCCATTGCAAAAGCAACAATTTTTCAGCCTTGCTTAATTTTTGTAATTTCGGATGTAAATGCATATCTACGACATTTTTAAAATCAATGTCAACCATCAGAACACGACATGACACCAGTCAAATTACACATTTAGTCATTGTTCAAAATATAAGAATTCGACTTCGAAAAATTGAAAATAATATAATGAATAGTTCTATACGTAACTTTTGCTAATAGATAGTAAGATAATGCTAGTTAGGGCACACGATGTAATTAGATTAGCAAGGACTGACTTGTCTCTCTCAAATCTCGCCATCCCATTGTCATCTTCACCCATTTTACATTTTAACTAATTTAAGCACATGAGTGTTCCAAAACCAAGAAGATTAAGTAAATATAAGCGCGAATCAGAATTGCCAGTTTAACAACATTTACAACTACAATCTGCGATGTTGTGTGTTCGATTATATAATATGTAATATATATGAATGTTCCAAAACTCGCACACCTGCTGAATTGGCTCAACAGTCGAAGTTCAACAATAGGAAATATACAGAAAGGTTCATCAACAAAAGACAAGAAGCAAAATACAAAAGAATTAGACGAAGACTTCGAAGTTCAAGTGTGGCTAAAACATTTACCGATCAGAGTTTAAACCTGTCTTCACATTAACCTCCATCGTAGCCGGGATATGTGAAAAGTGAATGCAAATTAGGGAGTGACGGATACAGCTGAAAATTAGTTATAAAGGAGGTGGTGTCAAATCTGAAGTTCATCTCATCTCGTACCAGGTTGATCCCAGGTCAGGTACGTAGATGGACCTGACAGGCGAGCCGCCGCTTGATATTGCCTCCCGCGACCAAATAGACTCATGGACTCATTAGGCCTGGTTTGCAAAGCTCCTTGTACCTCAGCTCGATCCATACCCGATACTACTGAGAAGGTAGGAGCTGAGGACTGCAAAGGTAGAGTAGGCTTGAATTTTAAGCAGATTGGTAGCAACAAAACAAAATCAGAGTGAGATACAAAGTAAAACCATCTGATGGAGAAGATGAACGGAAGGAATTAGGAGAAAAAATCAGCCGCAATTGGCTGGAAGAGTAAACTGAACGAGACTTGCCAATAAAAAGAATCATAATTCGCGCCTTCTACATAGAAAGGCCAGCAGTAGAGGCTGGCTTTATAATTCCACTCAGATAAAGATACTCCCCAAACTTCATCAGCGCCAATAGTTTAAGAAAACGCAGAGTCTCCGCTACTTAAGTTTTCAAGTAACGAACTTTATCATTCATACCAAGATCATAACAAGAGTTACATACATAAGTATTCTTTTCTATGGTTTTGATCTAAATCATAGCATTACAAAACCAACCACAAATTAGTAAACTAAAGTTAGATTAATAAAAACAGGAAACAAGCCGTAGCTACTCCGTTAGAATCCATTTGTACCGTAGCTCTTCATAGCTTAAAAGAGCACAAATTGAGTCCAAAACAATATCGGTTCCAGATCTTACAGGTTTTTCTGGGAAAATGAAGAAAAACTGAGACGACAGAGCAGCACTAAGACAACATTAAATGTGTGCGATAGAGGTAGCTCTTACAGTACTGATCTCCATGCGTATAAACAGCGGTCTGGCTTCTTTTCTTTACCATCTGGAATTGGCATTGAGGAAATCGTGCAGATTCCACTCGTATCAGCGAGGCCTGGCTCTTCTTTATCATCTGGAATCGGCATCGGAGGACACTGCATATTTATATTAAGTTGAAATCACAGTACGATAAATTTAATAGACTAACAAAACCGGCACAACCGACTATAAACGAATATAATTTTTTTACTGGAAAGAGATTGCCATGACGGCTACAAACCAGAAGACTACATTGTGACTGACTTGTTATTCCCTCGAGTTACAAAAAGATCCTATCTATAGAGAAAAACTAAAGAAACTACATCCCTAACGGAAAGAAATCATAAAACTTAAAAGGGCAAAGAATCATAATTCTTGGCTCACAAGAAAACCAATAAAAATAACAATACTAAAACCACTTTTCAACATATTATCCTGACTTTGATGAAGGTCTGCACCAAGAGTGACATCCACTCTCCCGTTCGGAGAGAGGTAACTTCTTTTTTCATGTTTTTGGTGACCGGAAAACAGCAACAGCGCACAAACACCTTGAAAGCAAAGATCACACTTGTCCTGCGTAAAAGGTTTTTAGCTGCACATAATCTGAGGTTGGCCAATCAGTATTAATCAGCACTGACATCATACAAATCTTTTCGACTTTGTAGCTCATCTTTCTTCTACAGCCTTGTATAAAACGGGTTTGCAGCCTCGGTATAAGTCCTTCGATCAAGAAAAGAAAACCTCTTTTCGGCATTCGCAGGTTGGCCTATTATCTGGCTTGAGCTTACAGACACTGTTGTATCCGCAAACACCAACGCCTGAGTCTTCCAAAAGTGTTTGGCAAATATCATCCGGGTTTAGACCACAGAGGACTACTCCAGCTTGTACTGCGAAATTTTTCGGGTGAGAATATAGCGCGAAAATCCCATCAAAATCAAGAGTTGCCCTTAAGTGTAGTTGTCCCTCGCCGAGATCCTCCTGTCCCTGTGAGAATGAATCTTCACCATTTTCTCTCAGAACAAACAAGTCCCCTGAGCTGTTGAACACCAATTGTTTACTCACTACCATCCACAGTCCCCGAGGTCGTGTCCGTGTAAAGTAAGTGCTGGATTGTTGGCATAATCTGTTATAAGTTTACGGTGTTGAGCATTGAGGTTTCCATCATCTTTGCAGCGGCGCAACCGGAACCGCCCTTTCGCATAGTTAGTCTCCGATTGTCTACACGAGAGCTTCCCATTTCTCTCAATTGTCTGTCCAGGCAAAATGGTGTCTGTAGGATTGTTGAAGGTCTCCCATAAGCTCTCTGAGTTTTCATCTTGAAGGACAAAGTTTCCGGTGTCATTCATGACTCCATTCGCAACAACCCCGAAAGTTGTTTCAGACTTCCATAGCTCTCCACCCTGAGGATCGTTAAGAACTAGTCCACTGTTGGCAGTCAAGTCCAAAATTGAGCCCTTAGGTGCAACTATGGGGTTGTTATCCTCATATGCATACCAAACTACGGTTTTGTCTGGGATTTTCGCGTACCATATCGAAAGCAAGAAAAGATCATTGTCTCCGAGGGGCGAAAATCCAAACGCAAAATCACCGGATGGAGAAAGCCATGATGAGGACTTATCTGTAGTTGCAGTTAGAGAATTCCCAACTGCTACTCTTCCATTATCTTGGGAAAACACAGAAATTGGTAGCAAAAGCAATGAGGAGAACAAAAGCATCCGTATAGTAAACGGCATTGCCATTGCAAAAGCACCAATTTTTCAGGCGAGCTTAATTGATTAGCTATATTTAGGCTTGACTAATCTCCATGCCTGTCTTTGTCTAAGCATTTCTGCAATTAAATGGGTACCATCCACCAAATTCCGTTGTTGTGGACGGCTCCTAGTGAAGGTTGGTTGAAGATTAATGTTGATGGTGCTACCACGCTTGAGGATAACATGGGTGGGGGGCAGGTGGATAATATGGGTGGGGGGGCCAGCAGGTGGACAAATGATTTTTGGGGTCTTTTAGCCGATTTATTGGGTCATATAGTGGTGCATTTTCACAATATAACATGTTGACTATTAAACAGATTCAATATGCTACTTGACCTTTATGAATGAGTATTCAAAATGTCAATTGCCTTTGAGATCTCATTTGTCCACTATTTTGATTTTTGGTGTCTTTTAGCTCGTTTATTGTGTCTTTTAGCCCTTTTATTGGGTCATATGGTGTATTTTCACAATATAACATGTTGGCTATTAAACAGATTCAATATGTTACTTGACCCTTATGAATGAGTATTCAAAAGCTTAATCGCCTTTGAGATCTCATTTGTCCCCTCTTTTGATTTTTGGAGTGTGTGTGTGAATGTTCCAAACTAAAAAGGTTATATAAATATGAGCATGACTCATACACCTGCTGACTATTCAAGTCTACAGTCAAAAATTCAACAACGGCTCACAAAGAAACATACAGAAAGGTACATGAACAAAAGACAGGACGCAAAATACAAAGAAAGGAAATGAAGACTTCGAGTTCATGCGGTTAAAAGCATTTACCTTTGCATTCGAGATTAGAGTTCAAAAATCCCGTTTTCACTTTAACCTCCATCGTAGTGGGAAAATGTGAAAAGTGAATGCAAAGAAGAGGACGGATACAGCTGGAAATTAATGTTCTTAGTGGAGTACGACATAATTGGGGATAAGATGGAAAACAGACCTCCATGATCAAACAAACCTCCTGAATATCGGCTCACATCCATGATCAAACAAACCTCCTGAAAACAGACCTCCATCTTTGGCCTAAGATGGACACGACAGGCGAGCCGCATGAATATCGGCTCACCTACCCCGACCAAATGGACTCATGGGCTCATTAGATGATGAATCTGGGCCCTGGTGTGGGTAAGGCCCACCTCAGCTCGATCCATATTCGATACTACCGAGAAGGTAGGAGTTGAGGACCGGTAAAGGTAGAGTAAGCTCCAAGTCATGTGGAGGTCACTCGAGATTGAACACTCGTTCATACAATCATAGCATTCCCTGTCTATAAGCTGACAACTAGCATGAAATTCTAAGTCCAAATCAGAAAAGCAAGTTCTAATCCAACAATCCTGAATTCCTTAACAATCCCAGACAAAAACGATGACTCTACGAAACCGAAAAGCATTGTTTTAGTTCAACAACCCAAACTTCCTTAACAAACGAAAACGAAAACGACACTAGGAAACGGAAAAACATGCAACTCAGAAAACCATTGTTTTAGTCCAAATGAGGTTCCTCACTGCCCCAAGCAGAGCTTTTCTAAACACCATAGAATTCGCTTAAAAGCCTGAACCTTTTCCTCAGCGCCGTCTTTGGCTCCCCATACACATTCTTAATGAGCTCCACTTCAAAGTTGGGACGAGAAGGCATTTGGTTGTGCATAATGTTGTCCCTGCCCCTAGTGTTTGCCACACCTGAGGCGCGTACGCGTGCATGTCCAACCTGAGTCATCTCATTACATGCGCAGTTAGATCCTCCCACGTTGACATCACCATACATGTTCCTGCGAATTCTTCTGCTGGTGACTTCATCCGGGTCTACCTTTTTGCTCCTCAGTGCAGGTTCATCTACTTTTCCATGTTAATATAATAAATATAAGAATCCAATAAGAAACGGCACTTAACAAAACAGAACCTAATAATAACAACAAACACTTGGCTAATTTTCTTGCAATTTCATATCTTGCGGCCTTTGAGATCACAAGAAGCTAAAGCATTTACTTCTTAAATAAGTTTCAAGTAGATGATACATGATAAAGCAAGAGCAAAACTCTAGAAGAGGAAGAGGCGGATCGCCTATATGCAGCATTATTACTAGCAAAGACACTAACTAGTATGATAATATGCGTCTTTCATCCACAAAATCGTTTCCATAGAAATAAAATGGTGGGATAGTATTATAATACATGAACGTCATGAAGTACAAAGCAAGCTAATACCAATACAATTCCTCCTCAAGACTAAGCAAAGTACATCATAGATACAGTATCTTATACCAACAAAACAATCTGCACAAGCTATTAGAACAGAAACAATACGGTGGGAAAAGGCTTACTTAAATATCAATAAAATGTGTTTTCTTGACAAGGTTCATAACCCGCCATGAAGCATGAACCAGTAAATATCAATATCTGTATCTAACCGGATTTGAAAATCACCACTGTAAAAAAATATCCACTGGTTCATGGCAGGTTATGGAAGTTAATCGTTACTAACCTCGATCAAAACGCACTAAATCCTAAATGACATACCGATTCCGACAGGGTTAACCCCAGAATAACAGCTCCAATGAAAACTGCAACACCGGCCGACCTGCTCTTGACATCTAGTGTTATTTTCAGAGGGTCAAAGGGTAACTCATTTGACTCTAGCAAGATGGGAAAAGTTTTGTTTAAAGCTTCATCACAGTGACAGGGACTTGGAATCTCGTGTACGCTACAAACATACCTAATATAGGTATCACATGGCTTTGTTTTTGGCTGTTGCATTTTGAGAATATCCTAAAAAGAAAGGCTAAAAATAATACTAATAGTGGGTAGGCTATTCTTTGAGGAGCTAACTGATGCTTTGAAAGGTTTTAGAAAAAAATAAGTTTTTGATCATCTGAAGAATTTCTTTTCGATAGTCCAAAGAATTATCATATTTTCTAGCATCTTTATAATGCTGTTAAATGACACAGACAAGTTCACCTAGTTTACCAGTCATTAATCTTCTCTGCGTTGAGAATTTTGTACAGAGATGTTTCCAAAAGCATAATCTATATCTAATTTAGTGCTAAATTTATTAATTTCCCGATAGCCGTTACTTGAACTTTTTAAAGAAAGCGACAAAGGCGTACCTTCATCAGAAGATAATACAATTACAATCTGTTGGGCAGGTACAGCTCCCCTCCTGTATGATCACCAAAAAGGAAATTCATTTAACAATGCTTGAAGTAAACAATGTGTAAACAGTAATTAAAATGTTCTCACAATCACGATATAATAACTAGTTTCCTTCGAAGGATCAGTTTGAATTTACTCCTATGCAATTTAAATTTTACGCGCCTACTGCATGAGTGCGCGGGAACCTTATTTTGATATTTATGAAGCACATTGAGTAAAGATGACCTCCTTTTATTAAATCAGATGGACACATGAAAGATGACAAAACTGTGTCTCACTGTCAAGTTCAATCCTACAAACCATGGGGATGTTGTTCTGCTCAATTAATCTATATAATTACATTAAGAAAATAATTTACCTTTGAGTAGCACAGGAATCTGAGATCTCCTTATCAGCATCTGCAGTGTTCTATAAAAAAGATCGAGGAACAGAATTAGTGCATGATAACAACAAACTGATGAGGCTGCGGGTGTTACTCCAGCCCGAATTTCAGAAAATATAGCGTTGCCTGGATCTGAAGATGTAGGCAAGGATACCTAGATCTGAGATTGTGGAGCAGAATTTGTTGCATGATAACAACAAACTGAGAGGATTTTGATTAAGAGTTATACCTAGATCTGAGATTCCAAAGAATGATAAATTGTAGAACTAGTGAAAAAAACTGGAGAGGCAGCAGGAGGTAGTAGAAAGCAATTAACATAAAAATAAATTAAAATCGCAATGGATTTGCACATCCTGAATCCCTCTTTACCTGTGATTTGATTGGTTTATTCAATTAACATAAAATTAACTTAAAATCGCAACGGATTTTCACATCCTGAATCCCTCTTTACCTGTGATTCGATGTTTGGGTTATTCAATTAACATAAAAATAACTTAAAATCGCAACAGATTTGCACATCCTGAATCCCTCTTTACCTCTTTCAAGGACTGTTGACCATGCAGATATCTCTGGTTGGACCGAAAATTTGCACCATTGAAGGGCAATGATGAAACCTCTGGCTCGTCTTTCTGTGCTGGAGGATCTTCTGATGAACCAACTGAGCTTGCTGCAGGAGGGGGAGGTTTGACGATCCGTATGCCCCTAATTCTCATTTTCAAAATTATCCAAGAGTACCAAAGAAAAATTATCATTAAAACAAAGAAAATACACCTGAGGCAATATGATCTCTTTGTATACACTCAATTCCTATCAGATCGTTTTTCAACTAGTGAATCTGAAGGAAAAATCAATGTGTAGCAAGAGATGAGCACAAGGGAAAGACCTAGAAACTCACATACAAACAGAAAGAAACAGAAAGATTAGACTTATTAGACTGCATTTTAAGCTAAAATTTCTCCATGGCTTACACCTGGTGGATGTCCTGACACAAGTCTCACCTACTAGGTCACACGGTGCCTCTCAACCAGTAAAGAGTAAAAGAGTAAAAGTTAAATGGGAGACTAGATGTCATTAAATTTTGATATTTCTAATTTCCATTGAGAACATAGAAGAAAATCCTAGCAGTTATAGTCATAAATTTCATATGAAATGGCAATTCTACATATTAGGTAACCTAATAAGGATAGCATGTAAGCTTCCCTGTAAGAAAACCAGGCTGTTTCAATGAAAATGTCTACGCAGTAAACAAAGGACAAGTCATACAAGAGTTTAATGCAGCAATACTGACAATTTTGATGCCTAAATTGGCCGTACAGGTAAACACGAGAATGCTTACACAAAGAAGACCTGTCAATTAGTAATGCTTTTGCTGAAAAAAATGTGCATGCATATATTATTGACTCGAAGCTAATTTTCTGGGAAAAAAAAAATGTTCTTGAATATATTCAGGAAATAAAAAATATAACAGTTTTCAAATTTTTTTGTTATATGAATATCCCGATATACTCAAAAACATTGTTTTGATCTATGCCTACCATGTATCATAGGTCACAGGGATACAAATGAAACTGAAAAATGTGTTAGGCACGATAATTTGTCAACTATAACAAAAACGAAACTGAAGGTGATACATTAAATTCCCACCAATGATATTTTGTTACATTTATAATCCAGATAGCAAGATAATTGATAATAGCATATTGCATTGACACATTGGTAAATATGCACTACAAATACGAAGTTTTCGGCTTTCACTTTGATCTCTTTGGTTATAGATCATAAAACATAAATCCTAAATGACAAAGGCAAAGAAATGTACTTGCAAACTATGGAGTCATTTATTACAAGAGAAACTCTACCAAAGTCTTACAATGATATAAGACATTTTGAAGGAGTCGCTATGTTTTTACATTAACTGGCTGGCTGGTTAATCCTTCACCCTCTCTGGCCTCCCCCTCTTAGGCTTTGGCATTTCAGCATTCCTGTTTTATTAAATATTTAGCTACAGATTTCTAACCCACGGGGAGAGAGAGAGAGAGAGAGAGAGAGAGAGAGTACCTATTGTTTGAATGAGGTGATTCCTCTATGCTCCTCTTGGGGCGACCCCTTCTTGGCTTCCTATTGTTTGAAGGAGACGACTCCTCTGTATCGAGAGAGTACCTATTGTTTGAATGAGGTGATTCCTCTGTGCTCCTCTTGGGGCGGCCCCTTCTTGGCTTCCTATCGTTTGAAGGAAAGGACTCCTCTGTGTCGAGAGAGCACCTATTGTTTGAATGAGGTGATTCCTCTGTGCTCCTCTTGGAGCGACCCCTTCTTGGATTCCTTTTGTTTGAAGGAAAGGACTCCTCTGTGTCCCTCTTGGAGTGACCTCTTCTTGGGTACCTATTGTTTGAATGAAATGATTCCTCTGTATCCCTCTTGGAGCGACCTCTTCTTGGCTTCCGCTTCTCTACACACCTTCATAGTGAAAGTATTGTTGTTGATTATGTCCGCAGGCAGAGGATATATGCATGCACACAACACACACAAAATGTATCCAAAACACATGTTCATCACATAAATACATGTCCAAACACACACACACATAGAGATAGAGAATATGGGGGGAAGGAGGGATGCGAAGATACCCTTGATTTGCCTCAACTGGAATTTGCATCCTCTTTGGCCTTCCTCTCTTTAGCTTCTGCCTTCCCCTGTGTGTTCATAGTCAGATTTGTTAATTTTCTCCAAACCCACTAGAAAACCATACGCATACATGCTCATGTTTTTGTAGTTGCACACACATAGCGTGAGAGTATCTTGAGGAAAATATAATTAAATGGACGGAGATGAAGGAGCAAGTGAACATCTCATGGATATACATGGTCGCCTTTGTATTTTAAAATTTACTCTACGTCTCAGTATAATGAAAAATACAACAATGTCCTTAAGTGAATGCATTGCAGTAGATAAAACTGTAAATGACATTATATATGAGCTCTTTTCAGACTCTCTTCTCTCTCTCTGGCCAAGAAAGAAAAAGAAAAAGAAAATCCTTCATTTTATGAATATTAAAGGATTGGAAGAACTTTATGTGGTGATTCCGTACCTACATATAATTTCATCAAAGCAAAGTTCAAGACCATCAGCTCTGTGAACCATCAGGGGAAAAACAGAACATCCATAGCGGTGAAATTCATACCATTTTTCATACTAGAAAGCATAAATGGGAGTATTCATGCAGGGGTACTTACTGAAGAGGCTCATCGCTGCTAGTGCTAGCACCAGATCTGTGCCGTTTCCTTCCCCTTCTTGGCTTCTCATTTGGTTCACCTGCTGTCTCTTCTAGAACAAGTTCTTCTTTTTTGCTGTCCTGCTGATTCTCAACAATAGTCAGATCAGGTACATATGACCCACAGGTAACAGCGCAGTTAACACTCTGAGTCCTCTGAAAATCTTCACCTTCAACGAACAGTTCTAGCTCACTCATTTTTTTAGTCTCAATCACAGGGTCCTCTCTCAGTTCTCCCTCCTCTAGGGACTCATTTTCCTCTTTCACATCAGCTGCTGCATTTTCAGCTTCAACTTCTGGTGCATCTTCAGCTTCAACTCCTGGTGCATCTTCTGTAACTTCTGCTAAATGATTTTCTTTTTCAACTTCTACCGGCACCCATCTTTCTTTTGCTTCCATTACCACATCTTCCACTTTTACTTCTAGCAAGACATCTACTTTCTCTCTTTCCATCTCTACTTCAGTCTCTGTGTAGTTATAAGGTCTTCTTTTCTTGAACGGAAGTTTCTGGCCTGATTCAGAACACCAATCAAGAAATAAAGTTAGAATGACAAAATTTCCATGAAGTTGCCAATGAAACAAGAAAATCTTAAGAGCAAAAAAGACATGCAATGATATGCAGCTTCAGTCTAAGAAGCTTTTCTATTAGTGCCTTGCACGTGTCACCTCTAAGGGTCATGACTCAATGTATTTCAATTGATACTTATAAAAACTATAAATGTAACTAGAACAATCAAGCTTAAATACATCACATGCCGACTGATGTAAGAAATTAGAAAACCCCATGTTTACCTAGCAATTACACACACAAGATGGCTTTAGCTATCATTACATTTCCCATACACTAGCATCATATGACTCTTTATACTCCACAGCATGCTAACAGCATCATATGACTCTTATACTAAATGGATTCTAACAGCTTCAACAGACATTAAAGACAAGTATATGTGCCAAATATTAGCACCAAGAGTTTTATTCCTTTCAACTGAATCGTAAGAACTGATTTTCCTGACCATTATGACCATCAAATCTCTTAAATCAACAAGAAATTCACCGAAAAATTACCCTCAAGACTTGGTCTCCATGAGGAATCTAATTTAATAGAAGTAGTTTACCTAGTTGAGAAAAAGAACAAGGACGAGCAATCCCAGCTGTGACTGGAGAAGTTACGCTTTCTCCACCCCTGCAGCAAAAAGACAGTTATTTCAATTTTATAGATCTCAAGTTTAACTTCTTTGTAGAAATCAACAAGTAAATGGAAAATTTTACTTTCACTATCAATTTATGACTATTTAAATTACAAATAAACAGATCTGGAATTTTTGTTCTATCACAAGAGAATGCGGAAAGGGATGTGTATGTAACTATGTATTCATCACAGATCTCAAAATTGCAGATTAGAAAAGTATCTATATTTCCAAATTAGAATAGATAAATGGCGATTATAAATTTCGGCAGGTTCAAGAAAGGAGAAAGGACAAGAAATAAGTTACCCCTGAGAACCAGCACATGCAGTAAATTGTTTCCCTTTATCTGCTTCTCCTTCACTCTGCCCTTCTGAGGCCTAAATGTAAAATAACATTAAAATCATACCTTTTAAAACATTTAGTAAATCTTTACTAGTTGTCCTAAACTTCTCAGATGAGATGAAGCTTGAACAAGAATACGCTAAATTAAACAATAACAAACTTGATCTTGGGCAAATTCAACAAATCGCAAATTCCTAAAGTGAAAATGAAGGGATGAGTAAAAGACTAATTACCGGATTTGTATTCATTTGCATGCAATGTTTCGCATCTGTCCCCTTATCAACACAGTTCAAAGGCCTAACTTCTGTACTGCTTGCTGCTTCCAATTCATCATGCAATTGATCCTCGCTTGAAACTTGAGCAGGAAATTCTTTTTTTGTATGGCAGGACCATCCAATGCGCCGATTCTCTTCTTCAACTAAAAAGCGATCATCTGAGCCTTGTCGTGAATGAAGATGAGCAGCCCTAGGTGTGGTCTCAGGTGGAGTCATCTGAGAGAAATTTGACCGGCTATTTCGAATTCTCATCTTTCTGTAGGAAATTTCTAAGGAGATGCAAAAATTTAGAGCTAAGACTGAAATTTGCAGAGGAATTCTACAGGGCGAAAACTACGAGGAAATTTGAGTCTTAAGGGTATATAATCCTCAGAAAGAGTTGGTGAAATTCAATGTAACCGGCGGATTTTCGTGCTCATTCATTACGTGTTCATTACTCAAATGCATTTACTACACGTGTAGAACTATCTTTATTTCCAGTTTGTTGAATGCTTCATATAGATGCCGTGTACAAGAGGTGACCAGATTAGACGGTGTTTTTCATATTATCATTGTATTACTCAGAGAACCCTTTTCATTGTTAAGAGTTTGGGACCTGGAGTAAGATTTTCAAATTTCGTAAATAATTAACACACTGGCAAGTACAGCATTAATCTTAAAAATGGTGACAGCAATAACTCAGCAGTAAACGGAGTATACTACAAATGAACAAGCGCATTAACGAAAAAGGTAAGAACATGAAAAATATCATTATATTTTTAAAATTGAAATAAAACCACACATTCCAGCCTCATGTTAAAAAGGAAGAATTTTGTTTGACAAAAAACACAGTTTTGAGATACAACCAATAATATGTGCTGAAAATTATGTAATTTGTGAAATAAATGTGTTCACTAAATCTTTAACCATAACAAGACTTTAATCGATATTCTTTGAAAAACTGAGTTATTAATTAATTAAAGAAAGAGATTTAATTCTGAAAAATCTTCAATGCTTTTGAAAAGAACACGCCTTAGACTTAACAGCAATAGTACCTCAATAGTCGAACTACAATAGCAGACTGCTAAAAGAAATACCATGTCAATTCAAAGAGCTAATGACGTATCGAGACATTTTCCAGACCAAATGAAGCAAGTAAGGATGCTCAAGGACAGAACTTGCAGAACATTAGATATTAAGGATTTCAATGGTTAAGAAACTCGTTAATATACTTACCATGTTTGGATGTCAATTGCACAATAACTCCAAACTCCAAACTCGACCTTCAACCCTGCATAAACATATAAGAATGGAAATGTGCTACAACTGCAATCGTTGAGTTACTAATGCCAACTGCTGTAAATATCCTTACTTCTAATGAAATAAAACACCGATGAATGCAGCTAAATTAGGCAGATAGGAACCAGTGTGTAATAGTTTTCCATGTGCCACTCTTTTCGCATAATACAGGTCCTATATCTGAACCACTAACTCAAAAGTTCCAAACGAAAATTCGGCTGGAGGCACTTGTGCTAGTAACCAATCCAAACAATAAACGTGAACATACAGGATTTCTTTTCTAGGAGATAACCAGGATTACAAGGAAGATAATAACAAAATTCACTGCGACCAACAAATTAACGTCTCTAAAGACACAGAAAATGGCTCATAGACACATTTCGAGAACTCGCAATCAACAAGAAGTAAACTTGAAGTTAGATCAATTGCATACATGAGTTATATAAAACAGTATCAAAACGATTGAAATGCGAAAACTTCCATTTCGCCAATTGCGAAAATTCGAACAAATCAATAATCTTTCTAACAATTCCTTACAGGGTTCTTCTGTACATACAATTTTCTCCCATCTCCTCTTAAATCTAATCCTAAAACCCAACAAATTGCAACAAAAAATAACAATAATAAACGAATAGAAAAGAACATAAAAAAACAATGTATAAAAATCTGAACTTTCTATCTATATAACAGTTAAAAAATCAACAAAAATCTGCAAAAATGGTGGATTTTCATTCTCTTTCTATTTTGGGATCCCTACACGAATATCGACCCGATTACCGATTCTGGGTCGGATTCGATTTGCTGGGTGGAGCCTTCCTTAAGCTAGTCTCCACGGATTTCTTGGGATCTTCCATTGATTTCCTGCTGCTGCTGGGATTCTTTGGATTTGCAGAGAAGGAAGCAACTGAAGAAGCAAGCAGTAATCTTCTGGGTTGGTTTCTGTGTCTAGGATGAACTTGTAGCTGCAGCAGCTCTTGGTGGATTTGCAGTGGGGAAGATGTGACCGTGTGCAGAAGAAGGAAGGAGAAGATGGCGAGTAGGATTGTGTGAGTGGCTTTCATGGTGTGATGGAGAGAAAATAGGATGAAGATGGAAGGACAGAGTATCGAGAGCTTATACACATCAGGAAGCCCAAAAATGGCGGTGCATGCTTTGTTAGTTGTTACGCTTAATTTGGTTTAAACTTTAAAGAGTGAATGTATTATATAGATGACGGGGATACAAACAATTTTCTCATTTGTATATTTCTCGTTTTACTATTTTAGTTTTCCTTTTTATTTTGTAATGTTGTTTGATGGTCGAAACATCCAATTTTTAGGTCATTCTTTAAGAATCAATTTTGAAAAAAAATGAACTAAACTATAAATAATTTAACATTTCAATTAGGAAAATTCTTCAGTGGTACGTACCATTGAATGGTACGGCCATTGAATGGTCCAGATTAATTTGCGGTGGGTCCCAAATGAATCTTAAATCATTCAACAGTACGTACCATTAAATGGTACGTACCACTGAAGTTGGACCCTTTCAATTAACATTGTCGATATTTCAATGTTTAACTGATAAATATGGTTCGTTTAATAGATAATTGTTTAGTCACATAGTTAGTCAATTTATTCAATTATTGTTAGATGATTAAACGACTTCATATTTTGTTTATTTTTTTACAAATATGATCTTTAAAATCTAACCTAAAAGATAGACAATTCGGATCATTGTGTAACATTACAGAATGAAAAGGAGAGTCGAAAATGTAGAATGATCAGGTTGCAAGAATTCCTATAAGACGAACTAAACTCAAGTAACATTCTCTCCAAGGATCCTATTTGGTGACCAAGTATTTTTCTTGACACATCAATATTCTAATTTACCCTAACTTATAAAAATATTTTTCAAACTTTGGTGCAAAAGGCCGGCACACTACAATGACCAACATCGTTAGGATGTAATTCGCATGGATGTTTTTCCAATTTGGCCAGTTTGAACACTTCGGACGACTTTTTGTCCACGACTCTACCTCTAAATCAATAAACTTCGGTGATTGAATCCAGGGAAGATGCCAACACAACCTCCATGCAAAGATTAATGTTTTTAGCCACTTGAGCTACAATACTTTTGCCCTTAAATAAGACGTGAGCTACAATATAAATCGCCAAGCCAACACAATCAACAATGTAAAATAACTGTCGGAATATCACAATACTAACATGTGAGAAAATCAAAACGCATGGCAGTCGAGCAAGTCAAATTAATAGCATGCAGAAAATCCTACAGTACTCTCGAGACTTAGTGAAGTAACATGCCCTTTGAAGATATTTTGTGTAATCTTTCTTTGTTCTTCTGCAACAGGTGAGAACTAGGAAGCAGCTGATCATGTGAGACTCAGTTATTTGTGTCATAGTTTCAGTGACTTATCTGCAAAACTTGAATATTTAACAAAATTATGTCATGTGATAAGTCACATGAGACCAAATCGGACATGTTTTGTTTAATAAATAGTAGTACAATTACAAACAAACATACAGCTAAACATGGCTGGGTAAGCTTGCTTTCCAAACGTGAAACAACCATAATCTTCCACTAATCTGTCATCCTCTCCTGTTCTTCCGACTTTTTACGTTTCCTAATCTTCTTTTTCTTCGTATTATATATATATATATATATATATATATATATATATATACCCGAGTCTTTCTTGCATGCTCCGGGATACGGTGTACTCTAAATTTTTTAAGCGTTAGATTTTTGTTTTAAAATATAAAAATCAAAATCCAACGGTTAAAAAATCCAGAGTATCCTGTACTCCAGAGCACCCAAGAATTTTTTATATATACCCTTCCAAATTAGCACCTAGTTTTCACCTATGCTAAGCTAAGCTCCTTTCCCAAGAAATACGGAATCGCATAGATTGTCAGATCGTTTCATCTAAAACAATTAAATCTAGCCGTCAATCTATTAATGCATAGTAGAGCATGAGTCATGACAAGGATCGTATATTCTGATTTCTATATAATCTCTTGGACACAATGTAGTGTAAGAGAGATTATATAACCGACTTATACAATATATAAATTCTCCGATTTATACCACTACAAGTCTTTACTAGCTTCCCTGATTTAAAGATAGTCCTATAATTTCTTGATGCAATAGATACTAGGCAAGACGGATTCGAACACAACGCTTCAAGTGCATAAGTAAAACGCTCTTAACCACTTAGGTAATTTATTTATGACAAGAAAGTCTTCATTTTTTCAGCCTTACAATAAATATAAGTTTTGTTCTTTCCCCTTGGAAGCCACATGTTTTTTCTTGGTTTCAGAAATGGGTTGAAGAGAGAACATGGATTTTAGCAGTAAGAAGACAATTTATTTTTAGTACCATCATCAACTTGCCCAACCCCCCATCACTCCATCAAGCTTACTGATAAATTTTCTAATACAGCATGATTTTTTTTTTCTATTAAAGTATGTGATTCGGATCAGTCCTACACTGACCTCTAATTAGTCCATTTGGGATCAATAAATTTTTAATCTATACCTTATTTATAATAGGTTTTGTGCTGATATTGATCATGTGCTCATCAAATTTATGTAATAATTAACTTCTTTCCTATCGAGAGATGTTTTGGTGTACTGGAACACCGCCACCTAGTATTATTATTTTACTCAAATTATAACTCGCGTATTTATGTTTTTATTAATATATCTTAGAAGTGAGACATTAATTATGTCCGTTCGTTTATATTATAACACGTAAAATAGTACATCACGTGACAGATATAACAGGTACATGCAAAAACTTCTCTTTTCAATGGATGTCATGGTTGGAGAGGTTCTTGGGTACGGCACCCGAATTGGAGGTGGTGTGAGAAGGAGGTTTGACCAAAAGTGTGACATGATTAGCATGACAAATCAAGAGGGTGGAGTAGGGGGATTTTTGTGTCTGGATCCGCATGGACACGTGGTCCGGTTGATGGACCCTAGAATTTCACGTCATGGTTGACGTCTACATTTTACAATATGAACTCATATATATAGACGGAAGACCTATTAGTCAAGGAGGTTGAAGAAGGAAATTATAGTTATTTGTGTAATAAGATCTGGTCAATGAAACTCCTAAGAGTTGTATTTCGAATAAATCTGGTCAAGTTTTTTTTCTTTGAAGGATTTCCATTTGCTTGATTGATTAATAAGTACATGTGGATTAAAGAATCTTTCTGCACAAGAAAAGCATGTGGTCTATGTCAGCAGCACTATGATACAACACACTAGTAGGATTATCACTTTCGTTCCTGTAGTTTCTTTCTTGCATTTTCGTCCTTGTAGTTTCATTATGTTTTCGCTTTATTCCAATCCGTCAACTAAGTTGGAGTTTTCGATCCATTTTTGTCCACATTTTCTCATTTGAAGATGCAACTTTGAGGAAATTTTGCCTCATTTTGACGGATTGGACTGTTGGTGATAACGGAATGAAACTATAAGGACGAAAAATGCAAGAAAAAACTATAGAGACTGGAAGCTACGGGCAGTTGGGGACTACTAGTGCAAAATATCCTAGCACACAAGAGGTAAAACATGCAAATTGGAAGGGCATGGTTTTCTCATCAAACAAGTTAGGATTTGTCTAGAGGCTGAAAGAAGTTTTTTTTTTTTTTGGTTAAACAACAGGACTAAACAGCCCAAACTAAAAGTATAAGGGAAACTAGCCCGGATGGTCTATACAAATGGCTCTATGTCTCGAAACTCCACAAAGATCATCTAACAAAACCGAGTGGACAGCAGGAGGGGTGCTCAAACCAGCTGCAACCAAGGTCAGAAGAGAGACTCAACTTAGCCAAGCAATCAGCTATCATGTGGCTGCAAGAAGTTTTCTACACCATAGATTCACCACAAGCTACTATCCTATATGTTACAGAACAATATTATGAGTAATTTACCAGTTAAAGATAAACAGAAAAAAGGAAGCAAGAACAGAAATTACCGAACAGATTACTTTCGCATTACATTTTTTCGGTTACATTGGATGGGGTTGAATGCTCGAACCCATTTTCCCGCCCTCCCTCGCCACTTGAGCTTAATTTTTAAATCAATTGTTTTAACAAATAAATGAATGGAAGAGTATAAAGCTTACATCGCTTATTTGTTTTCGGCATACAATCGTAATCTCATTCAGTTTCCCCATTGTCTGACAATATTGAAGCAGCATCCTTCCATACAAGATCACTATAACCAAACTGTCTTGCAAAACAAGAAATCAACTGGTCCTGAACTATTTCTTCGGTAGGAAGCGCTAAGTCCATTTCCCTCCTCAATGATGTAACGTCTTTATCTGCAATGCCACAAGGCACAATATGCTTGAAATAGTTCAAATCTGGATCAATGTTGAATGCCAACCCATGAGAGGTGACTCCATATGAAATCCGTACACCAATTGCTCCGATTTTTCTCTCTCCAACCCAAACCCCCGTTTCACATTTATTTCCAGGACAAGCTTTCACGCCATACAGAGACGCCAAGTCAATCATGGTCGACTCGAGTTTCTCCACATATTTACGAGCACCAAGCCCCATATCCCGAAGAGCAATAATGGGATATAAGACGGCTTGATGTGGACCATGAAATGTAATGTCTCCTCCTCTTTGTGTGTAGTGCAGTTCAGCACCTATTCTTTTGAGTTCAGTCTCAGGAATCAACAGATTGTGATCAGTTCGTCGCTTGCCAAGGGTGTATGTAGGTGGATGTTGCAGGGACACTAGAGTATCTGGAATCTTATGAATTTTTCTATCAGCAACCAGCTTTTCCTGCAGCTTAAGTGCTTCCAGATAGCTGATAGTGCCCAATTTCAAGACCTCAAGATTTCGCGGAACCCTCATTTCCTGCAAACCACAGTATAACCAATTATGCATCTTAGTTTCATCATCGCACAGAATTAACTCAACATAACATGTTCCGACTTCATATCACACGATGTGGATACTGCGTTCTATGGACTATAAAGAAATGATTAGCATGTTACAATTCATAGATCAAAAAACCAAGAGAAGGGTGAACTCACTCGGTAGTACAAACACCAATCATTCCAAGTCACAAACTTTACAGTTAAAGCATGGTATAATTCAATAAGAATTCAACTTCCAGGTATAAGCTGATAAAGCATGACATAAGCTTCGGAAAGAAAAGCGAAAAGACAATAACTTTACATTATACTGAAGAGATGATATACAAATTTGAGCACAATTGTTCTCTTCTTTTTTATAAATGAGGGAAAAAGTATTGGCACATTGTAACATACTGGATAATTAAATGGGAATCACTCGAATGCTTGACGCTATGGACCGGACATTCGTTATGGTCATCGATGCATTTTCCACAATAACGATACATGTCCGTTCTCTGCACAAAGAATTTAGGTTCAAACATACACAGACAGACTAAAGTTTGACAATTGGGGTGCCATGGCAGCTCAATTTGGCCAGACCTACAACCAAAACGGAAACTGGAATAAACCCAGTATTCTTCAAAGGCTATTATGTAAGCGGCATTTCATCGAACAGTTGATGGGCATCAAATGTTAAGCTTGAGCTCACAGATTCAAAATTTACACTACCAATGATACCAAATTCAAAGAACAAAAATTAACAACAAAATTCAAAGAACAGTTGATGGGCATTTCATCGAACAGTTGATGGGCATCAAATGTTAAGCGTGGATTCATGCAATTCTAAAGAACAAAAATTAACAACAAAATTAAGAGTCTTACGGGAGCTGAACCAGTCACTGCAGAGAGAGAGAGAGGAGAGAGAGAGGTTCCGAGCCACCCAGACTTTGCTGGCTGTGAGCCTGTGACAGCACTTTGGGCAATCTAATCCTCTAGAGTTGAACGCAGCGTTTCACTTCACTTATGCAAATTTTTGGATGGGCACGTTTACTTACTTGGAATCGGAAAAGCCACGAATCGATGTTTTTTATTTTTTATTCTTTGCGTGTTAACTTGCTAGGTCAAAAATCATTATGGATAAGAATACGTATTCTTAGAAAGTAAACATGCTCGGGAGATTCGAACACAAAAGTACGAATGTTGAAATAATTGTGTTTAAGTCTTAATCACTTAAGTTACAATCATTTAATGCGGAGCTCCGCATTAGTCTCAAATCTCAATTGTGAAAGTTTTATTCCTCTTTTAAGTTTTTGATTGAATCTAGTAAGCGTCATCCATGAAATTTGAACTCTGAGCCACCAGGACAAATTGTTTGGTACAAATTTTATATAACCAATCAATCTCATAGCCCATCTTTCATCATGATGTTCCTTTTGAGCTGCTTTTCTTGCATTTCTTTAAGCTGTATCAATTGTATAGAAACACTAATCATACAACACTGCCACTTTATTTCATCGTCCGAGGTAAACGAACGAGAAGAAAAACCCCGAATCTGACTATTATATACGACAACTTACTATGACACGACCAAAGATAAACTGTAGAGGAAAGACAAAACAAAAATCTCCTTTTGCCATCTATGACATTGTAATCGGATAACGAAATTTATGAAGAGCAAGATAGCATGCAAACTCCAGGCCTATAAGCCCACGCCGGGGGCAAGCGAGCGTATTTCTCCATTCCCGGTTGCTCATCATATGGTCGTTCCATTACTTTAAGCACCCTCCGAACCTCCTCAAAATCACCTTGTTCAGCTGCATCGATGGCACTCTGGCACAAGTAGTTTCTGAGAACATATTTAGGGTTTACCGCATTCATTGATGCCTTCCTCTCCTCATCGGAGATGCCATTGGTGGACAGCTGCACAAGCAAAAACCATAATGTGTGAGAAAATCAAATGACATACTGTTCTCTTTTGACGAGGCTCTAGCCACTGGATGAGTTTAATAATACTCTTGAGCGAAATAATGTTTATGATGAATACAATGTTGGTATCAAACCAATATACTTTTCCGAGATGGAAGTCATATGAAAACCAGAGTTCATCGTACCTCCTCTATATAGATTTTCACCCAGCTGATCCATGCCTCCTTTCGCTCCTGCCCAATATCTAATAGAACAGCCTTTAGTGGGTTCAACAACTCCTCTTCGGGAATGTTGGGATCAGCTTTGATATTGGATAGCAACCGAAAAAAGTTTGTGTAATCCACTTTGTCGATAGCCATGTTATTCAGAAGTTTGCTGATCAGCTGTTTAATGTACTTGGGGAGACCAAGTTTTTTCGTCATTATAGCTTGATAGTCATCCATGAATTTGGTTCCATATCTGTAAATAATTCCCCGAAAATAGAAAATTAATAAGCTTCCACTTCAACATACATTTAATCAGGATAAATGTGTAGGAATGACAATTACCTTTCCATTGCATAATTTGCCTCCTTATCATCTATCAACTTGGCAGCTACAAGAGTTCTAGTGAATTGTGCAATATTCCACAAGCCAATATCAGGCTGATTTGCAAAACAATATCTCCTCCCAGGAAGATCTGTGGTATTCGGCGTGTAACTTGGATCAAATGCATCCAGAAATCCAAAGGGACCATAATCGATGGTAAGACCCAAAATGCTCATATTGTCAGTGTTCAACACACCGTGAGTAAAACCAACCCCCTGCCATCTAGCAACCAAGGAAGCAGTACGCTCAGCAACCTCTACTGCCCAAGCTGTTAAAAAAACCATGATGGGAGCAAGAGTTCAGAAAAACAGTTAATTAAGTATGCCTGAGTGTAAAACTTTCATCAGAAACTATTTTCGGAGTGGCAGCGTAGATGAGAGAAAAGACCAAGGTTAGCCTAAAGTGAGATTGCCAATCTCAATAGTAGTACTAGTAACCACATTGGGCACAAATCTAGCACTAAAAACTATACAAGCTAGATAGAAACTGGCAATGCATCAAATCATCTCTTTTCTTTTCTTTTTTTTCAATCTGTGATGCACAATGACTACGTTGTATTATAATAATAAGATGGTCCCGGAGTAAATGTGCTGCAGCATGGACCACAGAATCAACAGCAGACATCTGATTTGACTCAGTTCCATGAAGAAAATATATGGATGCAACTTTGGAACAAGATATTCTGTCCCTAATAGAATTAGTTTTTAACAGAAGCTAAAGAAGCCAATTGCATCTTAATTAGTCCAAAGTGTACATTGCACACAAGAGATATACCATCCCATCTTAATCACTTTCCATGCCCGATATGGGAGGTCACCACACTACTAACTTGGCCAAGAACACAAAACTTCCTACAAAACTACTGAACCAAGTAGGACTCTGCAACTGTCAACTGGGTGTACTAAACAGGTGTTTGAATCCTAAGTCAATCCAAATGGTTTTTCTAGAGAAGAAAAAAGAAAAGTGAACTCCAATAGTTGCGACTACAGGCATACATGAAGAAAATGTATGAATGCTAAATCCTAAATAGGTGCCTCAATCCTAAAATCAACCCAAACGGTTTTTCTAGAGGAAAATAAAAAATAAACTACTATAATTCCATGGGAAAAGACCATAGGAAAGTGCACAACATGCAAAATTTATGACCAGTAAACTTATACAGCACTTGTAAATTGAAGTTCTAATTCATTACGCTTCCACAATAAGAAATAGTTTATCCTAAGTCCTACTGAAAGTAAATTAAGCCACCAGCACCAAACACCTTTACACTAAAGGAAAAATGATTACCTGCATACTTGTTAGATGTCAGATCAAGAACTTCTTCGTTGCCTGTGTTGAAAGATAAACTCTCACTTCTACTCATGTTCTCTATATGAGGAAAGTGATGCCTAATGGCATAGTCTGCAAGAGTACGAACAATTTCAAGGTCCTCCTTTTCTCTAGAGGCGTGTATTTGGTATGACCCAAAACGTAGAAAGGATGGAGAAACCCTGCAAACAATTGCACCAGGCTCCTCTTTTGGATTGCCACTGCCAATGAAGACATGAGGAATTTCATTTTAAGAAGAGAATATGAGGAACATACAATCCTAAAATGTATTCCTTTCCCCAAGCAAGATATTGGTATTTTAGCATAAGATCAAACCAAGAAAGTTAATATATCTCAAAAGACAGAGAAATTATCTCAATAAGGGAACATAATGGTGTATGGTTCTCATAGTAAAACATGATTAGGTAGAAAAATACTCATTGAATAGAGTTCTAATTAACATACTCATAGAACATGTCGCGCGTGACAAATTTTCCTGTAGTCACGAGACAGAGAGCTCGAGTTGTTGGAATCCCAAGATTATGCATTGCTTCACTGCAAAGGAATTCCCGAATGCTACTACGAAGCACAGCAAGGCCATCTGCAAACCGGCTGTAAGGAGTCTTCCCAGCACCTTTAAGCTGAAGTTCCCACCTTTCAGACTTAGAATTAAGAACCTCCCCAAGAGTAATAGCCCGCCCATCTCCCAACTGTCCAGCCCACATGCCGAATTGATGTCCACCATAGCATTGAGCATAGGGCAACCTGCATAAATAAAGCATCCATCTAGGCTGCATGAAAAAAAAAAAAAAAAAAACAACAAGCCCAAATGCGAGTCTCATAATAATAATAATATAAAATTTCAGAGAAACACTTACGATCCAACTAAAGGAGACGCCCCAGAGAATAAAAGAGGGAAATCTGGCCTTTCAAATCTGTAACTCCAAACAAGGTGGCAAATTAGTCCCATGAAACATGACATACCACACGTGCAAAACATATGTACTCATGCATCATTCATCAAAGTGAAGTACCATGGTATATCAGTCAATGGTTCAGGGTACAGCAAGTAAATCAAAGCAATCATCTGAGATACAAGATGAAAAACACATGTACATAGGAAACAATAGCCTCAGCTAAAAAATCAGAACTCGAAGAAAAGGAAATTTGAATCAATAACAGGAATTTTGACAAAACATGTAGTAGTGTCATGTTATTTACACACTGATCTAACTTCCTAAAGTGCCAACCACAAGGCTCTTGTGTAGAGGTAAAACCAGATCACGATTCGAACTTCCAAGGACAATCAAAACCATTATCCATAATATATGCTGTCAAACACAGTTTTTTTCTTCTTTCTGATTCTACCAAACACACTCTTAAGTTGAAGTTTATTATTTTATCCATGTTCTAGAACAGCATTAACACTTGATGTTCCCAGGAACACAAGAAACAAGAATACTCACTCTTTAGGATCCAAATCAAGAAACTCAGAAACTGATTCTGACCATGCAACAAGCTGAGGATTTTCAACTTCAGCTGACGGGGTCACTTTTGTATAACAAGCATGCAATACCTGATAATCAAAACCCAGAATGCATAACATCAAATTACAACATAAAACCTTCTCAGCTAGTAAAAATTTCAAAGTGTTGCTCAAAGCAAGAGATCCTATCACAATCAACCGTATTAATGGCACAGTTCCATAGCCAAATTAAGCGAGCTCGATAAAAAGGATCTCTTCATCTTTCACGATTCTAATTACAACACAACACCCCCTCAGCTAGTAAAAATCAAACTGGAGCTCAAAGCAAGAAATCAAATCACAATCAACCCTATCAATGGCACAGTTCCATAGCCAATAAGCTAACCCAACTAACAACACACAAACTGTAAGCCACTCATCCATTTGTTCATTGAGTAAGTACAAATTTCTAAGCAGGTATGTATCAATTTAACAACTTTTACGATTTGGGCACGAAACAATAGCATAAGTGAAAGCCTTTAGCTGGTAAAAAATGCACCACACATACAATTCTCTTTCTTTAATTGTTTTCCTCCACTTTCTCAGCAACCAAACAGAACCCAACTAACAACACACATCTTGTAAGTCACTTGGCCATTTCTCGATTGAGCAACTACAAACTTCTAAGCATTTATGATTAAATTTAACAACTTCCCCGATTTGGGTACGAAACAAAAGCGCAAGTGAAAGCCTTTAGCTAGTAACTAACACACACCCAACATACATGATACACTTCCCTTTTCCTCCATTTTCTCAGCTACCAAACAGAAAATAGCCCAAACATCAACATAGAACAGAAAAACAAGCTAACCTCTCGTGGAATCGTATCGGTCCGCGGATCGCCAGGCAGCTCTCTGGTAAACGAGTTGTCCCAATTCAGATCTTCGAGCTTCAACCTAACCCTCTGAGTGTTACTTACACCATTGCTCTCGCTCTTGCGAATCTTCTCAACCCCGCCGTCTCCGGCCAAGCTCTGATTCTGCAAATCGTGCGTCACGGAGTCGACCGACGCAACGGCGGCCTCCGGCGGGGGTGAGTCCATGGGAGCTTGCTGTTGGCTGCGGCCGGAGCTGAGGTTGCATGCGAGGAGGGGCAGCCTGGGGATTTCAAAGTGACTGGAGGGGTAAACTGGGAATTTGGAAGGGCGACGGCGGAAGTTGAGCGCGGTGGAGAGAGAGAGGCGAGGGAAGAGGGGAAGTGAGGAGAGTGAGGAGGAGGCTTTAGAGGAGAAATGCGTAAGGATTTGCATTTCTTCTGCCGGGCTTTTTCGTCTATCTAAATAAAAATTTTGGGGGTTTTTTTGCTTAAAAGTACAATTTTGTCATAAAATAACAAAAGAAACAATTAAAAACATTTTAAATTCAAATTAACATAAATAAAAAGAGTAAACTGCAATTTAACACTACAAGGTTTGGGTGTCATTTGCAAAATGAGTTGTAAGGTTTCAATTTTTGCATTTTATACCACATAATTTCCGAATTACACCAATTTAGCATCTGTGTCAAATTTACTGTCTAATTAGAGATTAAGTGGTGATGTATCATAGACTTGGCCCACATTTTAAGCACTTGTTGACCAGCAATTTCTTAAAATGAGTAAGAGTAAAGTACTAAACATTGAGTTTGATGGTCGACGAGTGTTTAAAATGTGAGTCAAGTCTATGCCACAACACCATTTAACATCTAATTAGACAGTGAAATTGGCGGTGACGTTAAATTAGTGCAATTTAGAAACTACATGATGTAAAATGCAAAAATTGAAATCTCGTGGCTCATTGTGCAAATGACCCCCAACCTTATGGTGTAAAAAATCAAAATGGCACCGTAAATTAAGAATTTAGCTACAATACTTACATTTATTTAATACAATCACCTAGGGCATGTGGTCCAATATCCTAGTAGATAGGGTGTTAGGTTTCCACTTATGTGTCCTGGGTTCGAAACTCCTTCTTCCCTAAGTTATTGTAATAGTTTCGAACTCTTCCCCCTTCTTTAATATAATAATAAATTATAAATAAATAAATAAAAATACAATCATATCACCATTTCAATGGACAAATAGTAATTGTATTGAATACATATATTCACATAAATATTTCTAACCATCAGATGATAATTGTATTAAATACATATAAATATGTAACCAATATCATAAATTAAAAATATTTCTGAGTCAAAAGTAAAAGAAAATTTAAGTACTTCAACTGTTTTTTTATGAAGCACTTGCATATTTAATGTTCTTCTTACAGAAGCGTTGGTTGAAAATCTTTTTAAGAGAAAGTGTGTTTTAAAGAAGGATTTCCACACTGGCCAACTTGAATTTTTAGCTAATTTTAGTCCACTCAAGGATTATATTTGTAAGAATTTCACCTGAATTCAAATATATTTCTATTTGTGTAAATTTTATAGAGATAAAATTCCAACGAGGACTAAAAAGGGAGCTTTTTGAAAGATTATATTACATCGTGAAATACACTTGAAAAATTATTAATTAGTTAACGGTTAAGAGCACTTTCACTCATTGCCACAAGGCAAGGACAAAGGTTATCAACTTGCCTTTCTTCACCAAAAACCATCTCCAACGGCCTAAAATGAAGTGGGTAACTGGTGGCCCAGCCCATGCCCAACCAAGTGCCCTATCAAATCTTGCCCATCCTCATGCCAGCGGGCAAGGTTGACGTCAGCTGCGTTCCTTTCTTGTTTTTTTGTCTGGCACATGTAAATCACGCTCGGAAGAGAAAGTGTCTGAACAACAAAAGCTATCATGAGGCCCGCATCAACTGTACCAAATCTAAAATACCCATGTGGAGCACACGTGGCTTCTTAAGGCTCGTTGGATTTAAAATTTATTTGTATCTAGCGGCCTAAATTAATTCAGACTTCAAATTTATTAAAAAAAATTCTTAATTTTTTTTAAAAAATTAATAAAAACTCAGAAAAAAATGAAAAGCATATTTGTAAAAAATAGAAAATAATTTTGCAATTTCATGTTTTATTTAACGTTCACGTGAATAGTGCTCACAAAAATTATTTAAACAATTTTTAGGGTCATATTTCATTTTAATATGCATTTAAAAATTAAAAAATATATATACATATATATATATATATTTGTGAATAGCCTCTAACCTTGCTCAATGGGTGGAGTTGCACAAAAATAAGTACTATTTTACAAGGGCAAGTGATTGTCCTTACCCTTGTCTTGCTCTTGCCTTAAGGGTGGAAATACTCTAAGCATATAGTTTTTTTTTTTCTAATAGAAGTTTTATGATGTAACGAAATATAAATAATTAAGATGAGTTAAAAAATTAGAATCAATGGGCTGACCAAAAAAAAAAAAGAAGAATGATAGTGTTGTTACATTTATGGACTAGTTTTCTTCTTTCTTTTGTGGGCTTGAGCCCACCAATGTACCACCAAACATCTATGAAGTTTTGTGGTCTGAAAAATATCTCGTTTTTATTGGTCAGCAAAATAAATATTTCATTTAGTAGGATAATACTTGGGTACTCACTAGTGAGTATCCTATATACTCACTTTCTGATTTGGCCCAATCAAAAGATGACATGTGTTCCTTATTTTTAAAAGCCCAAGAAAAATTAAATAGCATATGTTTTATTTTTTAAAACAATAAAATATGTGTTAAAATATCATTGGGCCAAATTATTAAAGTGAGTATATAGGATACTCACTAGTGAGTACCCAAGTATTATCCCATTTAGTAACCCAAAAGTGTGTTTTAAAGAAAAAAGAAAAAATGGAGGTTTTTGTAACATCGATAAAAGAACATTATGTAGGATTTGAGATTCTGTTGGTCTCAAAATCAGTATCGGCCAATAAGTCGAGGATTTCGTGATCATTTGGTCTTTCAAGTTTGTGTTGCAAGAATGCCAACTCGCAGCCTAAGGTTAAGCGAGTAAAGAGAAGTTGATTTAGTTGCGTTTTGTTTTGACTTCTTTCAATGTGATTGTGGACTGAGGAAGGAACCCGTCTCACTTGTAGGTTCTCCGTGCCTTGGAAGCAAGGACTTTGATTTGAAATGGGTGTGGTTTTGCGAAAGTGTAGTGACATGAATTTTAGTGGTTGATGGGGCGTTGTCGGTGCGAACATGATGAATGGAAGCAAATCTGGTCATTAATAGGGTGAGATGGAATGTATGAGGAGGTGAATCGCATCAACCCAAACAAATTTGTCAATGGAACAAAATGATAATTAATTATGTTACAATACTCTTATTGTGATAAAATAAAATGCGATAAAGTAAATTGCGATAAAATAAATTGCAAGAATGTAAATTGCAATAAAATAAAAATTACTCTAAGTGCGAGAAAATAATATTACACTAGGTGTGAGAAAATAATTTGCGAGAATTGAAAATTCATTTGAAATAGAAAGCTATGTAGGACTACATTTTGAATAAAAAAAATAAGATAAAAGCATGTGGGGTGCAAAGAAACTAAAAAGATAATTTGATTGTGTTGGTCGGGGACCCCTAACAAAGAGCTCAAGGGTCGTACTTATAGTAGTTGAAGCTATTCCTGATCAATGAATTCTCTTTGATTCCCTCCCGAGCCTTGATTTCTTTCCGTTACAAATTCAAAACATATTTCTCTCAATAACAAATATGATGTATTTGTCTTTAATATGAAAATCTTTAATCAATTTCAAATGATGTAGAAGGCGCCAAATATGGGTCCAAACAGATTCGTAGGTGATCTTCGTTGTAGCTTTGGAGTAAAAAATAATTTAGAAAATACGTGGATTTTCATTCACTATTGACGAGAATGCCCTCATGAATTGGCGAGACCTACATTTATTATCCAGCAGTTCAACCGAGCTAGAAGTCATGAGTTTCTGATTACAGTTACTCCAATCTAAGCTGCACACGCCAAGGAGATAAGACAAGGGAATTAAAAGAGGAATTAATCACTAATTCCTACCTTTAAACTTTTCAATTGTAGACAAATTCTTTTAATCAAGGAAGCACAATCACATTCATTTAAGAATTCTCCAAGATAATTCTTAGGATATTATTAATTGATTTTAATAATATCTTCAAAAATTATTCCCCGAATCTTCAAGATATTCTCAGCATCTTAAATATATTATCTAGTATTGTCATTGCACAAGTACAATTCCATCCATCGGATGACACAACTTGGCCAATTGAACGTCGACACGTGGCGTGGGCTTCCCCACTCTTGTGGCCGACCTAGCTTCTATATATACCCCATCTACAGTTAATTCTTCGATAAATAATTTTATGCTAAAAAACATCATTCTCTACACAGAGTTTTCTGACATAGGCATCGAAGATTCATTGGCAAAACCTTCCCCCTCTAAGCTTGTGGTTTGGTTTTTAACCAAATGTGTCTCTTTGTTTTGTAGGTACAATTTCATCAAGTCGAAGGTGGCGGAATTTTGCTACCACAATTGGTGCTTTCAATAAGAGCTTGATTTAATTCTCAAAGCGGCTCTCAAATTATATTATGAAATTTCCACCTTTTTGGTTCGATTTTTTAATTCTTTGAATTGCGTGCATTAGACAAGAGAAAACATTGTTGGAAATTCTGAAACAACAATGAATGACACTCTCTACATGCCTAGGTTTGCACCCACCGACGAAAGTCATGGAGAGGCTCCGACCTTTTCTCGCAACGTTGACAGAGGTTGGGCGACCTTCTCCATCAACAATAGCAACAACAGTAGTCGTTGCAGCTCAGTTAATAGGCCTAAGTGCCTTTAGTCCAGGCGGGCTAGCCCACTCCAGCGCTTGCACGCCCTGCCCATTCCAGCATACCAGTTTTAGAATTAGTCCAACCAAACCAATCGCATGTTCCCAAACTAGGATCGGTTCAGACTGGACCCGCCAGTCTGACCTGTGAATCAGAAATTAACCGAGGGTAATTTTAGCCAATTTTTTCACAAATTCGACCCTGCTCGGCTCAAATTTCAAGCCCGTCGTCCACTACATACCTACCACTCGCACAGATGCTTATCGGCTTGGTCTTTTTACTCTGAATGGTGAGACGAACCCATCTTGGCAGGTTTGAGACTCAACGAGCGCTTTCGTACAACGCACCACTTTGGTGAGCTAACTTTTATAACGAATCGAGACGCAACGCGCTTCTGATGAGGAGTCCTAAAGCAAGACAAGAACTGAAGAAGAGTTCTATTTTCAAAGACGTCCCAAAAAGCAACCACTAGGCCAACCTAGAACTGAGCGTTCAAGCAGCGTACACTCTCACCTAGACCTCAAGCAAGTGTGCACTCAAGGTTGGGTTCACTCTCTAAAGGACATTTAAGACCTGAGCCTAGGCGCAGTGTTCATTCGCGACTTGGCTCTCGTGGAGATCATCTTATCTCACACTAGAGCAGAAAGCTCATGGAAGAGGAAGAAGCTCTAGAGAATTCGGAATCAAGTTCAACTGGTTCCCATCGCTAAGCACAATCACGAGCAAATCGCCAAGAGCAGTAGCACAAACGTGCAAGCCGCCATGGGGGGCAGCATGAGGCACAATTGACCCAACAAAGGCAAGTTGTGGAGTTATCGCAGGGATTGTTCCCCAACAAAGTTAGACTCGAAGAAGATGGATATCATCTAAGAAGGCTTGTACAAGATCAACAAAGTAGCTGAAAATGGTAGTTATACCCTCAGCATCATAAATGATAAAGAAATGAAACGCCAAAAATCTAGGAAAGCACCACGTGTAACCTCTCATCATCATATGAACTTCAATCAAATCTATCCAAATAAGTTAAAAGTCTCAAGCAAATCGACAATCAAGACCTCACCAGCTGAGGCTTATTCAAGTTGTTTCCTCAAAGTTCAATGAAGATTCAAAGCATAATTCAGGAAACTTTGCTCAGTCACATTCAACAAGGACTTCCAAGTTCTCATGCGCGAGAGGGTAAACTAATCCCTTGACACTCATTGGGTAAAGCTCTCCGACGCTAGAGGGTAAACTAAACCCTTGACACCATTGGGTAAAGATCTCTAGCGCGAGAGGGTAAATTAATTGTCTAACACACATTGGGTAAAGCAGGGTACACTAATCTTCTGACACTCAATGAGTAAAGCTCTCCCCTGAGAGAGGGTAAACTGCCTGGAGTCCAGACGTGGACTAGATATAGAGTTCAATTGCTTCTGTGTAACTACGAGCATGACAACTCTAAATGGTGTCACCCATAATTAGCCACCATAGTCTTTTCTTAGGATCCCCATACTAAACTTAGCTAATTGAAGGAATCTTGCCCCTGTCACAATTTGTAGGAACCCGAGCTTCTTTACCAGGAAAAGCATAAGAACAACACATTCCTTGAATTGATGCTTACAAATTTTCATACAACCACACATATTTGCTGTGACGAGTTAGCAATTTTCGTGTTCCCATAAATCCTATCATGTTGCTCGCTACGAGTTCCACAACTAAGAGATAAGTGACTTAGTATTATAAGTGAAGCAAAGCTTCCAAGCCAGCTGCCCATGAATCTCTGTTACCTTCTACAAAGCATGATTATCATAACACAGGGAACTGTGAACAACATTATAAGTGCATTAAAACTTTTGAGCGACTTACATGAGACTTCGTCATGCCACACGATGTGGCCTTGTGGAGTACAAAATCTCATAAGCTTGAAGTGTACTGCTCATGGAACCTCACCTTAGTCGCACAAACAGGTCCCCATGTCAGCAAGATGAATTTTATTCGAGCAATGAAGTGAAAGACCAACATATGACAACACCAACAACAAATGGCAACTAGCAGCACACGGTCAGGGGACAACATCGCATAATGAACTCAGCAGCTCATGCTCTAAAAAGCTAAAACATGCAGCTTGGACAAGCCTACAAGGAGCGCATGCTTTGATTTCATCAAAATCGCGTGATTAGTTTGCACTTCTATGGCTAAGGTTTTTCAAAACACTTCAAGCAAGCAAAGTTTCAAGAATATTTAAGGCAATTCAAAAGACAAAGATGAAGCAAAATGAAGAAAACAATTTATTAAAATTTTGAGCGAATTGATAAATTGGCATTAAGGCCACTAAAATCCAACACAAACTAATCAGAAGAAGAGAAACTAAAGTCGAGATAAAAGGAAAAAGAAATTTTCTAAGTCATAAAAGCGAATTACTTATTAGCAGCTTGGATGATCTCTGGCTCTTTAGCAGCCACATCGCCTACAACAGCACGTGCTTTTGCCGTCCCATATTCAGCAATTCTAATCTTGAAAGCTTCATCCTCGATTGCTCCACCTGAGGCAGCTGTGAAGAAAAATTCGAGCAGGTTCTCTGGGGAGATGGAAAAAATCTTGAAGTATTCTTTCGAGAACGTGCAATCAGGTGACCTTCCTTGAAGACGATCAACATAGCCCAACTTGTAGAAGTCGGCCTGAGATAGAGCAAGACTAAATTCGTGAGTACGTGTTTTTGGTCCTCAGCTGCTCATTCACTTTAGTAAGATCTTCATTAGCATTCGCAGGTCGTCGAAGTTTTTCTTCAAGTACTCATTGGCAAGCAGTACATCCATTAGCTCCTCATCCTTAGATGCAAGATTAATGGTAATCTTTTAGAAGCTATAATTTCTTGATCTTTGGCAAGAGAAGCAGAACGAAGCTCAGAGTTAACCTTTTCCAGCTCTTGGATTCTAACACATGTCCAATTTCTTTCCTTCTGTGCAGCTTCTAGTGATGATTGAGCAGTGACAAGTTTAAGTTTCAATTCCTCATTGTCTTAGAGAGTTGCTTCCAGATGCACAGAAGTGGAGGCATGCACAAGAAAGCCTTTTAAAAGTTTTAATTAAGTAAGTTCGGCCTCTAGATTTTTTATTTTCTTGGCAGCTGAAACTGCTTCAGTTTGCTGGCAGTATGGATTGCAACCTTATCAAGACGTATAGTCTCATTAGTCAAAATTAATGTCTTTTGTATAGTGGCAAGAAAAGAAGCTCTTCTTTTGTCAATAGATCACTTTGAAAAGGTACTCATACCCACTGTTTTCCCAACACACTCAGTAAACCTGGAGCAAGCAGTTAGCATTGAGTAAATGATAAAGAAATCTTCTTGTGCATAATCATTCAACTTTTCACGGCTGCTTTCGAGGGTAGTTTCATTCATCTTGGCAGAAGGAATCGCATGAGAAGCATGTTTTGGAGCCTCCCAGGCAGCTGGATCTTATTTCCTAGGCAATGGGCTTCCTTTCCCACTTCTCATGGCACCAAGTATCTCATAAATTAACCTAACACTGGGGCCAGCATAGAATGCTTGTATTGAGCAATCTTTTCAGCAAGAGTCTTGGCTTCTTTCGAAGCAGTAAGCTTAGCAGGCTCAACGATATTCTTTTTGTCTTTAGATGTTGTCAGGTTAAAAACAACTTTCTTAGAAGCGGTTGAACCCTTATGAACAGCAAGAGAAGTTTTTGGCTTTTTCTCAAGTGACGGCTGACAAGCAGGTGACAAAGCCCTCTTCTTTCCGCTATCACTAGCAGCAAGCTTGAAAACGGTGATCGGGCGAGCAAGCGCTTCCTCCTTGATCTGCTTAATCACCTTCCTAGGTGGCAATCCACTATTCTACCTGCAAAGAGAATTGAGCAGCCAACGTCATTGGCGATACTCAGTCGGGATGCCCAAGTCTAGGTGCACCTTACTGAGCAGCCAACGCCATTAGCGATACTCAGTCGGGATGCCCAAGGCAAGGTGCACCTTCTTCATATCAAGCGTAGTCTTTAGAGTCGAACGAAACTCAGAATATGCACAAGGAAAGAAGATCATGCATTCCGTAATCATAGCAACTCACAACGAAATTTAGGCAGTTAAAGAATGAAATAGTTGACTTACCGTTGATAAACTTTACTTGGATTCGCAATTCAGTTGAGAAGTCAAATTCTCACTAACTACTAATTTCAAGAGTATATTTGGGCGGAATCTTCTCTTGTTTATTATGTATTTAGGATATGAGAATGTTGGAGTTCCATCCCAATAGAGAATGCCTATAGACAAAGATCATATATATGATGTGGAAGTTTATTGTCTTAGGTGTATCCTTTAAACTTTTGTTCTAGATGAGAAAGTTACTTGAAGTTGTGAAACTGTACACGGGAATTAATAATTACACTTTTTTTTTCCTTTCACACACCTTTATTTAATTATATCTGTTATTTTCGTTTAATTTATTTAAACCGATGATCAAAAATATAAAAAAATAAAAGTGCGAAAAACTTAAAATGGTGTGTATAAAATTCAGTCTCATTGTGCATAATTAAGGTCTCATCTGTAGATTTTGTGTTTTTGCTGAGTTTTAGGATCAGTGCTTGCGCATGTGTAGGTTTGATGTATGTAGTTGATGCTCCAGGGTTGAAGCTTGTAAGCAGTGGAAGACTGTGCAATGCTAAGCTCTTGAACTGTGGAATTGGACACGTGTCCGCACGGGATTGAATAAATACAGCAGTGACTGCTGAATTTTCAGCAGCCAAGTTATTTCCTTAAATAATTGGTTTAATTTTTTTATTTTTAGACAAGCAATATTAGGGAGAAAAATTGGAAATAACTTGGCTGCTGCACAATTCAGCAGCCACTCCTACTTACACCCAATCCCGTGTGAACACGTGTCAACTTTTAAATTTTTTAATTAAAACTTAGACACGTGTGCACACGAAATTATGTATAAGTAGGAATGGCTGCTGAAAATTCAGCAGCCAAGTCTTGTTCAGAAAAATTTAGATTCCAACCTAGGACCTACAAGCTTGGAATTATGTGTCCGCGCTTTAGCTGACCCTTGTGTCGTGCGTTAACAGACTAACCATGATTAACTTGTACATTGAATCATTTCTTATGCGAAAGAATAATTACCAAATTAATTAAATAATAAACTTGCCATTTTACAAGTCTTCGTCAACAAGTCTTTGTTTACAAGTTCTGGCGCGTTTACATATAAACTGACAGTCTGATTTTTCCGTATTTGTAAATTAATAAGTATTTCATTGGATTCACAGTCTGGTGATTATCATACAAATTGAACAGAGGAGCAGAAACTTGGTTAAGAAAGCATTTTTACAAATGCTTTGATTTCCGTATTTCATATGTATATCTTATATTCTACACATTTGTTCGTGGTATTCTATCAAGTACGATTGATCATACATATATCAGTGTGATGAACCTTATAAGGATTGTTATTCGATTTGGTTATAATTATGATAAATTTCTTTTTTTTTTCAATGTCTGCCATTCCATACTTCGTGTACACGTCAACTTTTTTGAACTAGAAGGTCTGGACTGAAAATAAACTTACAATTAAAGTGCTCGAATGAAAGATGAACAAAAAGTAAATTGCTAGAACTTTAAAACCTATGCTAGAGAATGAAAAAGTGCAGAGTAATATAAAGAAGTCTTCTGTGTGTGTTTTTTTTTTTGGCTCTCTTTTCTTCTTGTATTGAGGAATTTATAGGGCATTCCACGACCCTCATTTGCCAATTCACTCTGCTGCCTCAAAAACTTCCTTATTGAGCTCCCCTGACTTATGGGATTGGAATGATATAATTTATGACTTGATTATGATTCGCTCCTCTTTTGGGTTGAGAAAGGCTAACTTTTGATCCTTTCCTTATATGAATTCATCATGTGACCCTAGTTTCGCTTCCCATGCATTGAACTTGGACATGTAAGCCTTGGTCTATTTTGGGTAGGAAATCCTATTGTGTGCTACCAATCTTGGTCTTTGAACAAGGTTGGGTATTTTTTCTTGCTGAAACGAGCTTAACTCCAATGAAGGTTGAGTCTTCGTTATCCAAGGTTGTCCTCGGCCCAAATAAACTGAGCGGCTAAAACTATGTCATTCTTGAGTTGGTCTCGCAAGTTAGCCATGCTAGACTCATGTAATCGGGTTGGCCTCAAGAGAAAAATTCTAGTTAGCTCAAAACACCACTAAAAGATTGATCATGAAAAAAGGAACCACTAAAAGATGATTCCAAATAAATAGACCAACAAAAGATTGGCTACCAAAAGAGGAACCACTAAGAGTTGGTCCCAAATAGATGGACCAATAAAAGCTTGGCCACCAAAAGTGGAACCACTAAGAGTTGGTCCCAAATAGATGGACCAACAAAAGCTTGGCCACCAAAAGTGAAACCACTAAGAGTTGGTCCCAAATAAATGGACCAACAAAAGATTGGCCAACAAGACGTTCATGCTAAATGAGACCCGGGTGGATAACCCTAATAATATTGGTCTCGGAAATGTTTGATCCTGACAGAATTTGGAGCGACCCAAACACAAGCGAAATTAGGAAGAGAAGTTCGAACACATATTCTTGGGTGGAGGCTTGACTCGTTACATTGGCTCTTCATCTCCTCATTATTCTTTCATATCTCATTCTAATTATTATTTTCTTTCATATCTTATTCTAATTATTCTTTCACTTTGAAGGCATATTAAGAAGGCACCAGGAAAAAGAAATTCCCAAAGTTTAATCAAACACTCAAAAACATTAACAAGAATGCTCAAATTTAAGTAGAAACTAACATGCATATATTAGTTACTAGATGAAAATAATAGGGTTAACTGTATTTTATACTACAAGGTTTGGGGGTCATTTGAAAAATGAGCCACAAGGTTTCAACTTCTACATATATATATTACATTACGTGGTTTCTGAATTGCACCAATTTAACCTCTCCGTCAATTTCACTGTCCAATTAAACGTTAAGTGCTGATGTGACATATACTTACTTGACCCACATTTTGGCAAACGAACTGCCTCTTAAAGTGAAAATAAAAGTTACAAAGCACAGTTATGTTAGCTTGATACATGTTAAGTGATATGGTAGGCCATCCTATCTTGGTAGTACTATACTTCACAATTTCAAAATCTTGGAATTTTGAAAAGGTTTTCCTATTTTTTTTTAATCTTTTCTTGAAACAAAGCAATATTCTATTTCAAACTAATCTAAACTGCAGGGAGAGAAATTTGAACTCAAGTGCATGAAAAGGAGCACATCCAATGGAGCTACGCCTAATGTATACAGTAGTTCTAAAGATATTCCTACCAACCCATTTTGGAGGGTGCAAAATTTCTACTCGAGTCTTATCTGGACTCTGGACTACTCATTCTTCAAAGTCTTCATAATTTGAAAGCAAAGACTTCAAATATGGCAGACAGGAATTTAAACCATCACCTTCCTTCTCCGTATGATTATATACAACCGAAACGCGTAAGCAATATAATCCGGCATAGAAATAGTGAATAAAAACCATGCCGGTACCGACACATATAATGCCTTATGGAGTCCTCTTCAAGTTTTTTGTGATCTCAACCCTCATTTCTACAAACTATGCATGCAACAAAGCAGATCACGAATCTCTTTCATCCTCTTTCGATGCCCCTTCTTCTCCTTTAAATTGGTCTTCTAGTAGTGATTGTTGTCACTGGGAAGGCATCACTTGTGATGAGGATGGTAGGGTAACGCATTTGTTGTTGCCTTCCAAACGGCTCCAAGGAGGCGTTTCTCCATCTCTTGGAAACCTTAAGCTTCTTTCGCACCTCAATCTCTCCCACAATCTGCTTTCTGGCTCTCTTGAACTCAGGATGTTTTTGTCCTTGAGTCGCCTTGAGATCCTTGATTTGAGCTATAACCTTTTCTCCGGAGAAGTACCATTATCATTATCATCAAGTTACATCCGAACAGTTGATTTTTCGAGCAATCAATTCAACGGAACGATTCCATCTTCATTCCTCCAGCATGCCTGGAATTTGTGCAGTTTGAATGTCAGCAATAATCATTTTACAGGCCAAATACCATCCTCTATCTGTCTTCGTTCCTCTTCACTTAGAGTCTTGGATTTCTCCCACAATAATTTCAGTGGCTCAATTCCTCTCGGACTAGGAAACTGTTCCAAATTGGAGGTCTTTCGTGCCGGCGACAATTCTCTGTCAGGGTCCCTTCCTAGTGATATCTACAATGCTCAGGCACTTCAAGAAATTTCATTACCTTCCAATAGGCTTTTTGGTCCCATCAGTGAAAATATTGGGAAGCTCTCCAGTTTAAAGCTCATGCTCCTTGATTTCAACAATCTCGAAGGTCCTTTGCCCCCACCTTTGATGAATTGCACAAACCTTGTTGACCTAAATCTGGGATTCAACCATTTCAGTGGTAACATCTCGGCGCTTGATTTCTCTAAACTTACTCAACTGAGTAAACTCGATTTTATGAATAATCGCTTCTATGGTCCCTTGCCAATAAGCCTTTACTCATGCAAATCACTCAAAGCACTTCGACTGGCTGAAAACAATCTTGAGGGACAAATACAACCTGAAATTCTTTCGTTGAAATCGTTGTCCTTCCTCTCGCTTTCTGTAAACAGATTGACCAATGCGACTGGGGCAATGAAGATATTGATGGGTTGCAGAAGTCTCAGGGTACTCCTTCTTTCAGGCAATTTTCTCGGTGAAGAAATGCCAGATGGTGATATTATGGTTGGTTCTTCTGGGTTCCAGAATCTATCTATTTTCAGCTTCTATAGGTGCCAATTGACAGGTCAAGTTCCTGTATGGTTGTTGAAGCTCAAGAAACTCGAAGTCTTGGATTTGTCTTTTAACAGACTCACAGGCCCGATACCTGGTTGGTTGGGGACTCTTCCAAGTCTTTTCCTTTTAATACTGAATAATAACTTGTTTTCAGGAGAATTTCCGAAGGAGTTTTGCAGACTACAAGCGTTGGTATCGCAAAATGCCGCAACTCAAACAGGCTATGATTATCTCGAGTTTCCCATCTACTACCAACGGGTTAATGCGTCTGTAACTGCCTTGCAGTACAAGTATCTGTCCAACATGCCAAGAGCAATCTACCTCAGGAATAACAGTTTAAGTGGTAATATACCGTTTGAGATTGGTCAATTGCAACTTCTTCGAGAACTAGATCTTAGCGTCAACAACTTTTCTGGAGAAATTCCAAACCAAATATCAAATCTCACAAGCTTGGAAAGATTAGACCTCTCGAGAAATCATCTGTCAGGCGAAATCCCAGCATCAATATCAAGTCTCCATTTCTTGTCTACATTTACGGTTGCTTACAACAACCTTCAAGGAATAATACCATCCGGCACTCAGATCGAAGGCATGAATGCCACTGCATTCGAGGGGAACCAAGGACTTTGTGGTGCCCCACTTCCAAACAAATGCCAGCAGATAAATACAAGTAATGACATTGAAGATGTGCACACTGGTAATGGAAAACGAGTTCCGTGGTTTCATTTTTCCGTGGTTTTAGGTTTTATTGTCGGATTTTGGGGAGTCTGTGGCTCTTTAGTGTTTATTAGGTCTTGGAGATATGCATATTTCCTGTTTCTGAGCAATGTTAAAGATAAGCTCATAGGGATGGCAAATTAACAAGTACGATTATTGCTTGTATGACAAGTTAATAGTATTGCCTAATAATTGGATGGCATAAAGCCCCCTTTTCACTTTGTTTCTCACTTTTTGTGTTGCATTCTCTCCAAACTATCTATGCTCCAGTGCTGCCCGAATCAAGAACCCGGAAAAATCTATATTTCCCTAATTAATGTTCATATCTGTAATCCTAAGTAACTCCTTAAGTCTTTGGTTTGTTATTTTATTTTCTGCAGAGTTTCTAGTGAAAAGACTCAAACATTAAAGAATAAAAGGCGACATGGAAATCTTTGCAGGAAAAATAATATATATACCATCCAAGCAGGTGGAATTGTGCATAATATAATTTCATCTTTCTGATGTTTCTTTCTTCATAGCTTTACTTCTAGGAAAATTGACTGAAATGATGAAAATACAAAATATCAATTGTCGGAACGATCATTTTTGGAATTTTTTTCAATATATCGTCAATATTTGATCAATAATGTCTTTATATCTGATTGATGTATGTCGTCATTATTTGATTTTGATTATTTCAGCAATTAGAATTTGTAAAATCCTCTTTCAGTCAATTTCCTAGTTGGTTGGGGACCCTTCCAAACCGAACTTCAGGAGGTTTTCCAAACGTACTTTGCAGGCTGCCAAAGTTGGTATCTGAAAACACTGAAGCTCAACAGACCACAAATATCTTGAACTCCCCATGATCATCATTGATAGTACAAATTCTTTACATCAAAACTATATTGCGAAGAACTAGCTAGCCGAAGCGCTCTTCTTTCATAACAATAAATTTACCTGGAAAATAAACTGGCCAACTGCAGCTTCTCCACGCGTTGGATTAATGGAATGTAGAAATGTAGAAATGTAAATCCTTAATTAAACATAAGTGTAAGGTTTACAATATAATTACAATTTGATAGACTAAATAAACAAGGAAACATAAATTAAGGAGAGGAATCCGGAGATGAGGATTCTTCTCTAACATTAGTGGCCTCAAAAACTTGGAGACACTCTGGACCTCTCCATAAATCATCTGTTCGGAGAAACCCCAGCATCATTGGCGGTTCTTAGTTTCTTGTCATTTATGAATGTATCATATATACAGTAGTCTAGAGGGACCAATACCAACAAGCACTCAGCCCCAAAGCTTCAACTCGTCCGCCTTCGAGGTGAATTTGAAACTTTGCGGTGCACCGGTGATGGCATTGGTGCAGATGCTTATCGGCTTGGTCTTTTTACTCTGAATGGCAAGACAAACCTATCTTGGCAGGTCTGAGACTCGACGAGCCCTTTCGCGCACCGCACCACTTTGGTGAGCTAACTTCTCTAACGAATCGAGACGCAACGCGCTTTTGATGAGGAGTCCCGAAGCAGGACAAGAACCGAAGAAGAGTTCTATTTTCAAAGACGTCCTAAAAAGCAACCACTAGGCCAGCCTAGAACTGAGCGTTCAAGCAGCGTACATTCTCGCCTAGACCTCATGCAAGTGTGCACTCAAGGTTGGGTTCACTCTCTGAAGGACATTTAAGACATGAGCCTAGGCAGTGTTCATTCGCGACTTGGCTCTCGTGGAGATCATCTTATCTCACACTAGAGCAGAAAGCTCATGGAAGAGGAATAAGCTCTAGGGAATTCAGAATCAAGTTCAACTGGTTCCCATCGCTAAACACAATCACGAGCAGATCGCCAAAAGGAGTAACATGAACATGCAAGCCGCCATGGGGGGCAGCATGAGGCACAATCGACCCAACAAAGGCAAGTTGTGGAGTAATCGCAGGGACTGTTCCCCAACAAAGTTAGACTCGAAGAAGATGGATATCATCTAAGAAGGTTTGTACAGGATCAACAAAGTAGGTGAAAATGATAGTTATACCCTCAGCATCATAAATGATAAAGAAATGAAACACCAACAATCTGGGAAAGCACTACGCGTGACCTCTCATCATCATATGAACTTCAATCAAATCTATCCAAATAAGTTAAAAGTCTCAAGCAAATCGACAGTCAAAACCTCACCAGCTGAGGCTTATTCAAGTTGTTTCCTCAAAGTTCAATGAAGATTCAAAGTATAATTCAGGAAACTTTGCTCAGTCACATTCAACAAGGACTTCTAAGTTCTCATGCGCAAGAGGGTAAACTAATCCCTTGACACTCATTGGGTAAAGCTTTCCTACGCTAGGGGGTAAACTAAACCCTTAACACCATTGGGTAAAGATATCTAGCGCGAAAGGGTAAATTAATTGTCTGACACGCTATGGATAAAGCAGGGTAAACTAATCTTCTGACACTCAATGAGTAAAGCTCTCCCCTGAGGGAGGGTAAACTGCCTGGAGTCCGGACGTGGACTAGCTACAGAGTTCAATTACTTCTGTGTAACTAGGAGCATGACAACTCTAAATGGTGTCACCCATAATTAGCCACCATAGTCTTTTCTTAGGATCCCCATACTAAACTTAGCTAACTGAAGGAATCTTGCCCCTGGCACAATTTCTAGGAACCCGAGCTTCTTTACCAGAAAAAGCATAAGAACAACACATTCCTTGAATTGATGCCTACAAATTTTCATACAACCACACATATTTGCTGTGACGAGTTAGCAATTTTTGTGTTCCCATAAATCCTATCATGTTGCTCGCTACGGGTTCCACAACTAAGAGATCAATGACTTAGTATTATAAGTGCAGCAAAGCTTCCAAGCGAGCTGCCCATGAATCTCTGTTACCTTCTACAAAGCATGATTATCATAACACAGGGGACTGTGAACAACATTATAAGTGCATTAAAACTTTTGAGCGACTTACATGAGACTTCGTCATGCCACACGATGTGGCCTTGTGGATTACAAAATCTCATAAGCTTGAAGTGTACTGCTCATGAAACCTCACCTTAGTCGCACAAACAGGTCCCCATGTCAACAAGACGAATTTTATTCGAGCAATGAAGTGAAAGACCAGCATATGACAACACCAACAACACACGGAAACTAGCAACACACGATCAGGGGACAACATCGCATAATGAACTCAGCGGCTCATGCTCTAAAAAGCTAAAACATGCAGCTTGGACAAGCCTACAAGGAGCGCATGCTTTGATTTTATCAAAATCGCGTGATTAGTTTGCACTTTTATGGCTAAGGTTTTTCAAAACGCTTCAAGCAAGCAAAGTTTCAAGAATATTTAAGGCAATTCAAAAGACAAAGATGAAGCAAAATGAAGAAAACAATTTATTAAAATTTTGAGCGAATTGATAAATTGGCATTAAGGCCACTAAAATCCAACACAAACTAATCAGAAGAAGAGAAACTAAGGTCAAGATAAAGGGAAAAGAAATTTTCTAAGTCATAAAAGCGAATTACTTATTAGCAGCTTGGATGATCTCTGGCTTTTTAGCAGCCACATCGCCTTCAGCAACACGTGCTTTTGCCATCCCATATTCAACAATTCCAATCTTGAAAGCTTCATCCTCGATTGCTCCACCTGAGGCAGCTGCGAAGACAAATTCGAGCAGGTTCTCTGGGGAGATGGAAAAAAACTTGAAGTATTCTTTTGAGAACGCGTAATCAGGTGACCTTCCTTGAAGACGATCAACATAGCCCAACTTGTAGAAGTCGGCCTGAGATAGAGCAAGACCAACTTCGTGACTGCGTGTTTTTGGTCCTCAGCTGTTCATTCACTTTAGTAAAATCTTCATTGGCATTCGCAGATCGTCGAAGTTTTTCTTCAAGTACTCATTGGCAAGCAGTACATCCATTATCTCATCATCCTTTGATGCAAGATTATTGGTAATCTTTTGAAGGCAGATAATCTCATTGGTAGAAGCTATAATTTCTTAATCCTTGGCAAGAGAAGTAGAACGAAGCTCAGAGTTAACCTTTTCCAGCTCATGGATTCTAAACATGTCCAATTTTCTTTCCTTCTGTGCAGCTTCTAGTGATGATTGAGCAGTGACAAGTTTAAGTTTCAATTCCTCATTCTCTTAGAGAGTTGCTTCCAGATGCACAGAAGTGGAGGCATGCACAAGAAAGCCTTTTAAAATTTTTAGTTCAGTAAGTTCGGCCTCTAGATTTTCGATTTTCTTGGCAGCTGAAACTGCTTCAGTTTCCTGGTAGTATGGATTGCAACCTTATCAAGACGCATAGTCTCATTAGTCAAAATTAATGTCTTTTGTATAGTGGCAAGAAAAGAAGCTCTTCTTTTGTCAATAGATCATTTTGAAAAGGCACCCATACCCACTGTTTTCCTAACACACTCAGTAAACCTGGAGCAAGCAGTTAGCATTGAGCAAATGATAGAGAAATCTTCGAGTGCATAATCATTCAACTTTTCACGGCTGCTCTCGAGGGTAGTTTCATTCATCTTGGCAGAAGGAATCGCATGAGAAGCATGTTTTGGAGCCTCCTAGGCAGCTGAATCCTATTTCCTAGGCAATGGGCTTCTTTTCCCACTTCTCATGGCACCAAGTATCTCATAAATTAACCCTAGCACTAGGGGCAGCATAGAATGCTTGCATTGAGCAATCTTTTCAACAAGAGTCTTGGCTTCTTTCGAAGCAGTAGGCTTAACAGGCTCAACGATATTCTTTTTGTCTTTAGATGTTGTCAGGTTAAGGACAACTTTCTTAGAAGCAGTCGAACCCTTATGAATAGTAGGAGAAGTTTTTGGCTTTTTCTCAAGCGGCGGCTAACAAGCAGGTGACAAAACCCTCTTCTTTCCGCTATCACTAGCAGCAAGCTTGAAAACGGCGATCGGGCGAGCAAGCGCTTCCTCCTTGATCTGCTTAATCTCCTTCCTAGGTGGCAAACCACTATTCTACCTGGAAAGAGAACTGAGCAGACAACGCCATTGACGATACTCAGTCGGGATGCCCAAGGCAAGGTGCAC
>CM031081.1:30884017-30940287 GCA_018257905.1 Gillenia trifoliata
GGCCGGCCATGGGGAAGTGGAATCTCCTTAATTTCCTCATAATTATCTCCTTGCCAACGGGCAACGGAGCTTGGAGAATCGTAGTCAGCAGTGCATGAAGTCTTCATGAGTGAGCAGTGCGTGTGGAATTAGTCATTTAATAAGGGTAGTCTCGCCAATAAAGAATATTTGTCCATGTGTCAGCTCCACAATTTTTCTGATTATTTCTGGCTCCACAAATGGCCCCACACATATTGTGCTGCTGTAGGGAGTGCCGGAGGTGTAGGAAACCTCAGTTGAGTGCGACTGCCAAAAATACTTTCCCTGTCTGCTTAGATTCTGAGCTTTGTCTTAAGGCAAAAATTTGGAGGGTGATGGAATCCAAAGGCAACTAGGATTTTATTTTTCTCTATAAATAGATGGTTAAATAAACCTAGAAATACTTTGTTTTCCACACAAGAAAGAGAGAAAATCGAAGGATATTTCGTGTCTGGAATTAGCCATTCTTTTAATTAATTTTCTTGGAAATACATCTAATATAATGTAATATTTATTGGAATTCTTCCTGCATTGATCTCTAAGGTACAACCGTACAAAGGTATCGATTTAATTTACGGACTTTTGAATGCTATGTAAATGAAAGTTCATACAAAAGAAATAAATGAATTCAAAATATGGACAAGTAGAACGTTACTAGTAATCGATGCCCTCGTGTTGCTGCAGATCTTGAGATGTTATTTAATTGCACTTATGTGTTAAGTTAAATTTTGTAGATTATATTGTATTATGTAATATGTATACACGATTGAGTAAATTACATTGTATTGCAGTAGATTAGATTATATAGAAGTAGTGTAATAATTTACTCACGTGCAAAATAATATTTACATACATAGAGAATAGTTTTAAAACCTATACTCAACTTAGTATCTAATATGAATTTACCTAAAATATTTTACTACTTAGCAGTTTTGTAGTTGTCGAATACATAACAAAGGGAATTGCCTCAGCTGCTCAGCATGTATTCGATTGTGGGCTTGTCATCACCAATTACTTTATAATCCGACATCATGTAATTGTACAGCTCCTCCTTCCTAAATAATTAAAATATATATTAAATCTGTTCACCGGTTATTTCTGGTCAGTTTTCCTGGTCAGTTTTCCTGGTCAGTTTTCCAATGTTTGTGCGTTCAAATCTAAAGAATGACAAATTCGAAAATCGAATACATGGTACACCTTGTCATCACCAATGTTTGTTCCCAAGGTACACCTTGCAGGTCTTACGTTCAAATCTAAAGAATGACAAATTCGAAAATCAATTTCTGTTTTAGGTTCAAATTTCCCCACCTCTTAATGTAAACATTGTAAAAAAAAAGATGAGAGAGAGAGAGAGGTAAAATCCGAAATATAGCATTGAAACATCGTGACAAAAATAAATTTATGGTTTAAAATACTATGATGTGACATTATTGTTAAATTTTGTGCGATGAACATACAAGAGGTGTGATATGTATGGAAGATGTTACAACCCGTTTCGAAAATTAGAATTATTTTATTCCCAGGAAGCGGGAAATGACGAATTTGCCCTTGGTTGACTTTTTGGTTGACTTTTGCGTCGTAACTCGTACGACACTTCTCTTTTTATTTTCTTGTCGTGCTCATCGTTACGAACGCGTAGACGCGAGCGGGACGTCGTTCAGACTCCGAACGAATATTTTACGGGCATTGGTTTTCCGACGTTATCCGTATTTTTAATTTTGGACAGTTTGGGTTGTTAGGCTGGGGCCCAAATCTCTGTTGGCCCATGTGGCCTATCCCACAAAATCTGGGATCTTTGTCCCTGTTTTGTTCGAAACTCTCTCCCTCTTTTCTTCTCTGCAAAACAACAACAAAAGCTTTAAAAATTTGTTAATGGCACCCGTGCTCTCCTCCACCTTCACTGGGCCAAACCTTGGGCAAACCAACTTGTAGACCACATTACCATCTTCTTCAACCTCAAATTACCCTCACTTGAACCCTGCAATTCCAGGAAAAACCCAGAATCCAAAGTTTCGAAACCGTCGGCGAAACCCGAGAATTTTCCCGTCGACTTTGCCGGTGATACCGAGCCCAAAACTTGTCAAAATCATCACTTGTGTTCCTGGAAGTCCCAAGAACCTTACTCAAGCCTTGGATGGCAGCGTTTGGCAGAGAATCGAAGAAATCAAATCGGCCTCCTTGCACCCGTGGCTTCCCTTTGAAATTCCGGCCACTTCTGGCTAGTTTTTGGCCCCCAAAATGGTAAAATATTATTCTCCTCACTCCTAGCTTCATTTTGGTACTTGAATCGTGCAATTTGGCCTTGAAATGAAGAAGTTATAGAGCTTTGAAAATTACCCAGAAATTCCGGCCAAAAATTCCCAGATTTCGACGACGGTGACGGTGGCCGGCGGCGGCGGCGACCGGAGTTTTGGTAGGGATGACCGGCACTGACGTCAGCAAACCGGGTCAGACCGACCTTGCTGACGTCAGCAAACCGGTTCAGACCGGCGCTGACCGGCTCGGCTGAGCCGCGCGTGGAGCCGCGGCTTGCCGCGTTTGAGCCGCGCGTGGGGGCGCGTGGAGACTCCTTTTTCGATTCCGTCTTCGCGAGGCGACTCGTGACGACGCGTACTACCTAGGGGCAGTACGTATGATATTTTTCGAGGTGTTTTGGACCTCCTGGTTGAGCAAACAAGGGATAGGTGTAATTAATTAGTTATTTAGTAACCTTTATGAGTTTAATCATTATTACAGTGATATCTCATATAGGTGAGACTTATCTAGAGGATTACCGGGGCTACCCAGGACAGGGGGCTACGACCCGGCTACCCACAGGTGAGTGAGTGGGTCTTTGTTTTGATAAATGTATATGTACGTATGGTTTTTCAATGCTTTCTTCAAACTGTTAGCATAATTCATATCATATACGTTTGTTGGAGGTAGAACATTCGTATTATATTGCCATACATGTTTTATACTGTTGCTCATCAGTAGATGTATAACACCCCAGGTATTAGTACTCAGTCTTGTGGCCAGGACTAGCCTTGACGTTTGGAGTAGTCATTACCAGTACCGCTACGCAGCTTTGGATCCATTGTAGGTACTAGCCTGTTCTAGGTTGCACTAGGCAACTCGAACTTGTGTGACTGCACTTTGTGCACCAGCGCTTAGCGTTAGACTCGCGTCATTGTAGTACTCAGCGTATTACTTTTATACCTAGCCTGTTCCTTGTGGTTTAGCCACTTGGACTTGTGTGTTTACATATGGGTGAGCATGTCAGTAAATCATTATCGGGAAGTACCCGTATATTTTTATTATAGTATTTTGAGGTTCATGCCAGAGGGTATGACGTGTTTTCAAAAACTATACTTGTTTTCCAGCGAGGGGTTAGTATACTCTTGAAAACAAAGGTTTTATCAAACTTTGCTTTTTGACCCACTCACCGTTTTATGTTTTGCGCCCCTCCAGGATTAGTTGGCTTGGAGCTTTCGACGTCAAGACGCGGTGGTATGACAATGTAGGGAATCTCTACACTTGTAATTAAATTGTATCCGCTACTCTGTTCACAACTCATTATTTTATTATTATTCTTCCGCCCGCACACTCCGTGCACTCTGACCTTTATTTAATTCAATTTTCCTTAATTATTCTTCAATTTTTCTAAATGGCTTTCGTCACCTAACACGTGTCGCCCAGCACTTCCCGACACCTGGAGTGTCCGGGATCGGGATGTGTCAGAAGATGCAAGTAATTTACTGAGCGTTTACCCCTCTTTCAACTTTGATACTAAAGAAGTTTAACTAGTAATACTATGGTCTCGTTTGGTAGCTCGGACTGGACTGACTATTTCAGTCGGATAGGATTATCTGTCATCGGACAGTACTAACTAAATTAGTCGGCCGTTTGGTGCAGTATCAGACTATTTATACTGTGTTGGCCGGCCCTAAGTGTGTGTGAAGAACACAATTTGTTCTTCATACAAACTCACTCAAATCTTCATCAAATGCAAGAACTACGAAAGGTTTGATCTTCGTAGGAGACGATGTACGTATAGGTAACCTTCAATTTGATTCAAGGTGCAACCACAACTCCTCCAAGCAAAGGTGTTCATCCAAGATGAGATTAAAGGCTCTCTTGGGTATTTAGTTTTTGCTCATGCAAAGAAGATTCTACAAAGGTATAGGATGCTACAACTTACTAATGTGATTTTGAGTTGTGTCTTGGTTCACAACATTTAGGCTTCAAAAGTCATGAGCAAAGTTTTGTTTTTGAGTACTAATATGCTAGCTAAGAGCCTTTAATTTGTTAATAGCATGCTTAAGTGTTGCTCAAATGAACTTGTAATTCAAATATTTTCCTTCAAGCTAGACCAAGAGAGTGAGAGGGACGGACCCGACTAATTATACGGAGGTTTTTGGGCGTATAATTAGTCGGGTGTGAAGGGTACTAAATGGTGGGCCCGGTTTAAATAGTCGGGCGACTATTTTAGTACAAAGCGCACCAAACACCCGAGACCGGATTATTAGTACTATCCGGTGCGTTATACAGCGTACCAAACAAGGCAAAACTTCAACTAGTAAGTACCCCAATATTGTATTTCTCTATTTATTTTCAACGTTCCAAAAATTGATAGGCGGTAGTTGGGCGGTGGGTAGGGATCTAGTGTCTAGGGGACTAGGCGGAGGCCTAGAACAGTTTTTTATTTTAATTACATTTATTATATAATATATAAATAAGTGTTTACTTATATTTAAAAAAGCGCCCAGCTTGCCTAGCCCCCCTAGATGCCCTTTCTTATTTTTTAAAACGCCTAGAAATTAATTGCAACGGTGACCAACCACCTAGCGTCTAGGCTGGGCCTTTTAGAACACTGTTTATTTCATCATTATTAAATTTTAGATAACTAAATGCCTTTAATTTAGTTGAACTTTTGCATGGAAGATTATTAAAAGAAAACCTAAACAAACGGACGGGTTCATTTAGAACATGAAGTTGTTAGAGGAATAACACACAACACCACTTTTTATTATCACTAATTCACAATATATATCCCTTGTTATATACTATATTGTGTAGTTTAATAATTATGTTCTCCTTATTGTATACTATCTTGTGTATTATCACTATAATTATGTTTCTTTTCTTTCATAAATGTTTATTTACTTGTAAAAATTAGAAACAAATTCACGAATCCATACTATTACAACAACAATTCTATGATTTCAGAGTATTCTATATTATGTGTTTTTCAAACGTTAGATCTCAATTTTTATATTTTTAACAAAATTTCTAACAGTTTAAAAAATTACTTAGACATTAAAACCATAGCAGCTTTCGAAAAAGAAAAAAAATTAATCCGAAAGACAGAAGGAAAACGACATGTCGAATATAAAAGCGACAAAAGTACTAAACTGAAGCTTTTCGTGTATTTGCAGTCTCGTTACGTTCGAAGTATTCCCCTTCGAGATTTGAAACCTAAATAAACACAAAACTCTCTAAACACCCAACTGTTCATCTCTGACAATTAAATTTTATTTTATTTTATTTAAGTTTTTTCCTCTGCGGGCTTAATCAAATTGTTCAAACATTCCAAGGTAAATTCTATCTCTTTCTACAAATTTCATAGTTTTAGCTTCCAATAATTATTTTCGTTTTGTTCGATCCCTCTGTAACTCTGTTTTAATGCAAAAGAAAAGAACATAGACGAAAATTTTAAAACTTTTTTTTTTTTTATGTTATTTGAGGGTATTTCTAAATTTTCTTTCACTTTCTAGGCAGCCAAACAGGGCATGTAATGGAATTCATTTGTTGTGATTGCACCTTTTGATTGTATCGCAAGTTTTAATTTTTTTGTTTTCTGTTTTCCGGCCAATCTCTTGAAAAATCAGCACTTTTTGTTTTTGAAATTCAATTTTTCAATTCAGATTATAATTAGTTTGTGGAAGAATTGTCATGGGATATTAGAATTCTTAATTTTTCTCAATTTCTTTTGGTGGAAAATAGTTTCAGGGTAGTTTTTATCTTTCAGCTTTAAGAGAAGTAGGAAACCAAAAAGTTTAATATTTTGTTTGTAATTATTTGTGTGAGCTAGAATTTTCTGTATAGTTTTAAAGTTGTTGACAATCCTTTATTAAATCTGCAGATGAAGCTGGGTTTTCATATTGTGCTGCTGTTTTGCTGCTGACATTTTTGTTGCTGAGCCTAAAGCAGTTTCTTTGGGATCAGATTTAGATTGACAGAGAAGAGTGCTTCTCTCATAATGTTCAGTACGAAGGAGATACTGTCCACATCTCTCTTCGTTGTAATTAAGGTTGATGCGTCGTGGCATGATACTCAAGACGGTGTTGATCTCGTGGTAAGCTCCATGGTTGTTCTCTTCGATTCGGCTTCTTTTACTCCGCAACATATGTTTTTAGCCATGCTATAATCTCTGCGTTTACTGACCGAATTGGTAAAACAGCTCATTGTATAGCTAAACCGAAAACCATGTGTTCAATGTTCATGGGTAAATATGGATCATAGTGGCTGAAGGGCTTGTTTTAATTACGCATGTAGTGTTAAGCATACTATAGAGTGCGTTAACTGGAAACCAACCCGTGATCATACAATGCCGTTGGAATTTTCAGGTGAAGGACCTTCCGGTAACTGGTGGTAGATTCATGATTTTCGTGACAAGACTACTGAGAAGTTTGAGCTTGTCGCTCGTCACAAAGGAGTCCATCAGTTTTGGTTTCACCAACAAGTCGCCTTATCATGAAACCGATTTTGATATTCATGTTAGCCATTTTACATACTATGATGAACATGCAAAAGATGGTGAGCGATTGCTATGTGCCATTTTACTTTTTAGGTTTCGTTAGTTACATTTTTTACTGTTGAGCTCTCTAAAACAAGAAGGTGGACTTACGGTAGTTTTGTCCGTAAATGCAGGAGCACTTTAACCCGTTGTTAGAACAGGCATCGAAGTTAGAGGAAGCTCTTTACAACATTCAATTTGAGCAGCATTGGCTAGAGGCTCAGACCGAACGCCAGGCAATAGGTACTTTTTGGAACTCTAAATAACTCTATGATTACGTTGGAGGATTATATCCGAACAACAAGGCGTCTCTACGACATTCTTTCGCATTTACTCTTTCTCAACTGAACTAGTATTGATTCCATAGTGCATAAACAACTATGTTTCTCAGCAGCGTATAAGCATAGTATCTTTGTCAATCTTTTTCATATAAATTGCTTCTTGCAATCGTTGATGCAGCAACCAGAAGCAATGGGCCAGAGGGCGATCCATAAAGCTTTTTTGAATCAGCAGCGCTTGTTGGTGCCAGTGTTCTCCAAGTTTTCCTACTTCGCCGCCTTTTGAACGAAGCTGGGGTGACCAGAGCTCCAATCCCTTGACAGCCACATTATAGTATCACAGTAGAAGAATTTCACACTTAATTGTTACTCCACGCTTGTGTTTTTTACTTCCATTTTATTGCAGAGTGAATAATGTATAGAAACCGTCAACATGGAAAACTCTAGGCTCTTACTTTCTCGGGGAAACGTTGAATACGAGTAACCTGAAATCATGTGCATTTGTGCCTGACTGTTCATTTGGTTGATATATTTTGGCTCCTTTCCCACAAGGAGCCATTCTCTTCTTTGCCTATAAATTACAGTTCAAAACATACAAAAATAACTCGTTTAGAGAACATAAGTTTCTCGGGCATGCATGCGTTAAACCGTGATTCGCAAGTGTGCTGGAATGACTCCCTTCAACACCGCACATCCATTCAAATCTACAAGAAACCATTTCCTTCGTCTTCTTTTGGCTGAAAAAGTAGAATTTATTTACAGAACTAGATACGAACGACATGGAAAAGAAGAAAAAGTTTTTCGGAATTTGAAATCGAAAACAAAATAATTTCACACACACGAGTGGTTTGATACTACAATTAGGGAAGAAGGAAAAGAATGTCATAAGCAAAGCTCTAAAGCTCGAAGCAAAAGATAAGACGAGAAACAGATTGGTATATATTCTAATACCAACATCACATCAGACGGACAATATAGATACACAATAAGTATTTGTCGTTCTTACTCCCCTCCCATCACAAAGCTTTTGTTTTGTTTTTTGTTTTTTTTTACGCTACACAGTAAATTCCATCCACTTATTGCTATACAGCCCTATCTTCTTTGGAAAATATGGTGGAGCCAGTTACAGAACACCGCGCTCTCCTCCATCGGAGCACTTACTGAGAACAACATTGTCAAGACTCTGTCGGTGGTTGATGAATGCAGCAAAACCATTTTTCTGTGCACCAATAAATCAAACCAAATCAAATCATCCGCAAAGAGAAAGGAATTCCAGCATATTAGATCAACTTTGGCAGCAGAAATAATCACCCACCGGTTATTCGCTCTATTATTCTACTAATTGGAAACGCAACAGATGCAGGAGGAAAGCATATAAAGAACGAAAAGGCCACCATTAATGGTCAATTTGACACGATGAGCAAATATTTCCAGGGCCATTAGTTCTTTCAATTATTCACAATGAAACAAACAACTGTTCCTATTTGGCTACATTCCTACCTAAAAAGAAGACAGAACCCCGAGTGTTTGTGATGCCAATTCCACTCGCCTGGAGCAATTAAATAATAAAACAGCCGAATCATCATCTGTTCTTTTTGTTTTTCAAATATCTTGGCCTCTAACATTAGAATCCAAGCCTTTTGCCACATTTTCTCACTAGAGTTCTATACAAGTCAGTTGCATTGATTTTCACATCAAATGGTATGCTGAGTTTGACCGAGCAAGGCAGTTTACATATAGTTGTATATTGTACTACCGTCACTTGAAAAGCAATAACTTGTAACTAAGAAAACCGCAAAGAATATATTGGTTATTGGCTGACTCATGTATATATCAAATCATTAGAGAAAGAAACAAGACAGCAGGTATGAGAAAGAATCTTACAGACGGAGGCCTGCTAGTGCCAGGATCCACTCCTCCTCCATGCCTCGTATTAGGATCAACCTTTTCCGGGTGACTCCGGTTTTCCACCCGTCTTCTTCTCATCCCTAGCCTTGTTAAAGATCACAGTAAACCCCAATGGGCGCAGGATCATTGACGCCCCATTCACCAAATTTGGGAGTGGCCTGCCCTGTCCTGTTAGAAATCAGTAAAGTATTCTCATTGTTATTCAGCATAGAAAGGCAAAGGGCACCCAAGTAATAAGTTTACATAGCCATTGATTGTGAAACAATAACATATTCTCCCAACTACAAAAACAAAAGGACAGACAAGCACTCTGTTACATCCCGATCCTATCTAGGTTGTCATCAATCAAATACCCCACACCAGGATAGAATTGAATTAATCACAGATAGACAACCAGAACCCCAACAATGTCAGGCTCCCTGGCTTTCTAGACTACAAATGCAAATGATCTCCTTCAATAGGATCGAATACCACTGAATTCTCCGAAAAGGGTGTCCATTTCAGTCAATTTGGACACAAACTTTAGACAACATAACTCAATCATTTTCAGGAAGCAGTTAGCACAGATGTTCAACCCGCTAGAATCACACTAATAAAACTCCAAAGGAGCACACCACAATTGACTGAAATAAAGAACTCTAACCTTCCCCGAGGACATAAGAACCCAGTTAAAAGGAATCTATTTAGCACTTAATGAAATCCTTGTTTTAGCAAGCAGCAATTACTATAGAAAACCTTCCCCGAACACAATCAAATTCGGATGAAGAACACACACATACATACAGAAACCACATATACACATGACCATGAGAACTTCGGAAGTACGCGATACCCCAATAAACTAATTTCATTAAAAGTGTAAAAATACAGAAACCAGCCATAATCACCACTGAAGCACTTGTATAAAGATCATATTCCCACTCAAACAATGAAACACAGCAAAAAACAACAATACCTACTAGTCTATTACAATTCGGAAAGCATCCAACCCAAAACCAATTGGCAACGGGTGGTGAATGGTGATGCTCGAGATCATCTAAACTATTACACAACGCTTTAATTCCCCGACATGGGGATTCACACTCTCGAAACAATACTTGCTCCAAAAGCAATATACTGTCAAAAATTTCAACTTACTAATTTCGTAACAAAACACAAAGGAAACTTGTCATTTTCACTACCCCTTTTTTGTTCATTTCCCATTTTCACTATATTCCTAATGAAACAAAACTGAAAAATTAGAATCTGGTCCTTCTGAAATCAAAAATTTCATCAAGTATATGTGTATTTACTTTAATAATTACAAACATTAAAATTATACCACAAAAACATGAATTTTGGTCAGAAATTGATGTAAAACAAATGCATCTGAGAGAATTACAATCAAATTAATACGGATTAGGAATAAATCTAAAATTAGAGCCTGAATTAATCAGAAACCGAAGCAAATCCAGCAAATTACATCATACAAAGATTAAAAATTACCAGAAACAAAAACGGATACAAAGATTAAGAATTTTATATTCGGATTGAAGAAAGAGACGAAAGCGATTACGTACCGACACCCGATCAAAAGGAAAGAACTTTTTATTTTCCGGGAAATGAAATGACTCGGAAAGCAGAGAGAGAGAGAAGAAGAGGTTGGGCCAGAAATGGCCTATAATTGCAGTGTGAAATCTGGGAAGAAAAGAGGCTTTAACGGTTTTTGTTTCTTGATAAACGGCGTTATTTTGTTGACAGGAACGGAAAGGTGATCGCATCGCCGTTAAGTCGGCGTTGCCAGCCCTGACGTGGTTTGTGCGTTTGGAATAATTGACAAATAAAAAAAGAGAAATTGCACTATCACTACCCCCCCTACATAAAATCCATACATTTTTTTTTTGTCAAATACATGTGTCCATACATACAAACTTCAACCAATTTTTTGCAGAAACTCATGTTTTAGTATGATGTATTACTTCCGTCAATTTTCCTTAAAATGCATAGTTGTCAACATGTGTGGGCGCTTTTTTCATGATATGTTTGCTACTTCAAACTGGAAATCGAAAGCTTTGTGTCCGAAATCACCGTATATAACGATATACAGGTTTTCTTATGTCACTAATTTTTTATATGTCAATTATCAAATGGATGAATAGTATATTTTTTTGAACATGCATAAATATTTATTTAATAATAACGTATTTAACAAAAATAATCACTAATATTATAGAAATTTGACACGCGCATCTTTCATTCACTATTGTCAATAATGCCTCTATTAATTGGCAGGCTCCACATCTATTCCAATCGACAATTAACCGAACTAGAAGCTTTGAGCCAGCCGACTACAATTATTAATTACTACATGCTCAATTGCAAGGAGGCAAGATTTAGGAATTAAATTATCTTCTGTGATCTTTAAGATATTCCAACATTTTAAAAATAATATCTCGTACTCCATCCAACAGAATCGAACGCCGACATGTAGAGGGCTTCCCCACCCACATCGCCGTCATGCTCCTATAAATAGTCCTCACGCTTATTCTCTAGTGTTGATTCTCATGCGAATTTAACCTCAAACTTTCACTCTCTACAGAAGTTTACTTAGGCATCGGTAATAAGTGGCCAAACATCCCCCTCCGGGCTTGTTGGTTTTGTCTAACTTAAGGTGTTTTTGTTTTTGCAGATACCCCGCCAATCCAAAGACAACGAATTGTGCTAGCGCACGCACGCCACCGACTAAATTAATAAATCTTAGTTTTGACGGTAGAGACCTCTCTTCATATATATATTTTCACTTTCTAGAAGACAAGTCGCAGGTGTGCTGTGTTTCATCTAGGGGTCTTGAAGGATGAGAGATGATATCTAGAGTTTGAGTTATAATCTCACAAAAATATTTCTTTGATTTTTACTCTGCACACCTCTTTGTATGCAGGACACATTTGTGATTTGTGCAATTTTTTTCAAAAAAGAAAATAAAAGGGAAAAGTAATAACGGAACGGTGGTGAGCTGGCAGACGGAGTGGAGGAAGTAAAGGAGTAGCTGCTGCACGGAAGCAACAGCACATTGCCTTGCTGGCATTCCATGTCTTCAAAATTAAACAGTTGGCGTCTCCATGTTTCTCTCACCCATATCAAACTAATTAATCACTTAAATAATCATCAATTAATTTAGATCAAAGTTTTTGTTTCCATTAATGAAAGAAAAATGTATCATTTTAATTCATGAGTTCAAATTCATAGGCAATAAAACACAAGCAGCTTAAACTTGTGTTTAAAGTTAAGTAATCAGAGTTCTAATTCAAGTGACGTTGAGATGAGATAAAATCATAAACTCGGTTCGAATCGTGGTGAGAAAATCGTAGATCCTATGTTAGAATCATATAGCAAGTCGAACTATATCCTTACGCTTATTTAACATTACTTCCGCTTTCTTTTTCTTTGATAAAATATTATCGTGAGAAAACTCAACACAAAATCTCGAGTTCGAGTAAATGCCTTTAATCACGTGAGCAACAAGCTCCTAGCAACAATATTGGTTTTAGAGTCGTCCCAGATCACTAAAGTAAATTTCAACCTTGTAGATTTTGGGAAAAAAAAGAGTAAAATAAATTAAATTAAAATCCTAGAGCCTAGAGGAATCTGAGAGACAACGAGAATATGCATACTACCATAGACAAATCAAAATAATGGGGTATATTATAAATTACAAAAAGTCAACAATTGCAATTTTTTCCATGTAAATCTTGCTAGATTCTGTCTGCCATGGAATTATATATTTTGCAGAAACAGAACCCTAAAATACATGAAGATGTAGATTCAGAGACACCCCCTTCATTTGGTTCCCTCAGTGGCCAACTCCTTTCTCCCTACCAAAGATCTGTTTCCTCCACCTTTCTTGCCATGTTATGTGTCTACTGAAAAAAATTCGGGTTAGTCATGGCCCCTGGGATGGATTATATTCGCCACTCCTAAAAAGAAAAGCGGAGAATTTAGATTTGATGAAGAAAGAGAAAATTAGAGTGGTGTGGTGGAAGGGTTTTGCAAAGATGTATTTTCAGGCAAAACATTAAACTTACAGTTAGCCGAATACATTGCTCCTAAACCCTCTTGTGCACCAAGGAGACCAAGAGACCCGGCTCTCTTTAAAGGCTGCAGCGCAACAATGAAAGATTCAGAGATCAAGATAAAAGAAAGAACTAACTAAACCACATTATAGCATATTACAGTACTACCTATCAGCGAACTTTCATGCATTATATGAGAGCATCTTTCGGCTTAAAGGTACTTGTCGCCAGAAGGTAGCTTCTGCTGCCTAAAGAGAATGTGAAGAGCACATTAGTGCTACAAGGGTAATTGAACCCCCTTACAGCCTTGATCATGAAAGGAAACAGGGCTTGTAATGCACATAAGAAAAAGTTGGAACTGTTATTAAAGTGTAGAGCGATTCATTTTGGCAGAACAAATATCATATCGAGAAATATGACATCCACATTAGTAAACTACAAGCAGAAAATACATTACAACTTATATACAATTACAAATGTGTTAAAAAGGCATAAAAGTAAAAGGAATCAAGAATGCAGCCTACTCCCCAGAAGGTTGTGTTGCATCATAGCTTGGGTAAGCAGTAATGAGAACTATTGGCCCTATCTCCCATCGGACCTCCATCGGAGAAAGTTTATCAATAAAGAGAGCCCATCGAGTTCCATCTCCCACCAGACCACCACAGACCTCCAGTAGAAATGTTTATATCATACTTGGTTGAGTAACGAGTGCCCACCGCAGTGGCATCTCCCAATCAATTATGTTGATCACTACATGTCTTAGTATTATCTTTCATGTGCCTCAAAGAACTTAGTTCTCCGTTGCAATCGCTCAAAACCTCATTTAGCCATAGGCGCCCATCCCACCTAGATATCAATCCCTTCAGATAAATCTTCCAAAAAGTTGTTCACCTTCAATAAGATTATTTTCGGAGGAAACAGCACCAATGAGCAGAGTATAAGGTCACGTTGGGCAGGAGCCCTTGTTTCATCTCATCATAAAGCCCAAATGCAGCCACCATCACTATTAGCACAAAGGCCTGAAATGAACATTAAACACTGGAACATCAAGCTTCAGACTACAACGCCCATTACGCCTCAGTTTCCCGAGCCTCTTCAAGGTTGGCTTTTACAGAACATGTGCATCAGCAGTAAAGAGTAGCAGTCGCGAATGAGTTTCATCCAAAGCATGCGATCAAGAAACCAGCATTACAGCTCTTCAATCTTCCCACATTTCGCAAGCTCCTCTAACCATAGCATTCTCAGCAATGTCACATGAAGTGACACCAAGAGCTCCCATCTGATCTTTTAGCTCTAATGCTCCTTGTATATCACTCCACTCTACACATACCATTAATTAGAGTGATATAATGTGTATGCTTAGGAGTGAAACTCAGCTAACATTTCATAAAGAAGAACACGTGATGCTTGGAAATCGCACTTCTAAATAGTCCATTCAAGACGCACCATGGCCAAGTATTAGCAGAAACTCCTAAAATCCATGACACCAACTAGATCACAGGCCTTCCCATCTTACCAGTCTCAGAAAACTTTAATAAGCATATTAAATGTTAACTGATCAATGCGACACTTTCCATTATCATCTTATTCAACATTTTATGCCAATATCCAAATATACCGACTCATATAATCCCAGAATAAGAGAGAGTGGAATGTCAATTTATCAGAATAATCCGCCCTGATCATTTTATTGCGGCAAACCAGAGCATGTCAAGAGGTCCTGGTTTTTCTAGTATCCATGCAAGAGAATATTATATGTACAAATTCAGGGGCCAATCTTTGCCTCAAGTAGTTGAAAATATTCCTTTGCCTTCATCATTTTCCCCATCCTCGAGTATCCATCTATCATTACATTGCAAGCAATAGTATCTGAGGATGAACTTTGTTTTCCATCTCTTCAAAGAGAAATGAAGCAGCCTTTGACTGGCCGGTCTTGAAAAGGCCATCAACTAGACAGGTATACATCGTTGTACTTGTGAGAAAGTTACCTTTTCCATCACTTTCCCGAACAACAGGATGGCGGCAACAAGTTTTCCCTTCCAACATAACCCAGCAAGAAGGCTACCATACGTATAATTATCAGCAGAATGTTATTCTCAACCATTCGGCCAAGGAGGGCAACAGCCTCATGCAGATTTCCAGATTTACATGTCTCATGAAGTATTGTATTGTACAATGACCCGCGTATCAACAGCATATGGAATGCTGTGGAGTTTCTTCCAAAATTTCCTTGCTTCCCAAATTTCACCCTTGCATAGCCCTTCAGTATACTTCCATATGTGAATGGCCGGATGATGACCTGATTTAATCATTTCATCAAATATAGAAAATGCTTTCAACCCATTTCCCATGTTTCCGTAGCCATTTATTATACAATCAAAAGTAACAGAATTGGGATCAAGACCAATACTGCTCATAAGGACGCATGTCTTCTGCCGCTCCCAGCCCAGCTTCACAAAGGGAAGCAACCAATACATTACATGAAATGTCAGCACCATGGCCAGTATGTTCATAGCTGCATAAATGTTAAATGCTTCCACTATGTTACCATCTTGCAAGAGTTATAGATTAAAGTAGAATATATTATTCTATTCGGTGAAAGGCCGGCTTTATAGATTTTACATACCATCTCCTTCGTGATGTTTCATCTTCTCTCCCAGCTCTGCAAAGTCCATTTATGAGCACTGAAATGCTACAACACCGGGATCCACGCCATCCTGAACCATCATATATTAAAGAATTTCATAGCTTCACTAAGCAACCCATTTTTGCATAACCCATCCATGATCTCTATATAATACAACTGACAGCAATCCCATCCATCTGCATTTTCTCAAAAAGACTTCTTGCTAAATCAAACTTGCATGCTTACACAGCCCATTCAAAAGAGCCCCATAGCTGACTTCAGTAGGCCCATTCTCAAGCAGCCCATCATGTCAAAAGTCTGAAAGCTTCTTCTGCTTACCATTTTGAGAGAGCCCATCAATCAAAGCATTGAAAGTAACAGAATTCGTGAAAGATTAAACTCTGTATGATCTCATCAAAAACCCTGGTAGCAACATCAATTTTCCTCCTTTTACAAAACCCGTTAATAAGAATATTGTAAGTAACCTCATTAGGATGATAACTTCTTCCTTCTCATATTTTCTGCAACATCAAGTAACCTTTCGCACTATTGTTTCACATAAACCGCCAATAAGCATGTTATATGTACACACATCTGCTTCTATACCCTTTGAACCCATGTGATCAATAAGCTCAAAGGCTGCTTTATACCTCCTTCTTGCAGTACCACTCGAGCAAAGTGTTATGGCAACCGCGCTCGAGCATAGCCACTCTTTTCCATCTTCTCAAAGATAACTAGCTCTCTTAAGCTTCCCCTTCCGCACATAAAACACATTAACTCGCATATTAAAAGTAGCAACATCAGGGCATAACTCTTCTGGAGCAAGCATTTCTTTGAAAAAGACCATACTGATGTGCCGCTTTCTCCTGGTCCTTCAACGGTTGTGGATCATATTATAAGTACAAGTAGACGCCCAAACCCCTTAAAACCCATCAAATACGAAGTCTCTACAGCACAACCAACCATTCCTTCCTCAAATATAATGGACTAGAAGGTCAAAACCGAAGGGTTTGAATTGCAAAGAGGGTAAGTGTCCATTAGAGCAATCAAACAGATTTCGGGCCAAAATCCATTTGCAACAATGCCTGAATTGATTTTGGCGGAATCACATTCTACTCGAACAAGTATATGGGTTGTGACAGAAAGTATATGAGTCAAATGGTTGAGTTCCAAACCAGGTTGTTCGATGACCCAATTGAGAAACTTCAAAGCCAGCTTTCCATGAATCGGTCTGAGAGAAGCCATCCTATACCATGTGGTTCAGTGACACCCAACGATCAATGGTCAGAATTGCATATATGCTTTTCTCCATTTCTGAACCTGCAGTTCTAAATTTCAACAGTTTAGCGGGTTTTTATCGCAATGATCTCTAACGTTTTCGAAATTGATCACTCTGGTCCCTCACCTCGAAACTCATGACTCCCTCGAAAACTGAGGGACCAAACTGTTAAAAGTTTCGAAACAAACACACTCTGCCCAAAATCAAAACTTTAATCACAAAACAAAAACAGTGAAAGAAACACAAATTTCAACCTAAAATCTCTCAAATTTTAACAGTTTCAAACGTGCTCAAAATCGAAACAAACACAGAAAATGTACCCAAAATCAAAACTTTAATCTCAAAACAGAGAGACACGGAGAAACTGCCATAATTTCCTCAAATATCAACAGTTATCCCCTCAAAAACCCTAATTGTGCACAAATCAAACTTCAATCTCGAAATCAGAGAGGCCAAGAGAAAGTTCCGTACCGGAGGCTTGTGTTTCGCGAGCGATGCTTCTAAGTGTCGTCGTCTCCGAGATTTGGAATGGGATTTTTCTGGGTGAAAGTACGGAAAGCTCTGAGCTTTGAAATTGTGTGGGAAATAAGAGAATTGCTTCTCACCAGCTGAGGACAACATTGGAATTTGCTTCAGTGGCTCCTTTCTTCTTCCTTCAATAGAAAACTAAAGAGCTTTGCAAGTGCCTTTATCTTTGGGCGCCAGGCGCGAGTGATAGAAACCGTTGGATTATAACATCCAACGCTGAACATTGGCTTTAATCATTTTACTTTCACTTATGCTAACTATTTACTTTATTTATGAAGAAGCCATTTTTTAAAACCAAAATGATGTGACAATAATGATAATATTTTGATACTCACTTTCAGCCGAATATTTTTATATAATTACCAAATAATATTCTATATACTCACTTTCTCGATTTAGCTCAATCAAAGATGACATGTGTTTTATTTTTAAAACTCAAGAAAAATTAAATAAAGATGTTTTATTTTTTAAAACAATAAAACATGTGTTAAAATATTATTGGGTCAACCATTAAAGTGAGTTTATAACGCACTCATGCCGCGATTTAACGACTTTTAAAAAAAGACCATCAATAGCCATCATTTGATTTACAAATGATTTAAAATTAGTCTTCTTAAGATTACCCCCGTTAAATGAGCCCACTAAGCCAAATATCAAGGTTCTCAATCCTGCTCAAGTAAACATTGCTCAAGATCAAATTGGCCAACTTCTAATAAAGTTTGTAAATGATCATTGCTCCACATTATAACAAGCAGGGATCATATCACAATTTTTAATTCAGTGACCAAAGTTATAATTTGACTAAAAATTCAAAGACTACTGCTCCAATTTACCATTAAAAAACATGGTTATTTCTAACCAAAAGCAAATATCACAAAAGACACCAATGCCAAATTTAGTGAGAGGATGTTCATCATAAAAGGCATAACTTATACAAGCGATGTCCTTTCTCTAGTCAAAACTCGAAATTACAAGCGAAAGCGTGAGGATAAACTAAGCAACCAATTCAGGCAAGAATAGTCAAGTAAACAAATACACATAGAAATTGTTCCAAAAGCATGGGCATGCTTCACATTTAGGTTTATCATTAGGGAGTCATATTTCAGAATTCAATAATAGTCATCATGAACTTCCTCCCCAATGAAAAATTAAAAGAAGAGAGGTGAGTGCATGATGACTATTTTAGAGTGTTAATCAAGCAAAACAGCTTCTCTATTCATTAGTCACGATTTAAGTAATGTTCAAGTTAGCGGTTTTTTTTTTTTCTCCCTATATATATGAATAACAGGATTGCGGTTGTTATCGGAGGAAACCAAGGGATTGGATTTGAGATAAGCAGCAATTAGTCATAATGGAGTTTGGGTGGTGTTAACTCGCAAGATATGAGCTTGACGTGATCGATCCAACTAGCATCGCTTCTTCCTGGTCAATTTCTCAAAAACCGTGGAAAATGGATCGCTTCAATATGTCTCTTGTTTACGAATTATGAAGTGAATTAGGTTACTGTGTTATTCGCTTACTCATTTGCTACCTCGCCTGGGGAGTGGATAACTAATATAGCACGGTGTTCACTATCACAAATAGCTCCTCGGGTACAACAAAATAAAGATGTGTAAATTTTGGTCCATATGTCTTTATTTCATTAACACGACGCTGTCAGACAAACAATTCAGATTGCTATGTTATTCTCGTGTGAAGTGGGGCATGCTATACTAACCTAAACTAAGGGGTTAAGGTTTGTTTAATATATGACAAAACTAAGCACTCAGACATTTAGAAAAAGAAAGACAAGCAAACGGTAGAAGGTACCGGAATCAAAATCATCTCCTAGCAAAACAGAAAGGCATACAAATTCATCAAAAATTTACAAATATGCCTATACTTGCTGAGATTCAACATTGAGTATCCAGCAAGGTTAGCACTGGGCGGCTACAGAAACGGCATCGTAAAAGCCTCGACAGTTATCTTATCTGCCTCATCTTCTACCTGCGAGGAGGACGAATGAATCATGTTAACGATTACGCTTCAGTAAGCTATGTTAAATCAAGTAACAGATTAACACACAGATAAAACTTTTGCTCCGGTGCTAAAATCTGATGGTCGTCATGTCACACACAGTTTGAGCTCTTGAAGTATATATATATATATATATATATATATATATATATATATATATATATATATATATATATATATATATATATATATATATATATATATATATATATATATAAAGGACAAGATTAACAATCTTTCTCAGATGACACCAAGGAACAACTACGAGGTTTAATGTTAGAATCCTCATCCTCCTCGAGCATTCGACAATGAAATCGCAGCCTCCGAGAACGAAGAACTGCTCAAAACAGCAACCTGATGAGAGTAGCACGCAGGATGAATGCAAGTGTAACAATTTACATCTTTGTGTTTAACTAATGAAGATTCTTTGGTGCTTGATTTAATAGGAGAAACTGGAGACCCTATAAAAAGAGAGTGCCATCAACCTACCTGGAGATAGCAAGAGGGAAACAAGTGGCTAAGCTCAAGAAAAGAAGAGGTTCTACCTATAGTCTAAAGACTCAGATCGACGTAATACATGAGAAGGCTAAGAAAGAACCCTCCATGGCGTATACATGAAAAGAATCAAAAGCATTAGAGAAGAGATGAACAAAGGTAAAGGTAAGAGTTCAAACTAGAAGAACAAAGCCTAGTAATGAACCAAGTGAAGTTGATTCTCAAACTCACTTACAAACCATGCTTGAAAGTTTTAAAATAATGATGAGGTTGAATTTGAACCTAGAGGAGAAGTTTCGTGTTAAAACACGTTAATAATAATAATACTTGTTCTAACCGTAAATGGTTACTGTGATAACCTTGCTGTTGACAAATTCAAGTAAGTTTTCCATGGATACTTTACTTGACACAAAAGGACTTTAATTGCATAAGAGAAGCGGGTGATACCCCTGAAATACTTAAAACCGCTGCTAGCGGATTGAGAGGAATGCGAACAATCGCCAGTTAAGATTGAGCATGAAACTTCGTGATATCGTACCCTTCAAAATGGAGTTTGTTTTGCAACACCATTCGCGATGGCAGTGGTTAAGCCATCCCCATATTAGGAGCTCCATTTATCAAATGCTTTACCCATTCTCGGGCCTCTCAAACAGAATTAAAATCCAAATTGATGAATTAATGTTTGTCGGAGTTCCCTTCAAAATCAATGTGACACTTATTTCTCAAATTGATAATCCTCAGAATCGAGAATTTCGCCTCAGGCATGGAAGACGTGAAGATCCAAGCAATTTTAGCATATTTGATAAACGCTCTTTTGGTTCGGGATGTTTCAGGACGCTTGTATATACCACAGGTGTGCGAAATGAGATCATTGCCTATGCTACAAGGATCGTGAAGGCCGAGCCCATGCCAAGCAAGCCGGAGTAAGCGTGGGACGAAGTACCATGGCTAAAAGAGAAAGAGCTGACGGCTAGGCCGCTTGCCAAGACCGTGCACGAATTAATTGTATCGGAGGTTTTCGTTGCACCTCACAGATTGCCCATTCAAACCGTCTGACAAAATTGACTGGATTAAATTTTGGGAAGAGCAGGCTTGAAGCCGAGACTCCATTCTTGTTCAAGTGTTGGTCAAGGCTTGAACGAGCACGCTCGCAAAGAGTTTGAACGAACCGGCATTACTATTAATCCGCTCATGCAAGACGTAGTTCGCCTCTTGATAACGTTTCCTGCTTTATCTATTTACCCTAGGAGGGAGTTACTTTCGTTAATATTTGCGCTTCCTATTTTCAGTGTTTAATTCTCTAGTTCATTTTCTATTTTTGCTCCTTTTACCGCAAAAAACCGGTTGTTCTTTCGCTTTTATCTCTTTCACTCCAATTTTGGCAGGGGAGGAATAGCCGCCTTGCAATTTTTCTCGGTGAATCGAGATCAATGAACCGTCATCCCCTTATCCGCCCAAATCGCAGCGATCTCCCAATCCTTGTCCAAGGCCCAACCATTCGACATCCATAAACGTAAAGGTACGCATAAAACCCTTTCTCTCGACTCAAGAAACTTTGCAAATTATTGAATTTTCTGACTCCACGATTGAGCCCAAAAAGGTCAGCCAATTTATCCTAAAGATCACTTGAAACAAGGCCTGAACCAGGTTCTAGTACGAATGTCTTCCGTTGAAACTAATTCCATTAGCATTCTCAGCATCGTTATCGAAGTGATAACAAACATATGATTGCTTTCTCAAAACTGATTATTTTGAATATCATTACTCCGGGAAGAGTGGGGAGATAGCCCATACAAAATGTTTTTCCTTCAAAGCCTGATTTAGCCCGGTGGTTACACGCTTTTCGACACATCAAGCCTGGAAAATGTCCTTTGTTTTCGTGAATATAAGATACCACACCGTTTTTACAATTTAAACTCATGCTCAAAAGAACTACCCAACTGTTCAAAGAATGGCTTTGAAAGCGCTTCATTGTTGATTTCTTTTCCAAAGAGGTGAAATTTACCTATGAAAACATTTTCCTAAAAGAAATAAGAACTTTCCGATCAAGGATTCGTATTTATGTGGTTCATGGTCCCGTATGAACTAATTCTCGGATTCTAAAGTGGTCCTATGCCTTTGATGAGAATGAAGAAAAGTCCTTGATTTATATTCCTGTGATCTTGTAAGGAATATCAATGTAAGATGGTGGGATAAATTTATAATATCTCATCTGATCCAAATGGCCTCCATTGTAAAGATACGCTTAGTCTCAACTCCGTCAGACTGATGTACCTTCTTCTTCACAATCCTCATCCGCAAAGGAAGATTTAATCCTATCCCTAGTCAAGTCCACTCGGTTCAACTTCAGAGAAGACCTAAAAGAAAGTGCTAGAGCTTTTTGAAGTTGATAAAGACACCTAAATGGCCACCGAGTCCTCTTCTTCATCACAGCCTCTCACATGATTATGACAACAATGAAGACGCATCGCTATGGCATCTTTCACCCATCAAGCACTAAGTCCCCAGTGCTTCACTTTGGTAATAATTGTGCTACTTTCCACTCGTAGCCTTTACTTTTTGCTTTTGTTTTTTGTGCTTTCTTCCGTAGCACTTTACTTTTAGTTTTGTTTGTTTGCGTTTACGCCTCTCGGATCGTTGAAAATGTCTCCACTGCTCTAAAGGTGAAGATGCGCCACATGCGTAGGCGCTTTGTCGACCTCCGAGCCTCGACTCTCCTCCCGCTCCCTATTTAAGGAGTCCTTCCTCGCCTCAAGTGTGCTCAATTTTAGTGTGCCTGGGTTTTGTGTGCTCAAGTCCGTGTGTGTACTATTCTTGTTTTTTCCTTTGTTTTCTGCTTTTACTTCCCCGCAAGTGTGTGAGAGTGTTTATCGCAGCATGAAAGTTGTTTACTTCCTGCAAGTGTGATAGTGTTTTACCGCAAGGTGTTTTCCTCAAGCTCGTGGTTTGTAACTCGTCAAGATTTATAAATGTGAGCTGGAGCAAGATTTTCCGTTTTTTGTTAGTGCTTATCGCTCCTTGGATTTGGCTTGTTACTTTCAAGCTATATTCTTGTTTCATTTATCTTGAATCGTATTCGAATACTGCACGCAAGTACAAGCAAGATTAGTTGGTTACTCTCCGATTTATTATCAATTGTATACTTCCGGTATATATATATATATATATATATATATACTTCCAACGCCAATGAAGAAATTCATTGCACCGTTGCCCTTGGGAACGATTGAAATTCTAGCATGCAGAACTCATCAAAAACACGGTTGTCATAATGCAAATAGTAATGCTCCTCCTTGGCTCGTCATTGCGTAAATCGCGGATGTGCCGGAAAGAAGAGCTCTGGGAACGCAGTGGAGTAGAGTAGGAGTAGGTGAGTGCCAAACTTGTTATTAAAATTGATTCCCCTAGTAGGATAAAATAGCCATAGCTCCAATCCTACTCCTTCTTAGTCTTAAAAGATGAGAACATTCTTCATGAGCAATTAAAATATTATCATGCATAGACCTACCTGGCGCAAAAGCACCTTGATTCTGGAGAGATACAACTCTAACAATACCTTAGCTTCATTAATCATAACTTTGTTATAATTTTGTAGCTAACACACAAAGACTAATTGGTCTGTAATTACTTACAGTTTCCGGGGTTTTCCACTTCTTTGGAACCAAAGCAATATTAATGTGGCTTAATAACCTTACACTTGTGCCATTTGCCATAAAAATCTTTGACAATATTAATAATTGAGTCCTTTAATATACTCCAACAGCCTTGATAAAGGCAGCATGTAGACCATCGGGGCCTGAGCCCATAAGCTTCCAATGCTGCTGACAGCGGGACCAAATTTCCAGGCCTCTGAGACATCTGCAAGAAGATTCTTGAATTTCTTTTGAACATCAGAAATACATGGCTCAATAATATTATATCCACAAAAACTCCTTATAGATCTTGAACTAGTAGGGTTAGAAGAGAGAAGAACGCTGGATCGGCTACCGCAAGCATTAGATGCTCACACCGATTTCACCCTCTTTCCCCCTCTCTCTCCTCCCTCCTCACTCCTTTAATGGTGAGATTATGTAAGCATTCAATGTGCTTAAGTAGCATCACTTACTCCAAGAAACGAGGTTTAAAACCCACAAAAACCTCTTCGGGCCTCTTCCTCCTTATTCCACCAGATGCCATTAGTGATCCCTAATCCTTTCGATTTCATTTCCTCTTTCTTCTAATAGTTGCAAAAGTTTGCTCTGGCTTTTGAGCCAACATGGCTTCTCATTTCTGAGGGATTGGACTAAGTTTTCGTAGAATTTGTTCTCTTATATGTTAGAAGAACTAGGCTTAGGAACCATATTTAGATCCTGAGATTTTTAGCAAGATCCTCCAGCGGATTATTAATTTGGATCTTTAACATTCCCAAACACCTTTTTATTCCACTCTTTCACTACTTGTTTAAAAGTATCAACTTTTGCTCTAAAACATATCATTTGGATTACCCTGGAAATTGCAAATCCGAAGAATTTTTCAACAACATTAGTAAAATCTGGGTGTGTTGTGTTAGCATAGACAAAGTTATAAATTGTTCACACTTAGTAGAACTAGAAGCAATAACATTAATATAAATACTTAAAGAGTTCCAAAATAAACATAAACCACCAGCCAGGCCATCACCCTTGGCAAAGTAAGTTTGATCAAATAACTGACATAGCAACTTGTAGAGACCTTATCTAAATTGTAGTTTTTGGTTCAGTGATACAAAGAAGTCCAACTCCAGACAAACTACTTAAGTACTTAAACTGAGAAGCAAAGTCTGGCCTAGCACGGCCCCTACAATTCCACACCATGCACTTCATTAGTCTATCTCCTCAAGGTGGTAGCTAGGACCTGCTTAGTAGAATCCTCCCTGTTCTCTTTCTTGGACTTATGAGTCCAAAGCTTGGCTCCTGGTGCCTCGTTATTCCCTCTCGCAGCCGCCGATAAGCAAGGAGCTAGGATTGTGGTTTAGGAGGGGCCTAAATTCCATGGTATCTCACTTAAGTATTCCATCGCTTGGGTTCTAATGGTGTCTTCCTCGCTCAACTTGCGATATCACGACCCTTACTTTTTTGTAGATTCATAATTTGGGAAGTGATTTGCATACTTTTTCTCCTTCTACACATCTTATTTATTTTTACCATTAAATTGAATGAATCAAAAATAATTAATCTAACGAAAAACAAATAAGTTGGTGGAAGGAAAGAAAATGTGTGTGAAAATCCAATGGATAATTAAAATAATATAATAAAAAATAAAGTGAAACTTCAAGAAATAAAATAAGGATAAGGCAAAACCTAGGTCTCTCAACCTCTTCCTATCTCTCGCTGTACCTCAAAGCTTCCCAGAGCCACAGCCGTCAGGCTCCTAAGCACTTCATTGGAACCATCAGCCTCAGATCAAACTCAGTGAAAGAAACAACAGGATAACTATAGGTTGAGCCCTGAGCCTCAAAAAACCAAAGGCATTGTACTAATTTTTTGAACCTGGGAAAATGTCAGGTAGCCTAGACTATGCTGTCTCTTCAGGCTCCGCCATCGCAGATAAGAATCCTCAACCTCAGAAGATCTCACACTACCTCACCTCCATTAGCACCTTCTAGCATAACCAAATCATGAGACAAACATTTTTAAAGGCATAATTCTATTATCTCTCCTAGTTTTAACCGGAGTGCACAAAACTATACGACTAAACTTATTATTAATACAACTAAAGACTCAGAATAATCAAGCTCAGACTTTTAGAAGAATTAACAGAATGGCCATCAGCTTCAGGTTGAAGCCAAAGACTATTATGTAGCTTAATATTAAACAAATTATACCATACAAATTTTTATTACAATTATTAATTAAATTTCAACTTTAATTAGAGCACAAATTTAATTAGTAACACATTTTAGTGCACAAATTTGGGGTGCGTGTGCATAGCATTATTCAAAAACAAAAAAATTCAAAGTCTGCTTAAATTTTTTTCCATAAGTCTTTTTATTCCCCCAACCCCACTTTCACTCTCTTACTTACCAAAACTGAAATTCTTCATCGTCACAACTTGTTCGTTTCTCTCTCTCTCTCTCTCTCTCTCTCTCTCTTATCCCATCATCGGGAGTTTAAAGTACCACAAAGGTATGCAGTAATTTTGGGTTAATTAATTTGGTTTTAGGGTTTGTCTGCGATCCGTGTACAATTTCATGATGGACCTCCTCTTCCAGGTACAAGGCTGAAGTTTTATATGCTTTCATCATCAATCTGTAGTTGTAGCTGCCTTTGATTGTGTTGAGCAGATTTTTGTTTGAATTAGGATAACTGATAAGCAAAAATCTCAGCAACGGAGGGTTTCGATTAAGGTTAGCTTATTTAGGTGGGCTTTTATTCTTTCGTTAGGAGAGAAGGTATTTCTGTTTCATATGAAAAGTTGACGTCTTTGGACTGTTGCTGCTATCCGCCGTTTTTTTACTGTTTTTTTTTTGTTATATTTCGTCACTCACTCTATCTCTACGAAATTAAAGAGTTTGATAACGAAGGTTGAAGCAATGGCTCCTGCAGTTTGCCTAAGGAAATCGTACATGATATCCTTCTTTTGAGACTACCTCCAAAGCTTTGATCAGATGCACCTCGGTGCAAGCCTTGGAACTCCATGATTAAAAATCCCAGCTTTATTCGCACCCGCCTCAGCCGTACAATCAATCTTTTGATAACCACCTTCCTCCTCTTCTGCACTGTGTTCGCGGAGACATCCAGTGGAGCAGAATTACTATTTGCATTATGATAACCATGTCTGATGAGTACTGCAAGCTAGAATATCCGATTGTTCCAAAGCGCAATAGATTTCTTCGCGTGGTCGCATTTGTAATGGGTCAGTCTTACTTGCAGATGATAGACTCCAATTAGGTTACACCTTCATTATTCAACTCCTACGATAAGAAAGTCATGTGACCCTTCCTGAGCCTCATCTACCTTCTGACACAGTTGGCCCGTATTCTGCTTTTGTTGTTTACTTGATGCTCTGACCAATGAGTACAAGGTTGTGAGATCCTCACCGATCAATGTGAGGATCCAGCATTTTTATGAGGTTTATTCACTTGCTAGAGGCTCATGGAGTAGTCCTGTTCTTTGATCCCATTTGTGAAGTTATGGATTCTCACAAATTTCAGGCTTTGTTAACGGGGCTATTCATTGGCAGGCATGGCGCCACTTGAACAATGGTGGTTATCAAAATTTCATTTTTAGCATTTGATGTGGACAGTGAGTTATTTCGCGAGATAAAGGTGCCAAAGAGTTTTAGACAGGATAACCATTAGATTATCAATTGTCTGTTTTCAGGAGATGGTAATCCATTGCTATGTTCACGACGCCGTGTGGTCATAATCGTACAGAGGATTTTCTTACATATGGTGATGTGAAAGAGTATGCATGGAGGATTCATGGGCCAAACTGATAACTCTAAGTCCACCGGATCCAGAAGTAGTGTGCCCTACAAGCCATTATGTTTTAGGAAGAGTGGTGAAATAGTGTTGGTATCGACTATGAGTATGGCGTGATATGAATTAGTTTCTTTAGACCTTTATGAGCAAACAATTTAAAAATCTTGGGATTCGCGGATATGGATATTACTATGCTGAACCATATGGGAGAGCCTCGTCTTACTCGACAATACCGATGCAGTTTCATAGAGAAAGATCAGTAATGGATGGCTTAGCATTGGTTTTCCTTTTGTTTGCATTTTCTTTCTTGTTAGATATATATACCTGCTGTTCCAACTGTGATATGACCATTAGATTTTAACCCCAGAACAAAGTTTTGTGTGTGTTAATTGCTACTTGATTTAATTAAACATAGGTTGCTGAAGTGGGGTAATCCTTAACATCATTCATTCGCCCTTTGTGCAGGTAGAAATGATGAGGCAGACAACTTTCAAGTCGTGGACGATGACTTTGTGATGAATGTGTTCAATCTGCTGCTTAGTCATCGTTATCCTGACTGACTATATCGCTTGTATTTCGAGCCTCGACAAGAAAAAGACGTACGTCGCATGTACTCGGGATTTTCTACTGGATGCCTCGTGATATTCTGATGGGTATTGCTGGCTAGAAATAAACATTTTTCCTTCAGTTTGTCTCAGCTAATTTACAGTCGTAGAAAGTTGCTTATCACAACATGTTGCCAATGTTGATGAATATAACAGTTTAACTTAATTATTTCTTTGAAATACCATGATATTTGGTTCCAAATTACTAACATTACTTTGCTTAATTGCAATATTGTCACACCTCAATAGGATGAGAAGAAAATTGCATATCTCGGTTTCAGCAGCGTGCGAGCGAGAACAATACCGATGTATACAAGCCAGAGCCTTCTTTTGGCAACTCTTCTTTGCTCCCATATGTACCCCACGGACAGAGAGGACGGTGACGACGGTTTGATTGTTGCTTCAGCTGAACGCTAAAGCGGTAATATTGGCTGGGTTTAACTTCGCTGGTAGTATCGCATCGCTGAAATCTGGCTACACGGGGACCCGCTGCAAATTAATTCGACTATTTCAATGGCCGTACTCATTGAATGCACGTATCAACAAGAATTTTCCAATATTATCTACTGAAACATAACTATTATACTGATTAGGACTAAATAATTAAAAGTGCTTCTTGATTCTAAAGCTTTCTTTTTTTTCTTTTTTTTTTTTTTTTTGAGCTTTATGGAGAAGCACATGAAAGGCATTTCTTCAACAAGATATTTAATAAAATTTAGCGTCGCTATATTTACACTCTTTGTATTTATAGTGATTTTTAAAACGGGTCACAAACTTTCAATTTTTTCATATCGCATGTCAAGGTTCTCAAATTGTATCAATTTATTTTTATTGTCTATTGATCTTCCGACCTCCATTAGATAGATGATCGTATCAATCCAGGACTTTTACTATGAGGAAAGAAAGAACATCCTATTTTGACTGAAAACGATATTTTAAACATTGAGTAAAGAGATGCCAAAAGTTTTGATTTAAAAATATACACTTAGTTCTAAGTAATTTGCCAAAATTACTATCAACATCTCTCTTTTTCAATCTTTTCCGTGAAACAAGACGGCTTTAATAAAAGTTAAACATTATCTACACCGCAACCCCAATGTGGAGGTGATGAGCATTGGTTGTAGTGCTGTTACAAACCCGCAATCATGAGAAGAACTTTCAGTACAATCGAAATCCTTAATCTAGTCGAGAAGCGAGATCGTTACAATGTAAATGGCAAAAGGTGCCAACCATTCAGTAGCAACAGAAAGTTACAACTTCATCAAAGATTACAAGTCTTCGTAAACTTGTGAAGAATATTATGCGTGACAAGGTCATCAGATTGGCAGCCGCTGGCCAGACGCCGCCGTACCAGTCTTGAAAGTTATCTGCCCCCATTTTGCTACCCGCACATAAACACCAAATGAATACGCTTCAGCAAGCCATATGCGTAACGGAGTCCAATATCAAAATGTTAGTGCGGGCATATCCAGTACGTACATGATGATTTGCAAAGATAGTAAATGTAGAATCCATCGGTTCTCAAGAATTCCAAGGCAGATAACATATACCAGAGTCATGACTATTAGTATGTCCTCCATGTCACGACGTTATGTTATAAGAGCCTACTTACATGGAAAACAGGCAACAAAACAAATAAAACTTTGTTCCTGGCGCTAGAATCTAATGGTCATATCATGTCAGTCAGTTGGAGCCTTGGAGGTATAAGCATTAGAACAAGAAGAAAATGAAAACCAAAGAAAACCAATGCTATCACCTTACCTGTTCTTTTCCTCAATAAGAAATCATCGTCTTGTCGAGTAAGACGAGGCTCTCAACATAAGATTCAGCATAGTAATATCTATATCCATGAATTCCAAGATTTTTATATTGCTTGCTCACAACGTCTAGACAAAACTAATTCATACCTATCATTATCATCAATATAACTATCAGTCGGAACCAACACTACATCAACGCTCTTCCTAAAACATAAATGGCTCGAAGGGAACTCCTTCTTGTGGACCTGGTGGACTTAGGAGTAATCAATTTGTCCATGACTCTTCCATGCCATACTCTTTCATCACCCATATATCAAGACAAGGCTCTCGAATATTAGTAAAATAGACTTGAACAGAGCAATGGGATTTTTCGTCACCTGAAATAGACAATTGCGTGCTCCATGGGCCACTGAAACTCTTGGCGCCACTATCCTGTGAAATGAATCATGCCCACGCCAAATGCCAAATGAAGTATTCATAACGACAATTATAAACGATGCCATGCCTCCCAATGAATAGCCCCATTAACAAAAGCCTGGGGTTTACGTAGAGAGATCCATAGTTCACATACGTGATCCAAAGAACGAGGATCACTCCATGAGCGTCTGCAAGTGAATAAACCTCATAAAAAGTATTCGGATCCTCACATTGATCAGTGATAAGTCTCACAACCTTGTAGTCATTAGTCACAGCGTCAAAAACCAAAACCAATACAAGCATAGTATGGGCAATTGTCTCGAATGTTAGGATGGAGGCTTAGGGAAGGGTCACTGACTCTTCTTATAGATAGGTTGACTATTATGAAGGTGTAATAAAGTGAGTCTATCATCTGCAGGAAGACCAGCCCATTACAAATGCCAACCACGCCAAGAAATTCATTCATCTTGGAAACAATTGAAATTCTAGTTTGCAGTACTCATCAAAAAGCATGGTTATCATAATGCAAATAGTAATGCTCATCCCTTGCCTGCTCTTTAGAACATTGGGCAGACGCTGCCGGAAAGAATAGCTCTAGGAAAATGTGAGTAGGAGGAGGTGGAGTGCCAAACTGGTTATTAAGATCAATTGTACGGCTGGAGGTGGGTGCTAATAAAGTTGGGACTTTTTTATCAAGGAGTTCAAGGCTTGCACACCGAGGTGCATCTTATCAAACATTTAGGCGGTAGTCTATATAGTATATCATGTATGATTTCCTAGGCAAATTGTGAGCCATTGCTTCAAACTTTGAATTTCTGCTGCAATTATAATACAGATAGAATAAGAGGAATTTAATTACAAAAGAATAACCTTTAAATTGAAAAGAAGTAAAAATCAGCAACTGGTTTAACAGCAGAGCAAAATTCATAACAAAATCTAAAAAAAAAATTGCAGACACGTACTAGTGAAAAGAGTGACTACAAACACTGAAATCATCTCCTCAGTAAACAGAAAGGTACATACTCATCAAAAAGCATGGTTCTCATAATGCAGATAGTAACGCTCTTCCACTTGCTTGCCCGAAAGAGTAGCTCTATGAATGCATTGGAGAAAGAGGAGGTGAGTGCCAAAGCAGTGGTTAGGATTGGAATGTACAGTTGATGTGGGTGCGAATAAGGCTTGTATTTAATATCATGGACTCCATGGCTTGCACGCCAAGGTGATCAAAGATTTTTATGAGGTAGTCTAATTAGGATTTCTTACGTATGTCTCCTGAGGAAGTCATAAATTCCCCTTTATGATTTGTTCAACATCTCGTTTACTCACACAACACCGACGCTTCATATTTACCTGGGCAGGTCGCTCCATTATGTAAGAGTTAGGATTTGCCGATTTGGGCAAGAAAGGAAGGCTTTGACGAAAATCGAAGCGACCCAGAAGCTGGGGAATTCAAAAAGCTTTGAATATGAAAGTATCATACTTCCTTTTTGGGTTTTTACCTTACATTACCATAGCATCAAACCACAAACAAAGAAACATGAAACCAGAAAAGACAAAAAGAAATTTGAAAAACAGTACAAACCACCAAATAAGACCCCAAAAAAGCAGAGATTGTTCTAATCCATACCCATAAACTCATATTCAATGCGAGAGAAACCAGATTCAAATTCAATGTCAATCTCCACAAAATTGAAATTTAACATCACTTGTTGTTCAATAATTTCAATATCAAAATCCAGAAAAACAAAGTGAGAGAGAGAGAGAGACAGCTGGACCTGTGCTTGAGCTAAATCCCAATCTTCCTTGACAGAAACAAAATGTGAAAGAGAGAGAAGCGAGAGAGAGAATGAGAGAGAGAGAGAGAGAGAACCGGCAGAGGGGAGTGAAGTCTGTGAGAGAGAGAGTGCGTGCGTGTGTGTGTGTGTGAGAAGAAAAAGAGCAACGTCACGACGTCGTTTTTCCGACACTCGCTCACTGTGTATCTAATTCGAGCCGTTGCTGATTAAAACTTAAAGCTTGGAGGAAGGTTTTAATCAGGCTTCATCTTGGAAAAATTCTTAGGTGTTACGCATCATTCAAGAAATCGCCATCGAATCTGCCTCAAATTAATTTACGAGATGATTTCTGCAATGAATTTTGAATCATTTAATAATCTGATCTTTTAAACGACATCGTACTCACCCCAAGTCAATTTCTCTCCATTTTCGCACTTAAAGTTCAAATAAATTTATGCGCGAGTTTCAATTTTTTCCTCCATAACTATAAAATATAATTTCTTCAAAATACGACAATTTATTTTTTAAATAGTGATTTTCACATTCCCGGTTATTCTTCCTTGACTCTTTCCTTTAATGTTTTTATTCATTGGTTATTCTGTGATTAACACTTCCATTTTCTTCATGAAGAATCCAAGTTCGTATGGAAGAGCTTTTTTTTGGGTCAGATATGGAAGAGCATTTAGAACTACTTACCGAAGAACCTTCTCCAAAAAGTACTAAAAATGCATGTTTTTATATCCATAACCACTTTTACGTTGCCTAAACCATCTTTGGTTACTCGAAAAATTATTAGCCGCTCTAAAGGCAATGTCGAACGAGCCCTCCTTCCTCCTTTCTTATCCCTCCTTTTCTCCTTTTCAGAGCAAATATCAAAGGTTTTAAGTGTGGAGGCATTTTTAAGTATAACTTTCTAGAACAATCAACGAAAAAGAGAGAAAATCATGGCAAAAGGCTTAAAAACAAGGTGGATAGCTGTCATCCGTGAGTTAGGTCAATTGGTCGTATTATTCACTTTGTTACAAAGATCCTAAGGTAATCATGTTAGAATTTTGTCTCCCTCTCGATCTTTGTTCTTTTGATGTATCCGCAATAAATTAATTTTAGCAAAATAGAAGATAAGAAAACACACAAAGTTATATTGCCCGGGCGTAACTTTGCCTACGCCTGGGCCTGTGATTTCTCCGGATAGAGAAACCACGCTTTTTTTTATTAATAATAGTGTACAATACTTTATAAAACCCTAGAACTAATCTCTCTTGGCTGTCTCTATTTTCATCTTTCTTGATTTTCACCTCTTGTTGCACCCTGTTTATATGTCTTCTATTTTCATCTTTCTTGATTTTCACCTCTTGTTGCACCCTGTTTATAGACAGATATACCTTTTATAGACAGATATAAGGCGTGGCTTACATTCCTATTCGTAATTACATTCCTATCCTTTTTTGGGATAGGAATATACACTTTTTATTCTTAATCTTTGTTCTTTAGGATTTCTAATCTAAATTGTACAAGAAAACTTTAATTTTTTTCCCTAACTTGTAGGACAAGAATCGTGCACCTTAGCTTTAAAATGGCGGTTGTTTTAGATACTGCCACCGTCAAGTAAATCTGACGCAAAACAACGGGCCAGAGGTATGTTCAAATGCACAAATAAAATTGAGAGAGCAGAATTGGAATCACCTTCTCGCCTTTAAATAAATTAAAACCCAAAAGAAACCATCTGGAATCATATATACATATTATTACCAAACATTCAGGTCAGAGAAAGTGAAACTGACTTGATCTAAATAGATATCTAATTTAAACACCAAACAAGAGATTTTCTATCCATATCCATCTGTACCGGACTTCAACTTTCCGACATGTAGAGAATCCGCAAAAGAATTTCTAAATTTCAATCCATTGTCACCGAGGAGCTTGCCGCCTCCGTAAATAGATAATGCTTTCGGAATTCTTTACAAATCCATCATTTGATTTCAGAAGTTGCTGTAATTCTGGAAGCTAAAATTCAGAACCGGTTCTTTCGGCTCATGCTAAAGAACGAAGGAGAATAAGAATAAAATCAAGTTGATTCCGGAAAAGATTAACCAAGGTTTTCAAACAAGGAAAGAAAGGATGTCGAACTGACATGTACATGCTAACTATACGACCGATGCAGACTGGAATGCTGGGGGAACAATATTCGCTGAAATTCTTCTTTGTCAACCAAAGCCAAATCCTTCACTCTGCTTCATGAATAGCAAGTATCAATCGTTCGTAGGTTGTTCTTGGTGGTGTACTCGAAGGTCTAGCTTGGTTAAAGCTGAAAGACATATCAATACATTAGACACATGGAGCTTGACGAGAATTGAAGGGGGCAAAGAAACGAACTTTTTTGTCAGGTAAGACGGGGCCAAAGCAAATTATGCTTTACACTAACCATGTATGAGCAGAGGGCAGCCTGTCAGGAGCTCCATAAGCTCTTGTGAATCTGAAATATCTGAGGACCAGAGATACCTTGCAAAGCACTGAAACCTCTCCAATGGAACCTGAAAATCACAAATATATTAGTTTTTTACTGAGTATCAAATTTGCCCCCACATACGCATCATGTTGCAAGCATACATTTAAATCATTAGCTACACATGCCATTTCCAATCATTATACAATGGCAAAGTTCAACGAGACAATATGCGCATTGTCAAAACCATGTTCATAGCAGGAAATGAAATTGATCTCTAGAGTTTATAGACAACTGATGTCAAGGTAAAATGCTCGTAAAACCACGCAAGTCACTTTCAACGGACCCGTGAAAAAGTTATGAACATTATAGTGTAGGATTGGTTTGTTGGAAAAAGGGGATGGCACACAGAGGAAGAGAAGAGTATGAGGGAGGGGGTTCGTACACTATCAGAAAGTACAAAAGCCCACATAACATCCCTTTAGTGGTGAACCAGCGGATATGTAAAAGTATATATACTATTTCATATTTTTGTAAAAAGCAAAACAGTTACCTTGATGTTCCATCACAAATTGCAGCAGAAGTCTTGCCATGTCCTCCTTGTCGAAACTTTCAACCACGCCCCAGAACCATTTAACAACATCAGATGCTGATGTGTAGCCAGTGTACTGAGTGTTGCCCTCAAATCAGCCACTGCAAGGACAATGCCACCATTCAGGATACCACAAGAGAAGCAAAAGATCATATCTATTAAATAATCAGCTCATTTAAAAATGCAACTCACAATCAATCTCTGGAAGACCACTTCGATAAGTAGCTCAAGCTCCTTGTCATTGCCAGAGATAAGCTCGCGGACCACACCATTAAACCTCCAGGAAGGAATTAATTTGAGGATCGATAGCATTTGTCAAGATATGTCTAGCCACAAGGTCAACATATTCGTGTTTTGTTTCTTCTAATCCGAATATTTTCTTCCTCCAGGTTTCCGTGCTCATAATCAGTAACCTTTTCATGAAGAAGGTAGAAAGAAAGGAAAACACAACAAACAAGTACAACATTAGTCAAACCCGTGGAGCTCAATTTAATGTTATAACGTTGAAGGAAAATCAGATTGCATTTAAGGAAGGCTGTACAATAACACACTGTGAAAAACCAAAAGCTTCAAAAATAAAGATCAGAAATAAAAAGTTCCATATAAATCAGAAGTTGACATCCAAATACCTGGTTTTTCTCATAAAGGATACGCTTTTCTTCATCAGCATCCTTGCTAAACGTTAGGTCAGGAATATCACTAACGCCATTCTGGACACAAAAGAAAATATTATAATTAAAGAAACGCATACAACAAAGGAACTGAGTCTTAATCCATGCAGAAAAAGAATTTCAGAATAACCACTATGACACATTTTAGATCAGTTAACAAGATATAAACCTACAATGAAACCCATTACAATCCAACCTTGAACTTTTAAAAATCAGTGTGAAGACACTAACTCTCTAGCATCCACTTTAAATTCTTGTAGTAATCAGGATCCACAGCCTCTATATCATGGTAAGTCACCTTTACACCAAGTATATGCTTGTAGAAGGATCGAGGAAATAAACATCCAAAAAGTTGCCCATCGTGCGCCTTTGCAACCTGAATAAATTATCACACAGAAAAAGTTAAAGAGGAATCTAATACATTTAAGAAGATTATAAAGCTGGTTTCAAAAGCCAATAGTCCAGAAGAATTCACTACACGGCCCACAAATTTAAAATAAGACAGATGTTCTGTCTGGTAGACAGAATTAGGGTTTGCTGGAAAGTTGCATTGTTTCCAGTGGTGAAAAAGCAATGCCCCCTTTGTCAAATATGACCCTATTAGTAATTGATACCACTGTCAGACCTCCAGCATCAATACCTCTTCCTTGGAATTGACATTTAATCGCCCCTTCATGTCCTGGGAGTAGGCCGCATGCTAACTGATTATAAGAATCCTCCAAAACATAAGCCCGCCGAACAATTTATTCTCAGAGGACCAGAGAGATGTTGCTCATGTTGTTGTTCAATTCTTGACCGGAATACGCCTCTTGTTGTCAAAATCAATTAGCCTTGGTGCCTTCAGCATCATAGTAAGAGATTTCTCCAACAAACCTGATTCTGTCTGGATAAAAGTATTTAAAATGGCGATGCTTCAGCGAACTTTGTAAATGTAATAGCACCATCAAGCTTTCTCTGGGAATCCTCACAACTGTGGCACTTGGTAGTTGAAGGATTCGAGTTTCCAGAGGACTCTTTTGGTTTCTCTGTAGCTCACATCTCCGCCTGATCTTGCAGCATAGTAGAGAGGTTCTGTAGCTTTTCACACAAAACAAAAAAATGCCTCCATAAAAGGCAGGAGTCTCTGGGTTCCAGGAGGGAGAGGAGACGAAGAAGAAGAACCCTGTGCATGGTCTCCAATATTTACTATAGACATGGTTCGACAGAAAGAACCTGGACTCAGCGCTGTTTCAATGCGTGACTTATACAGTTGCTTAATTCTTGCCACAGTGGCTCATGCAACATTTAGCTTCCACATGATGGCATGCTCCTCCTGCCCGCATCATTCTCCAGTCCTGAATTCTCAATAGCCCTAGGTGAAGTGAGAGAGCAAAGTGCTTGTAACACACTTAAGATTGCTGACTCCAGCCATTGATCCAGCACTCAAACCCAACATATGTGTCTTCCTGAGGACAAGCTCGAGAACAGCTGAGGCACTCTTTGAACGATGAGCTAAGGTTCTGACAGCGCTGAGACAAAAAGTTTCGATGGGGCGCTGCAACTGAGGCCAACTTCTTCAAGACCACCAGTAAGCATATATAAAAAGTTTATCTGAAAGCCTAATCAAGTAAATGGACCCAGATTAGACACTCATAAAAACAGGTGTAATACGTTGGTAAAGGAAATGCACATAAAAAAGGAGCAACTACTCATACAAAGTCACAGCAATCAATCTAAAAAAACTGCACATATGTTCAAAGAATGAAAATATAAGTGAATTAGAGAGCTAATAATACCTCATGACCAAGAAGGTTGCAAAGATTGTGCAGACTGTGAATCTGGCAGCTTCAAGAAAACATTATATGTATCTGTACTCCTCTTTCCATCTGAAGTTGATGATTCACCACTAACAGGCTGGTCTCCCCGATCAGATTCTGATTCCAAAGGAGACCCTTGACCATCTCCTGAAACTGCACCAACAGGCTTATCAGCCCTCTCAGATTGAGATTGGCTCTCTAATTTTGAAGCTGAAGCATACACAACAACCTGAAGCAGGCCCATGACCTGCAGCACCAAAAAAAAACATGAGATGGTGCTGAATTATAAATTTTTGGAAGGATCTTTGCTGTAGGACGTGATTTAGCAATAAAGAATCAAGATTATGACTCCACGTTCTATACCATATACTGAGTTATTTCTAAATTTTAAGAAGAGAAATATAGTTATGGAGCACTAGGTTTTGTCCAGAATGGTTGAGCTGTGACATTACAAACAATTGAATTACTCCAATCTTAAATCCAGATAAGGCTCTCACGACGTTGAAGTACTGTATATGTGGATATCTAACAACTACCAGGATTTTATACTAAATGAATAGACAAATAGCAAATACCCTGCTCGAGGTCATTTTAAACTGGTTAACCATAGAGTAGGTTGTACCTGCTCAAGATGAGCAGTGCTGTGTACAAAAATGAGGTCGGTTCAGAGCTTCAGGAACAGTATCAGGGAATGTCGGTATCCTGGGTGTTTCCAGAAGGTTTTGATGAAGATCTTCCTTCTCCAATTTTCTCCTTGCCTTTGTCCTTCTTGGTTTCCATATGGATAGGGCTTAATGACTCAGGAACACCAGAGAAATCAAAAAGAAGAATAACATATTTGCCACAGCAGAATGATTTAGGCCAAATAAGCTCAAGATCTCAAGAATTGACGCAGCACCAAGGGAGGAAGACCTATTGAAAATCAAAATAAAGCAAACAAATTGGTTAGTTCATAAATAGAAGAGACCAAAATATTACAGATAATTGTTGCCGCCACAGATGACTTACCATCTAACAACTGTGATCGACCATAAAACAACATTTGAATTGCAACCAGAAGCCTGGGAATTAATAGCTGCTAATCCACCAACTGAGCCCTCAGCCTCAGGTTTGATCATATCGCTAAAAGACGAACTAAGATTGCCTGTAACGCTTAAGGGGTATGTTCAACAAGAGCCTCTGCAAGAGTCCTTTTACCAAGGGGCTAACTACACAAAAAAGAAAAAAACAAACAAATGTAAACAAATACATCATGTTAGTAGAAGATAGTCAGTTAATGAATGATTTTATGTGACTAGGGTATGTAGTACATGCATGTGCATGCGATTTTCAAATAATGTAAGTTATGTTTGAGGTCTTTTATAGCAAAATTGAAAAATACAACCCACTTGGTTTTCTACTCTTCAACATACCCAAAATTTTCATATGAGTTTTTACATATTATTATTCCGCCAACAGAAGCTTTACTGACTTGAATAGTACATAAATTTGTTCCAACTTCCAAACTTTATAAACATATATGGAAGATTAAAGAAAATCTGTAAATTCATATTTCAACTAATATATAATCAAAAACTTTCATAACCAAAGTTATAAACACTCCAGGTTACCCATAATTGGAAAGGTGGATTTACCCGCGCTAATCGTATTAGCCTAATTAAGGCTTTCAATGCATCAGCATCCAGAAGCGCTCTCCTTCAATTTCCTTAACCTTAAGCTGCCCTGCAAGAGCAGAAACTGCCCTCCGGCCACCTGTGACTCCAACACCTCTGTCCATTACCGTCTGGCCGGGTCAAACCCAATCCATTTCTCCGATTATTTAGCCTGTGGTTGGTTCCAAAAAGGCTGCGAGCCTGATAATGACTCATTGCTCGGTTCCCAGCATTTGGGCTTCAGCGCAGGAGAAGGCAATCCAGACAGAACTGCTTGAAGAAGTTGTGCACTCTGGACCAAGAGAAAATGATATATGTAACACAAATAATCATTACAACCAAGGTCATGAAAGATGCAGTGTCCGGATGAAACCTCTTTCACGTAAATCAGCAGGAAAAAGTAGCAATTATTGAAGCGTTGTCCATGTCAACTGGCTGTCCTCAGCCTGCTGTGCAACCCTTTGTGCTCTTTTGTTGAGCCAAAACTTCTGCTTGGATATCTGGAGGAAGGGCTGCTAAAAACTCAGATCAATGTCACTGCAGAAGGTGGTGCATAAGATGGAGGTTGAATGGGCTGAGCTTGCTGTGAAGCAAGAACTTCGGCCTCAAATCTTCAGGTAGAGCCTCCAAGAAGGTCGGATCAATTGCATTAGCAATTTACAGCCCCATTAGTCAAATCTTGTTCAGCCTGATTAGCTTCTGGAGCAACAGCGTTTTCCCTTGATGGTTCATCTGTACGACTTAAAAAAGTAGCAAGGGCCATTAATTTCATTTATTTCACCAATGTAATTCATGTCAACATCAATATTTGTTGGCACCAAAGAAGTATGAGAATCACCTGGATTAGGCACATCAAAACCGTAATTTTCTCCGAATATTGCCAACCTGACCCTCTGTTCTTGAGAATGTATCACAACCCACAGCCTCCAATGTAACATCATGGGCATAGAAGGCACAGCAGAACCCCCTTCACATAAACCAGCACTTATTTCTGCAGACAAGTTGACAGAACCTAGCACTGACCCTACTTGTTTCACCAGCAGCACCATTCTCATCACCAATGTCCATGCTGTCGCTATGTACTGTTGGTTAGCGGCATAATTGACATTGGTTCAGGTACCTGTAAGAACTCCCCTGCACCTTCGACCACAGATTCTTGATTGACTTGTTCTTGACAGGAGCAGTGTCAGCACTCCTGAGTTAACTTCTTGATGTGTTGTTTCATCAACCCCATCTTGATGCTGATCTTCATTTCTTTCATGGTGTCATCACGCCCTCCACTGCTACTTGACTATCACTTAAAGGAGGAGATCTGGCTGTTTTTCCTGCACTCCTGAGTTCTGGGACTGTCGTTCAGCAGGATTTCAGCTGGAGCAAGACTGGGCGTAATTGTGATATAAACCAATTCCTCCACTGCTTGCGCAATAGCAGCAGCTTGAGTGACCTGCTTGAGGCTGTCATCATCAGTCCATCGACCATCACCTGGCCCCTTCGCCCGATAACTGCAATGAGTCCATTCCTCACAGAATAATCAGTCAACGGTGGGGGTGCTGCACCACCGAGCGTGGTCGCCAAAAGATTGCTCTCGGTACGTGATCAAGGTAGAACAGCATCAAACATGTAGAAATGAGCTACATCAAAGCTCCCTGATGACAGGGCTTCTAAATCCCTGGATGAATTTCCACCTGCTGACCACATTGAGACCAAATCCCCAGACTGATGGTCTTAAAAGGAGAGGATGTTGAAATCCATTTGTTTCTGTAACAGATCGCTCAAAGGAAGACCTACTTGTCTGACGGCGCGATCAAACCTAACGGCCTCTCAGACCAAACAAGTCATCCACATTAACACCTTCGAAAGGCCCAGCAGCAACATCAATGAGACCACTTGCAGCTCCAGGTTGTCCAAGTACCTGCAAATGATCAAGCCCAACAAGGGCTTCCCCTCCATCTCACTCTATGACACGATCTCCCGCGAAAATCGCCATCATCTTCATCAATCATCTCATCATTGTAATCATCTCCTGCCGTATCATCATGGTCTTCCACATCAGTATCAGCTTAGTGAGACATCATGCCACCACCGCCCGCTATATCCTCATCCCTTATCCTCTCCCCTCATCATCACTTTCATCATCCTCGCCATCATCACCCATGTCATTTTCTAAATCAGCCATGTCATCATCTGCCCCATTCCTCAAATACGAAAAGTCATCCTTAATTTGATCAGTGTTGTGTAGTACATTACCTTCATCTAATCTCATATGATGAAATCCAACCCAAGCTCCATAGGTGGATTAGAAGTTATTGGTCCTTCAACTTCTATCCTCATATCTTGGTTCCACCAACTGGCTTTGATTGCATCAGGATTACCTTCACTTGAGTAGTCTCCTGATCCCCTTGAACAACCTGTACGACATTTCTCACACCCTGCTCACTGATTGTATTCTCTGATTATCCCCACAGTATTATCAGCTGATGGGGCAGTTACCTGATCATCAGATCTTCCATTCAACCCTGTGGATTTTTTCTTTGCTCGCCTCATCAGGATTTTAAAGTATTGCTCACTAGCATTAGCAGCCCTTTGTTAGGCTTTCAACGCCTTGAGTATCAAATTCAGTTTTGGGAGCATCAGGATGGTCTAAGTCAATCACCCGAAGGATACCAGTCAGACACTGAATCATTCCCCCATCTCATGCTTTTTGCTATGTCGCAGAAACCCAGAACCAGGTAAGTTGCTGATGATGAATTCCTTTGACAAAATTGAATACACCAAATCAACAAGAGCATAAACCCTTTTATCCGGTAATAAGATGCTCTTAGTGGAAGTACTATCCAAGTCAAAACGAGGATAAAGCTTTACAAGTCTACCACCACTGCCTGCGCCTTCACTGAACGACTACACAGAACTACCAGGAACCAAGAAGCTTTTTTCAGACAACTTGTCTCTCCATTCATCGGGTCCAGCAGATTTATCAATGGTGAGGAAGTAATCGATGAATTACATGGTACCACCATGTCCAAGACCATCTGGTTGATTAGATCCCCCAATTGAGTCATTTCTAAACCGTTTAAGTATAACCCCAACTGCATGTACATACATAAGAAGAATATCACTCAGTAATTTGAGAACAAAGGCAACTTTAGCCAACCCTGCAGATCTTTCAGATTCAGACTCACTTTTTCCTTGTCTCGCCAACCTTGATTTACCCTTCACCTTCATAGTGGGTTCATCTACCTCCATAGCGGATGGGTTATTCGCAGAGTCTTCCTGGCTATTTTAAAATGGTATTTGAAGACTATTTCCAGAAGCTGGGATTCTATCACTTGAGTGAGATTGGGAGGATCTTCTTGTGACTTTTTGAGCATTTACCAGATCCATCATGTATCTTATTTTCAGAAATTACATTGGCCACTCATTGGAAGATAATCCAGCCTCATCACCTGCTGCTTTAGATTTTCTCCTTTTCCTTCTCTTTTTCCTTCAATAACAGCAGAACAAAGGTCCTACCTCCTGATGTCTCCAACTGGCAAACTGCAGCAGAAGCAGCTTTCATAAACTACTGGATCTCTAGAGATTACAGGTGCCATTGATGTTAAGAATGTTCGCGGCATGCGCCCGCCATGCCTGTTTCCACTCAGGGCTTGGCGAATCTCCAATTCCATTGCTGTTTGCAGTGTTTGTGGATCTCTCAAGGAGATGGCGAACAATAGCAGATGCAACAGTAACATATCCAGGGAAAAAACAACTTCTTGGAAGGCCAAATAGAGCTGCCAAGCCTCCATTTTCAAGGAATGTAAAGCTAGAGCATGAGTTTTTGTCAAGCGAGCACATAATTGTAAACAGCCTGCATGATCATTGCTGGGACATGCTGCTTTATCAAGTCACAACTGCTAGCACCTTATGACTCTCTTCCATAGTCAAATAACCAGTAGATTTCCCCCAATATTTTCTCAAATGACATGGCAGAATCTATTTCCGCGGCATCCATAGGCTGTTTTTTCTGTATCTGATGCAGGGATTTGACGCAAGCTCTCCAGACAAATTCAGGTAAAGGCCCTGTCTGAGTCTCCTCAACCATTTCAGAACTTCTGACCTTGATTGCAACATGTTATCCAAAATAAGCAGTAAAGCACATACATTTTGGGGTCAGTTAGTTTTTCCTATTGCCTGACTCATCTTTGCCCTTAAAGTTCATCAAGATATCTGTTGCAGTCGACACTATACCATACTGTGCAGCGACTTTGTGCTTCCATCCTCAGAAAGAAGTAATGCAATAACATGATACCATACCACCCACTGGTATCATTAGAAAAATCCAATGGACAATTTTCAGCTGCTGAGTAAGATAAGATACAACTTTTGACGGTCTTCACCCTGTTCTAAGTGTCACGTTCGTCATCAATGCCATGGTATCATTACTTTGAAGCAATTTAACCGATGCTGCAAGGACATCATCAACGGGAGGAGCTTTCACACAACCCTCTTCTGCCAGCACATCAACAGACTTTTCAACACTATCAACTTTAGATGCATCTGATGACTTCTAGTGAAAGAGCAAGTGTTTCTAGGCCAGTTCATCATCATCCTCCTGCAATAGGATCCTCAGGATGACTAAAGAGCCACTCCATGGCCATTTCAACGCTATTTGTTCCCACCCGCCTAAGAGCTTCCTCTGCTCTAGCTCTTGGAAACCCATCTCAACAATGGTGGTAATAGTATTTCTTTACTGCTGGTGGGGGCATGAATCGCTGGTTTGTACTTCCAGCAATGCCACTGCGATTCTGCTTCACATCTCCAACACCAGAATACATGCATGACAAGCGAGACAATAGAAGCTAATGAAACCTGACTACAATTTGAAACATAGGTGGTTCCAGACAGGAAGAACACATCAAGAATTTGGTGATTGCAGCATACGAACAAAACTTCTGGGTCCCTTGCACAGGAAAGCCCAATTGACAAACCAACCTGTAACTGGCTGAACAAGCAACTGCGCCTGAGAAGCAGAGGTTGTAGATAACAGTAAAGAAGAATTAACAAAATACTCAAGCACACGCAATAGCTCTGTAAAGTATCACAGCCACGAACTGTGGACAGTTTACTCCTTCAATTGTCTTTTCAGGATCAATACCTGACGCGTTGACACAGAGTATGGTAGTGTCCACAACAACTGACTAGTAGCTTCAAATGTTGTAAGTAACCTTAAAAGTACCATGGACATAGAAAATTATTTACTGTTGCAGTATAACAAGTAAAGGCCGCCTGCTGTCAAATGTAAGTGATACCATATCATCGATAACTTTGCTAAGATATCGACACTTGACTGACAGTGAAGCATCGCCCAGCTGATGTAGAATGCCCAGAGAAACTAAGAGACTCCAGAAATATTTTAGCTAGGGCAGTTCCAAGAGTCTGAAACTAAACTCAACGACTCCAGAGTCAACTCTACGCCGATTTGGTGATGTGAATCCCTTGACAAGAGCTGTGAAGAAGGAACGCAGTGTTGAAGCCAGCTTGTTGGAGGATTTCTATCACAAGAACATCAGGACTTTTCTTTTTCAAATCTTGGGAAGTAGATGTCTCCAATACTGTTGATGAAGATTCAGAATCAACATTTAAAGCCTCCAAATGCCGGGGCCTGTCCTTCCACCCTTATGCTGCAAACCCATGACTACTACGCATTTGTGCAAACTTTCACCAGAGCGAACAACTGAAAGAAACTTCGCGGCTCTCCACCCCACAAGGGCTGATTCCTGATAGAAACTGGTTCATATATCTCACTCATTGGTATATTAGCATCATCACTCTCCCTTCCAGACGCATTAGTCAGAGCTGCCTCAGCACTCTCTGGTTCTTGTTCAGCATTGATCTTCTCATCTGACTTTGACATCATTGCACAGAGAGATTTGCCAAAATTATTTCCCTGTATGTGCTCCCCCGAGATCTTTCATCATATCAGCATCTGCTGCACCCAGTTCAGACACCACAGTAGCTTCCGCCTCTCTCAACAAAACATTAGACAGAGACAGAATAGCTTCAAGACTGGAAAGATGCCTCAAAACTTGAGCTGGTTTCGCAGATTCCACCAAAGCAAGTTGAGTCCCTCCAACTGAAACTAAGAGTTCATTTGTTGATTTCAGATGTTTCTCAAGTAACGAACATACTGCCTTGTTAAAGAAGCAGAATAACAAGTTGTGGTGAGAAGTTCTTAAATGCAACAGAAATACTTCTGCCAACTGGAAACAGAAAGAGGCATCAAAGGCAAGGTAAATAACTGCAGGACAGCTTCAACCCCTTCCTCCACAAATATACGACATGTGTCACCATTCTGAAGTATTGCTTCAAGAAGACGTGCAGCATTGCTCACACAATCAGGAAGAAATAATTCAACATTCTACTGAAGAATCAGAAGGTGGTTCCCACAGCTGCTCTGAACTCTCCGTTTTTTGGATGATTCCCCATTAACAGACAGGACTAATTCCTTCTCTTCTCCATCTGTTTCCATAGGAACAGGAGTAGAAGAGCCTGTAAAGGATCAATGGACACGCACGAAGCATCAACCCCATGTCACTTTTGAAATGGCATTTAAGATCTCAATCAGCATATCCACTCCAGGCCCACGCCACGAGGAAGCATGGCGCATTAATTCATCCAATCCACTAGATAACGAGCTGGTGTGTCACTGGTCAGGGCACTTAGATAAGTTCTTGAAGTAAATATCTTCACAAAGCACCTCAAAGCATTGAAGGATCTTTCACAGCCTGAAGACCATTAGTAGTATTTAAACATAGGGCATCTAGACACTGTGGTATGCATGTAATGGCTTCTGCAGAGCAAAGAACACCATCCATTATAGCATCCAAGAAGGCAGAAGCAGCTGCCTGCTGCATCTAAGACTGGAAAAACAGGTAGGATCTTTGCATTAGGGGATCACCATGACAGTTGCCGCAAGTGAGAATACCCCACCACCAAAACTTTTGCCCTTAAATATTATGCATACACTATATAAACAGACTCTCCTCTGAGCCATAAACACGGGCAGTATTTCCAGGGGCATAAGTTCCCAGGATATAGCACGCACAAAGTGCTAAGCAATCGCTCGTGATATGAAACCAGTGGTTCTTGAATACAAAGGCTGCATGTTGTCTAGCTCTGTGAAGTTCCTGCAACTACTTCAGCACTACTCCCAATGATGTCAGAATCCTCATCTTGATGCTTTGAGCCATTTTCACATGAGACACTTCCCCCACCTGTAGGCGAGAGATTGTATCAGTTTAAACCACCCAAATCCCGAAACAATGCAGCAGCAGGATTACTGTAATCCATAAAAGCGAAATGTGCACAGATGTGCTGACCAAATGAAGGTGTTGTGGGTTTGTATCTTTGCCAAAGGCAGAAGGGTGATAAACCAGCTTCACGCATGGCTGAACAACCTGATGACGATGACACCAAAACTGTGACAAAGAGATAATAGAGCCTCAGCAAAACAACAGACCACTTTGATGTATCTTTGTGACAAAATCAATGGCCTTCTGCATGAGACTGGATAGGATTCCACGATGACCACCGTGATGACAGCAGTCAAAACAGTAGGCTGCCGGGATCGATCTTGACAAAGAGCAAACCAGTGAAAGAAGACATAGAATTCAATTTTCAGGAACCACATCCTCAAAGCTCAACAACCACACTAATTCATTGATAAACTCAGGTTCAGTGTTGAAGAAAGAAACAAGGTCAAGCCAGCATCACTATTTGCTTGAACAAGAACTATGAAGGCATATATGATGCATGCATACTGCTGCCGAGTAGCAACAGAGCCAAAAGCCCTTGCAAACCGCAATCTTGTCAATAAAGAAAATCTTAAGCTAGAGGGTACTTTGTACTCAGCAATTAACTTTACACAGAAGCTCAAGATCCGCCTCTGGATGAGTATTGATGTTAGGTAAGTGAATGATTTGTAAACCTTGGTTGGCAGGGATGTCACCTGTTGAATCATTCGATGCATAGAACTCAAAATGAAGGGTGCAACCTAACTCACAATAGGGGCAATAACCACTCTGTACTGCACAAGCAATTAATCCAAGACCCTCTTCTTTTCCCAACCTTGTGCAAGAGCCGAATAACTTTGAATTTAGTGCAGCATCTCTAATGGGAATACTTTCCAACTGTTTTCTTTTAAAAATGCAGCCAAAGTCTGCAGGCAAGCCTCAACCACACATCCGCATCAGTGCAAGCAAGCAGAGATGAAAGATGCGTTGCAATAACACATAAAAACAAAGACATAAAACTAATGAATGGGAAAAGGAGGAATTGAAAACAAATGAAATTGACTGATGTAAAGAAGAAAGAATAACACAACAAATGCACATTAATCAGAGTTGTTAATCATCACAGCCCAGCTAAAAATGCTTTCATCCCATATACAATACTCCCAAAAGTAATAGTGGTATAATTATATGTCTAGAAGGAATAACAATTCTAAATAAAACTAACTAATAATAAACAAATGAAAATTATACACCAACGATTTGAGAGGTGCATGATGAAATTTTACCTCATAAGAACTGTAGAAGTGCTTATTTGTGCAATTCTCCAAAATTATCCTTACTACACGGAGAACTTGAAGAACAGCTTCTCTTGGAAAAGGAGGATCAGTGTCTAGAAAATTATCATCAACTGCAACCTTCCTGGATTTTATGTGCTTCTCAAAAATGAATCAAAATGGTTGAAAAGATCAACCCAATGATGGAAATCTCCCTGCACCAGAAGTAAAAGCATATAAATCATATTGCATGGCAAATCATATCAATAACAGTTAAAGGTTATAAAAACTACCTTATCGAACTCCCAGATGAAACCTTTCAGGAGGTTCCTCTATAATCTCAAAGGGAACAGCAGTGACACTATTGATGAAGGATCAATTTTGGAGGCTGGAAATAAAACAAGACCAAACAAAAAGTACAAATAATTGTTAGTACTTGCAGACTCGCCAAATTGCTTTTATAAGAAATTAGTACCCAACTAGCACAGAGACATAACAAATAAATCAGAATAGATGGATCATTTGTAAACAATAAGTTTTCCAAATGCAATGAGGAATGGATGTACAATGTGCAACCAATGAGAAGGGCACATACAACATAGTGCAAACAAGACCATATCCTAGAGATAATTTGTTTTAACATACCTTACCCCATACCGCTTATTAAAAGTATCCATATTACATACAGGAAATAAACAACATTGAAAACTAATGTCAAAAAATTGAGGCACTGGAAATGGTTTCATAAAGCACACAAGTTAAAATAAAGAAAGAAAAGCACACTTGTGTGGTGCCTTTAAAGAGATTGAAGTGGTTTGAATGACCTTAATGACTCAACATAATATGGTTAAGTTCATTTACTAAAATTTAATTACTTTAAAGTCTAAAGAGTGCCATCTTCAAGGAGATGCTTATAAGGAATTAAGATCATCACGCACTCACCATTTCATCGCATTACGTTTAGCACAGCACAGCATCTGTTTGAGCAAAATTTTATTGTGTGTGATGTGAATGTACTATTTTTGAAACTTAAAACAATTCATGAATCTAAGTCTCACATATTTTAATGCATAGCGAAAAGTCTTAAAGAAATGACGAACCCTAACTTCACTCTTGCGGTGGAACAAATATCCAGTTTCCATACATTTTCTTACACAACATTAAAGCATAAAATGTCAAAACTAATATATTTATTCCATTTTGATATTGTCTCCTTATAAAAGATTAAAACTTCTTTTTCGAAAATGATCTGTCCTGTATGACACGTACTCCATGCAAGTAAACACACAGAGACAGACCAATGGACCGACCAAAAACCCCATTCAATATTAGCTAGTTCAACAAAAACAAATAAAAGTTAGATAGACATTCGATGGAGAAAATAACTTGCACTAAGAAACAATAATGAAACTAATAAAGTGAACTGGGTTGGTCAGTGAATAACCATGTTCTTTAATCTTCCTAGTATTGATTGTACTGTCATGCAAGAATGAAAATCTCACTTCATAGGCTGAACATTTTTACATTCTGCATCGAATATATACACAATCAACAATAAGAGACAAAAATTCAAACTTTCTTATCTGGTATCAATCCCTAGTTAAACAAATCAAAGAAAACATAAAATTGATAGACACCCAAAACCAACCAAATAAGCAATTGCATACAAAAGTGCCACTACTAAGAATTGAGAAAACATCATAACTAATCAACTAAGAGAAATAATCAAAAGAAAAGGGGAAAAGAACATAACCCAAAACCATCAATCTCAAAATTAAAAATATACAGAAAACCCAATACTTTATTCATGTAAATACACACACACACACACATATATATATCATGTGCATATGAAGAAAACAATCAAATCGATTCCATAGGTGAAATATACTGACCACTTCAAGCGCCCTCCCTCTTTTTTTTAACTTCCATATTGGAACTGAAAGCATTGCACGATTGGAGAACTTCTTTGAATGGAACCCCGATCAATCCCTTAAAAATCAAGAATTGATCGGAAGAGCAGAGACTGAATTGGGGAACAAATTTGCGGCAACTAAAATTGAAGTGAGCAAGGTTTTGTATGGGTGGTTTGACGATGATCGGATCGTCGAGCCGACTTTTCTTTTTTTTGGAGAGTAATCAGAGGGAATTTGAGCTTTTTCGCGATCAAAATTAGGGGTTTTGATGGGATCGCACAGAGAGAGAAAGGGAAGCAGAGAATTGGAGAAGAAATAAATAACTGAGAAAGAAGCTAATAGTGTGGTATATATAGAGGGGCAGGAAATTACAGGAAAAATTAAATTCGAAAATAAAAAAGAAACAGAGAGAGATAATGGGAGGAGATAAAAATAAAATAAATGAAATAATTAAATATACATATAGAGGAGGCAGTGGGAAATTACAGGAAAATTAAATTCGGAAAATAAAAAAGAAACAGAGAGCGATAATGGGAGGAGATAAAAATAAAATACTTTTTTGTATAGAAAATAAAATGAAATAATTAAATATATATTGTAAGCATCCATTACTATTTTATTTATTTAATTTCTTTTTACCTAATAATGTTTTGAATTACTCAATTTATTAGAGAAAACTTACGCGAAACATGTCACCTCACTATACTATACAATGTGTAAGTTTTTTTTTTAATTAGAGCTATATCATTAATACAAGAATATCATGGTGACGACGTGAATTGCGTTGGGGTAAAGTCCTCCTTATATTATGAGTAAGATAATTTGAATTCATGACAAAGCAACACAAAAGATTTCCAGATAACTCCGTGATAACGCACGTCTCTATTAGCGTAAAATTCACCTTTACGAGTAAGATAATTTGAATTGGATGGGACAAAGCAGCACAATACGAGATAACTAGCCTAACGCACGTCTCTATTATGAAATCCACACACGACTAAGATAATTTTGTAATTAGATGCAAATAAACATGCACAAAATCTTATATAATCGCCTAATGCATGTCTCTATTTTGAAAGTTATCCACATAACTAAGAAATTTTAAATTGGATACTTATTAAAGCGACACACTACTCTAGATAATCGGGTCTAACGCACATCTCTATTATGAAAGTCCAATTTATTACAAGTAAGATAATTCAATTTAATGCGACAAAGCATCACACTGCTTCTAGATAACCTAATTTAAATGCACGATTCTATTATGAAATTCACTCATGAGTAAGATAATTTAAATTATTCATGGCTAAATGTACACAACATTATAGGATAATTTATAGTACAATATTAATTCATTTTTTCTTTACTAAGCAATGTTTGAATCCAAATTTGCTACAATATCCTTCGAAATAAATGTTTGCTAAATTCAGACTAAAAAAATGCTGTTGATAAATTTCCAGTCTTTGTTCTTTGTTCTGATATTTTCTTTGTTGGTTTCAATGCCCGCTCCATACCTTAAATTTTCTTACTAACATCACCCATATCTAAATTAAATTTCTCCAGGTTTGAAAAAAATATATAAATTAAATTTCTCCAGCAAACCGCATTGTGCCTAATTTGTACTTGTTTTATCATATTTATCATGTAAATTTGTCACAAAGTACACATATAGAATTGATTCGTTCAAATATAACTTACCAGAACATTCATGTCCACATTCACAACAATAGTTTGACTCTAATACCTTATTTGCATACATTAATCCCTTATTCTAGGAAGCAAAAGTTTATGTAATATATTATCAACCAATGATCAAACAATGTCAACTATCAATGTAAATAGTTCAAAATAGTCAATATACGCTTGAAATCCATCAATTTACAAGGCAATAATTAACTTAAAACGAGAGATATGGTGTCACTAGTGATGGATTGTCTTAGTGGTTAGGGCTTTTCTCTTCAACTCCTGCGCTCGAGTTCACCCCTTTCCTTCTTTTCTCACTTGGGTGATAGCTTTTGAGTAAAAATATAAATAATCATCAGCAACACATTACGAAATGCACTTCACAAAATGCAAGTTAAAAATGTGTCACTAAATTTAACACTATACATATATATACGGTGTCAATCAAGTTTGCATTGGTGATATAGGTTATCATCATATTGTCTAGATGGGGGAAAATAAAAAGAAAAGGAAAACAAAGTAGAGTGACTAGTAGTATGTATGTGCATGTTTTGCCATTTTTACTTTCTAATGGTGAAGGAAAATAGCTTTGGAGGTTGACAACTTTAAAATTCCAACACCAACCAAAACATTGAACACAATATGCTTTTTTTTTCTTTTCGGTGAAAGGAAACCGAAATTTCTGTAACGATAGGGAAACATGGAAAATTTGACTCATAGGTGGTGACATTTGGAGAGTGGTGATGATGTGGGGCTTGTTGAATGATGACCAACTACAGACACAAATGGATGAAGTTGAGTGTATGTATAAAGTATAAAAATATTAGATTGTCAATAATATTGATATTACTAATAAATTACTACGGTAAGTAATGGATTGGTTTAGTGGTTATGGTATTTATTTTCAACACATTGTGTTTCAATTCAAATTTTTCTCCTTCTTTTTAGTGTAGATTAGTGCATGATATCGCTTGTATTATAAAAATTAATAATAAATTACGGCTTTTTTATTAAGAGACGATGAAACTAAACACAAGAGTAGGCGTCTTACCACTTGAGTTTTGAGTTTATTTCATAATAAATTAGACAATGATAAAAACACATTGAAGAAATTTCACAAGTAAAAAATTAATTAAAAAATGTCAAGTTACTAAATGATAAGTTTTTTCCTCCAACTCTCTAAGTGTTTTATACTTTGACAATCTTTCTTTATAATTCATTTCATGGAAGAAAAGTTACATAAAAGTTAGCAAAATAGTTGAACTTAGAGAATTTTTCGATTATAAAATGCTCCAACCATACATACACTTTGTTGTCCATGTTGCACTTATATATACTATCAATCTTACCTAGTTGTCAATTAGATGTGCCTAATACAAAGATATAATACTTAACAATTAAATATGTATAGCTTTTCACAACCAAAACCACGTTTCTTGTTACTTTGAGGAAACATATTCCCAAAACATCTTTTCCCTTCATCACATTGAAAAAGTAAGCACAAAAGGGTATGCCACTTCAAGTAAGTTATTCATGTATAAATTCAACCTCTAAACCTTCAATATGTGTTGTTTCCTAGTAATGGTTTGTTCTGGTATTGGTTTCACCCGTGAATTGAATAAAAAACGAAATGTTATTTAAAAATACAAAATCATCCACTTATTGACACAAATTTTAATAAGGCAACAAGTGAATCTATATACAATAATAGAGCCACTTCTATTAAATCGTGGTGTCATCAAGGGTGTTAATTTTAAGGCGCATAAATATTATTGATTGAATAAATAAAATAGCCAAACACGCAATAAAGAAAATCCAAACCTAAACTCAAATCGAGAAAAATTCCAACCCCAACTTTGTTAACAAATAACATATAACTAACTAAATCGTAACGGAACAATGATAATAAAAATCCTTTTAAATTATCCTCATAACTTATTGATGAAAAATTTAGTACATGGAGAAGGATTTAACGAAATGGGGACCCAATGTAATGGTGTCTAAATACTACCCCTGTAATCTCTGATAGCCACGTGGACCCCTTGATTCAAGGCGTGACACCGACCACTCCGTAGGGGAGTGACGGGGTTACAGGAAGATTAAATAAGAAATTAGAAATGATAGATAAAATTAAATCGTGAGTTTAACGAAAATACTATGTAAATGTGGGTAGAACCCATTATTACATAGTGTCAGAGCTAGGTGCAGTAAAGGAAATTATTCCCATCCGTAGGATGGATATAGCGCACAAACAAAAGGAAATTAACATACACTGCAGAAAGAAAATCAGGCTACCAGCAGCTGCCACCACCGAATCGTCGTCAACTAAAGTCTAAGTCCTGGAGGGGCGAAAAACAAGGGTGAGTGGGCCAATATCGATTTTCTAAGTAAAACGTTTCCAAAACTTTAGTTATAACCCCTCACTGTAAAACCCGTAGATTTACCAAAATATTTACTACTAAAGTAAGTCTCTAACATAAGTAAACGGGCCAACGCCCACAAGGATACGGGTATAAATCATTTATCACAGTGAAAATCAACATTACTTATCACATGGAAATATGCAACAAGTCATATAGAAAGTAGCTACATGACAGGCTGGGTGTTTGATATAACTACGCTCTAGCACTACATACACGTGAAGGCTGGCACAAAGTGTGCGTCACAACAAGTCTAGACGCCAAAGGCAATCTAGAACAGGCTGACACCTAATCATGGATCCATGTCGAGCGTAATGGTGCGGGTGTGAACGATCACGTGAAGCTGGTCCTGGCCCGGACAGTGCTAACACCGTGCATAATGTGAAAATAAGTAATACAATTAAAATCATGTGTATGCATGCCAAGTTTCATCATAAAACCCAAATCATAAATCAATAATCACAAGTAAGGGTTTATCACAAAATAAGTCTAATTTCATAAAGTAGGCATGCCACACACATATATATATTTCAAAACACCATAAATCATATTATAATAATATAAAAATGGTAAGTACTAGGCCCACTCACTGATACGTAGTCGGATCGTAGCCCCCGTAGTGTGCCTGAGCTCGTTGCTCCTCCGGATAGGTCTCACCTATATGAGAGTTTACTAAACTAATCATTTAACAAGTCTTAATTCAATTAAAGTAATGAAAAAGACTTGAAATCGCCTTTGTTTGCTCGAAACGGGACTTGAATTGGTCGGAAAATGTGTTCACGCGCCGCCGTGCGCCGCCGCGGGGCTCCACGCGCCGCCACGCGCCGCCACAAGGCAGCACGCGCCGTCACGCGCGCCCACGCGCCGTCACGCGCCCACACGCGCCCACACGCGCTCGGACGCGCCCCCACGCGCTCACACGCGCACGCACGCGCTCACACGCGCACGCACGCGCGCTCACGCGCGGACACGCGCCTCACGCGCCCAACAGTCACGCGCCGTTAAAGTTAACGGCGTGCCGTTAACTTTAACGGTATATTCGTTTTGGCTGACGGAATATTCCCTAACGGCGTTACGGAATATTCCGTCGCCGTTAGAGAATATGCCTGACGCCGTTAAGGATTCGACGGAATATACCTTCGGTATATTCCCGGTTTGGACCGGGTTGGACCGGGTTGGACCGGGTTCTGCTGACGTCACGGGCCGGTCGCTGACGTCACGCCGCTGCAATCTCCGGCCGCCGGGCGCCGCCGCCGTCCGCCGCTCGCGGGCGCCGGAAATCTGGAAATCTTCGCCGGAAATCTGGAAATTTTGTAACTTCGTCAAATCGATACCAATTTTCATGAAATTTATACCAATTTGAAGCTGGACTCACGTAGAGTTCGTTTTTACCTAGGATGGGGCCAAAATATGGCCGGAGACGGCCAGAAATGGCTTGGAAGTTCTCGGCCCAAACTCGAACTCGACGAACTCGCCTCGATCCTCACATGCAAGACCTGGGCTTGAGTTCCAGAGGTCCTAGGAGGTCGATGGTGACAAAATGAGGTCGATCTGAAGTCTGGGTGGCCGTGGTTGGCCACTGGAGGTTCGCCGGAGAATATGGCCGAGCCTGGTTCTTTCTTCGTTCGTCGATTTCTGGGTTCAAGGGTGATCCAGAGATGGTGGGGATGACGATGATGTTCCTGGAGTCAAGCTGGGTCGAGAGAGGCCGAGAATTACTTGACAGAGGCTATGGGTGGCTTGAACAATTCTCACTGGTTTTTGGTTCCACCAGTAAGTTCGATTCAATCAGGGCTAAAGGCCACTGAGTTGATTCGAGATCGAGTAGGATGGAGATTCACAAGGATGGGTTTGCCCAAAGGAAGGCCGAGTGTGGTGAAGATCAAGGTGCTGGGTGTCGAGAGTAATTCTCTGGACTTCGTTTGCTGCCTGAAATTCAAAGGTAGGCTTGCATGCAAGGATGCAATGCAAGTGGAAGTGACTGGAGTCTAAGGCAGTGGAGTGGTTTTCTGGGTTTGTGCATAAATTGCATGCATAGGTTGTATGTGTGAGTGAGGCTCGGGAAGTGACAAGGCAGAGTGAAGGTGAGGGTGGTTGAGTGTAGTGCAGCAATGCACAGTGGTGTTGCTGGTTTTAAAACCAAATCAGTCAAGCCTTGGTTTTGCACAAAGAGAGCTTGCCCAATGCATGTCAAATGCATGCAGAGAAAAGGGCTGAGTTTTCAGTCTGAACCAAATGCAGGCCTCGTGCCTTGCAGAAACCATGGGCTAAGCCCCCCGTTTCAAAATACTGCCAAGGTAAAATTACCATTCTACCCCTACTCGTAACTTGTCCAAAAAAGTCCGATTCGAGTGTCGTTCGCGTCAACGGATTCGTAATGTAATGTAGACACTAAAAGTACACCAAGATTTCTGAAAATACCTCGATAGAAGGGACGTAATCCCGAATGATACATTATGCCACTAAGGGCATTTTGGTCATTTTACACTGTCGGGGAATAAAATACAATAAACGTAGGGACGGGATGTAACAGTGTCCCAAACATATTACTCATCAGTCAGCACCACATGTTTTAACTC
>CM031081.1:30940387-31006993 GCA_018257905.1 Gillenia trifoliata
TGTTACAGCCCGTACCGGAGAATAATATTATTTTATTCCCGGAGGTGCAAAATGACGATTTTGCCCTTGGTTGACCTTTCGGTTGACTTTTACGTCGTAACTAGTACGACGTTTCCACTTGTATTTTCTCGACGTGCTCGTCGATACGAACTCGTCGACACGAGCGGAACGTCATTCGGAGTTCGAATGAACGTTCTACGGACGTTAAGTTGTTGTATTCGGCGACTTGGGCCTTGGGCCCAGTAATTTCTGTGGGCCCAGCCCACTGTGCCTCTCTGTCACTCTTGTCTCACTCAGTCTCTACTCTTCCCTCTGTCTCTCGATCCCTCACTCACTTGAGTTCTGCAAGTTTGCAGAAAAACCCAAACCAAAAACTGTGCATTTCTCTAGGCACCCAACTGCTGATTTTCACCCTCATCGACCTTCTCTGGAACAAACCTCAACTTGAGTTCTGTCACCATCATCCTCGAGTGAACTACTCTACCCTCAACCCAGACAAACCCGACTTGCAGAGAAACCCAGTAGATTACTCTACACATCCACAGTTCTTGTCGAGCAAAACCGTGGCTCCTTTTCAACCTGTTTGGGCTCCAGACCTTCACCATCATCGTCCTCATCAGTCTTGGGCCACCTCTGGAACCCAGAAAGCTCGAAACCAGTCGAACCCAGAACCGGCCATTTCTCCGACGAACCCCGATCGACCGATCTCGGTCAACCCAGCCACGATTCGACCCAAATTCTTCACCATCGAACTTCTGGGAGTCCTGGGGTTCGAACCCAGGCCCTGCATGCCCACTTTTGGCTGAAATTTGACGATCGCCATTGTTGGCCGAGAACCTCAAGCTTAATTCCGGCCAACTCCGACCGAGTTTGGGCCAATCTCAGGTAAATTCGAACCCTCCTTAACCTAAGCTTCATTTCTGTGTAAATTGCGTGAAAAATGGTGAAGATTCGAGAACCTGCAATTTTTCCAGTTTTCCGGCGACGGTGACCGGCGACCGGCGGCGGCCGGCGGCGGCGCCGGCGACCGGACTGAGGTTGAAGGTGACCGGCGCTGACGTCAGCGAACCGGTCAGACCGGTCTTGCTGATGTCAGCAAACCGGTTCAACCCGGTTGGACCGGGAATATTCCAAGGAATATTCCGTCCGTTAACCTTAACGGCGTTAACGGAACAGTGACGGCGTCAGTTACCGCGCGTGACCGGCGCGTGGCCGGCGCGTGGGGCGCGTGGCGGCGCGTGAGGGCGCGTGTGACCTCACAGCCGCGCGTGGCGGCGCGTGAGGCCAAATGGCAGCGTGTGGCGGCGCGTGCGACGGCGCACGGCGGCCCACGGCGGCGGTTTTGGGGTTTCCGACCCCGAAACTCCGTTTTCGGGTATCCGAACGCCGTTTTTCTTGTAATTTCGTATACTTTACTAATTTGTGGGTTTCTAAAATAGGTTTTGGCGACCCGTGGCGTTCGGAGGACGTGCATTTTGACTCCCGGCTTCGGTATTTGTGAGTGGGCCCCTTCCTTACCTAAAATAATGGTTTTATATGTTTTAGTTATAAAAATGGTTTTGCCTATGCCTTAATTTGACTATTATTACACTTGTTGGCAAACTTAATTTATGTCTACACCTTTATTGACTGTAGTATAGTATTTGTTCCGTATTTCGGTAAACCTTGTACTTCGTAGTATTTACTTGGTTTATCGGATAGACTTGATGTTTGTAGACCGACTCGGTAATGTATTAGACCATGGAAATTAGTGGGCCTCGACCCATATTTCCATTTAGACTTATGCCATTAAATTGGTGATTTATGTATTACTTTGCTCGCGTATTACAATTATCGTACCAACCCTATTTTCGAGGGTTTAGGGAATTAATTATTTTAATTCCCTATTTATGCGTTTGAATCTTATATTTGTTTGACGGGCCTTGGGCCGTATTTGGGTGAACTTTGGAAACGATAAATTCCTATCATATTTTGGGTTCACCTAATCTACCATTAAGTTGGTATTTCTATACCTTGGTACCCGTATGGCGTATTCTTGGTATTTTACGTATTGTGGTTAATTACTTGGTATTTCGGGTACGGGACCCGAGAATACTTTATTTATTGATTGTTTAAAGGTTATCCCAAAAAGGGAAATGACCTCACGTTGTTTTATTTTAAAATACTCCGTGGCATGTTTTTATACGCTCAATTAGGAAGGCTCACCCGGTGTTTATTGTACTGTCCCGGGCCAGGACCAGCCTTCACGTGATTGTTCACACCCGCACCGATACGCTCACTATGGATCCATAGTAAGGTGCCAGCCTGTTCGAGGTCGCATGGGCGCCCGAACTCGTTGTGATGCGATTAGCGCCAGCTTCACGTGATCGTAGTACATGAGCGTAACTTTGTTTATACACCCAGCCTGTTCATGACAGAATATATCTGTATGAACTCGTGTGTTGCCATTCCTAAACGAGCGTCTATCTTGTAGTCGAATTGTGATATTATCTCTGATTTTCACTGATGCCACGGAGACATTTATTTGAGTTACAGTTTTCCCGTATAGCTCTATTTATGAAACCTTTTGAGATAGTAAATTATGCCGAACGGTGGCTTTCTGCCCGTTTCGGACGGTAAGTATATTTCCGTACTTACCTTGATTTTCTACCTACTATTATAGTATGTTTTCAAGGAAGGTTTTACAAAACTTAATACCTGTTTTACGGCGAGGGGTTAGTATTTTCAAAAAGGAAAGGTTTTCACAGAAATAATTAACTATGGCCCACTCACCCTTTTGTTTTGCGCCCCTCCAGGTTTAGCGGTATGGAGCTATCGACATCGAGACCCGGTGGTATGAAGTTGTTCTGAATTCTCTTTATTTGTAAATTCTCAGTATTTTGTATTCGTGCGATATCTGTATTTATTCATTAATTCTTCAAACATTCTTTATTTATTCATTTTGGCTTTCGTCACCCTACGTGGTGTCGGCCAGCACATCCGACTTTTGGGTGTCCACGTGTACATCCGGGTCGGGATGTGTCAGGTATTATCCTCCATATGCATCTAATTTATTGTATTAATTGTTATTTAATTTTTGGATGAATTTAATGATATATTTTGTATACATTAAGGTTGTTGAAAAAAAAATAACGTTTGATTACTTTTTTTTTTTTTCTTTTCATTTTTCCTTCCAATTTTTCTTTCTCTCTTGCTAATTATACTATAATTGTTTTATGTATCTTTTCATATAGATAGTAATAGTTCTATATATACATACAATTGTTTCATATCTCTTTATAGGTAGATGAAGATGTTATATATTTCATGGATAAAGTGTATTTTATGCTATTTCAACATGAAAAAATGTAATATATATCATTATCATAGGTCAATAATTGTGTAGTTATATATCTTGTATCGTGTAAATAATTGTTTTTAGTATATTTACTACTGTAGATAGTATAGTTTTATATATGCAATTGTTTCATATCTCTTTAAGTAGATGAAGATATCAAAATAATTTCATAAATAAAGAATTGTATTATATATTATTTCAACAAAACAAAAAAGTGTTATATATATATCTTTATCATAGATAAATAATTGTGTAGTCGTGTAGATTGAATCATATGTTTCAAATTTCAAATTTCAAGTTAACTTATAATTGAAAATTTTCAATTTAATTACATATTTACTATTAAGGGTAAAATAGTCATACAGTAAGGAATAAATACAAGATTAGGGTTTGAATTGAATCACATAAATACTGGTTAAACCTAAAAGTTGCTATGTTGACTAGGCCTAAATTAAAAGATTTATCTTAATACACCTCACGTATTTTCCCCATACTACCCCTCAAACTCCACATTTTTTACACACACCCCACCTCTCCATATACACCCCACATCAAATACTCGTCCAGTAAAAATAAAATCGAGTCTAGTTTGTTGTCTAGTAGTGTGTGTGTGTATATCTGTCTGGAGGGTAATCAATTTAGGGTTTAGCAGGTTTTCTATCTATTTGAGAGTTTCTTTCAATTTGGGATTTTACGTTTCCTATGTATATATATATACACATTTGTTGTCTGATGGTGTTAGAAATAGTTGAAAATTTGAAGTGGTTAAGTTCGTAGTTGAGCAATTGAAAGTGAGTGAGAGTGAATGTGTGATAAGAGATGTGGGAAAGTTGATCATTCTATTTTGTATGGAAAACCTGTTCAATAATGATACTTAACTAGTACTCTTAGGATTATTGATAGACCACAGAATCTATGAGAAGGAAATTTACTGGCATGTATGGATAATTACTAGCAGATTTTATTCAAAATATTGACATATGTATGCAGTTCTCTTTAGTTTTATTTCTTAATTTTAGCTGAAGGAGGCAAAACAAACTAAGGAGACTGTAAGATCATCTAAGCAAGGCAATAAAAATCACTCGGTGTATTCAGAATTTTTTGTAGTTTTTAAAAAACCTTCTAGGATCAAATAGTCTTTCATATTAGATTTAATATTAAATTTTTATGTGGGATGTAGTCAACAAAATGTGATATGTGAATAACATAACTCATTTATTAATAAACACTTACTTGATTGCAGCTCGAATGTAACATATGTGGCGATAATAGTAGTCAACTCTATTAGTATCACTAAGGGCCTCCTCAAGTGATAATTGAGGATCATTGAACTCGGATACACCTACAATATAATGCATTATCACGTACATTTAGTTTTTTTTTTTTCTCTTGGAAGGAAATATGCATTTAGTTTCAATGAAATCTTGATGATGCAATTAGTTACGTACCATTTTCAGTAATGTAAATGAGTGGATTATTATACTTTTCCTTTATGTAGAGTAAAAGATCGTGAATTCCTTTTGGATAAACATATAACCAATCTGAAGCAGACTGCAAATCATAAGAAGGTAGTTGAGATCTTTAAGAGTTATGTTTGAATGTCGAAAACAATTAATATACAAAAAAATAAAAAAACCTAATAATTTGATGTGTACCTGTGGACCAATTGGGACCCCATTAAGCTCAGCTGTCACAACATATATGAATATTAGAAACTAATTATATTGTAAGAAAATGTTTCTCAAAGTGAAAAAGCTTTCAACTTGTGCTCACTTGTAAGTTTGACGTGAGAATCTGTTACGTAGCTTGCATGTATGGAATAATTGTTAGGTACTTCATTGCTTGCATATCTAGCAGTATAATAATTTAATCCAAGAAAATCAAATGACCCATTTAGCAACATGGATTCTTCATTCGTGAATATTGGTAATCGTTTACCGACAAGAGATCGCATACTCCGTGGATAATCCCCACTTGTTAACGGCTCCATATACCTACCCAAAAACATGGAAATTCCAATTCATAAACATAAATTTTCTTGAGTTGGCATATAAACTAACAATATACTTACCATCCAAACATAAAATCCAAAGATCGTAATGCAGCATTTTTATCTTCGTTTGTCTTCGAAGCAGGAACAAACCAATGTGTCAGCAACGTTATTCCGATCACACCTTTTTGAAATGTCTACACAAAAATATGAATTTGATTATTAAGAGCTAGAAAAGGTACAACCTAATACTATTAACTTGTGTAGAATTCTCAATTAGGACCTACAGATTAAGGGAAAAAAAACTAATTAATGGACCTGATATTTATCCTTGTACACTTTTACAGCAACTGCATGAGCAAGAAGAAGGTGGTGTGACGCCAAGTATGGTTCAATTGCAGAATCTCCGCCGAGGCAATTTAGATTTTGCCAAGAAGAGCAACGTCCCGGCGCATGAGACCCAATTGCATAACCATTATTTGTAAAGCTATATGGCTCATTCAACGTGATCCAGTGCTTTACTCGATCACCAAATTCCTTATAACAAAGTTCTGCATAATCTCTAAAATGATTGCTGTATATACACATTTAAAAACGTATGTATATGTTATATATACTAATATTTATTTAATTAAATGGCTAATATTAATTATAAATTTGTTCACCTACATAATATGAGGGCTTAAGAAACCACCATATTCGTCTTCCAAAGCTTGGGGAAGATCCCAATGAAAGAGTGTCACAACCGGTTTTATACCTATACGAGAAGTTTGATTAAAATTAATATTGTAATAGTGCATGTAACTCTTGTTATGTATCGATTATTTGATATGTAAATAAGGTAAAAGAATTCACCATTGCGTAGGAGTTCATTGATGAGATTATTGTAATATGTGATTCCTCTTTGGTTCACGCCACCACTTAACTTTCCATCTAATAATTAATACAAATTAAACAAACAAATAAGGAAATAACTCAAATTTTACACAAAAGATATTGTTATGTACAATATTATTGATGATTGGTGTCAACACACCCAACCAAATATGATGATTCGATCACTTAGTATTACAGTCTGGGAAGTACTAGTAACTTTTGTACTAACCTTTGTATTTGGACATTTTCACTTTAACAATTGACATGTGTCATTTTTTACACAAAAAACAATAACTTTAATGCTTTTGTCGAGGAATTAAAGACAGAAACTAGAAAATATACATTAAAGTTTTTGTTTTTTGTGTAAACATTGACACGTTATTTGTTAAAGTGAAAATGTCCAAATGCAAAGGTTATTGCAAAGGTTGCTAGCATTTCTGTTATAGTTTAGTGATATTTCTCTTCACTTGTAAGTGAGAAGTTTTAGGTTCAAATCTCGATAATGGTGAGTTTGCAACTAATTTATTCCCGGACTTCCTTAGTGTAAATATATCTTTGTATAAAAAAAGAAGAAAAAATACTATGATTCGTTCGATCAACTTACTTGGTAACAATCTAGACCACGAGATAGAAAACCTATAAGCATCCAAACCCATATTCTTCATAATCCTCACATCTTCCTATATATAATTAACAACAGAAAAAAAAAAAAAAAAGGTTAAAAGAAGGGGCTTAAAAGAAAGAAGCTCAAAATGAAGGTTCCTGTCTTTCTGTTTCATGTGTTTCCGTAAGCTAAAAAATTCTGTGATTATTTAACCTTATAACGGTGGTATTGATCAACAGCGACATCTCCGTTGCTACCATCCGCGATTCTTTCTGCACTTAACCATAAAAAATAAAAAAAAATTATATGAGAGAACGTACACAATTTTCTTTGAAATGAATGAATTAGCGAATATATACTCTTTGGAAATGAAATAGCAGATCAATTTCACGAAATAATAGTAGATCAAGTTTATTCATAATTTTAACTAATTGGTAGTTTGATTAGAGAGACCTGGATGGATGTGCGTGTAGGTATCCCATATGCTTGGTCCTCTACCATCTTCTTTTGCAGCACCTTCATACTGAAATATTTTCACACACACACACACATATAAGAGAACTACACAACGAAGAGATCGATGCCGATATTCATGCATGGATGCTAATTGTTTTGAAATAATTGAAACTAAAATAAACCCTAGTAATTTAATTATATAGAGCGAAGTAAATGGTAACCTCCTGAAGGAATTGACCTGATAAGATGCTGAAGCTGTGCCAAATATGAACCCTGGTTCAAAACTACTTCTGCTGAGAGAGCCACAATCAATGGGTGGGTCTGTATTAGCATCTTTGTCATTTGTCAATGCAATGCTAATTAGTAACACTATTAGTAACAACAAGCATACGATCCAACATCGTAATTGCATTGCCATAGTTTCCAGGTACAAGTATCTTCGGGGTGTGACAGGAATCAAACACGAGACTTTGAGTGTAAGAGCGAAGTCTCAAAACTAGTTAAGCTACGTGCAATGCCCTTACAATTGCATTAAAAAGAAGCCTAAGAAACAGTCAACTGGTACAAAAGAAGGGCCTGAAACCATGCAAAGAAAATAAGAAAGGGGAGGATCGATCGGGAAACATCGCATCGCTTCATATATATATAGCAACAAGGGAAACTATGGTGATCTAGATAAAGATTGACTTTCATCCAAGTCATCATATCATAATTAAGATAAGTACGTATGTAATTTTTATCTTGTTTTTGAAATTTATTTCATCTGTTCGTTTCTAAATTGGACTTTTAGTACGTTACGTGAATTGAATTTTTCTAGTTGTCATTAATTTGTACTCACATATTTTACGCGGGTACATTTTGTCAATTCAATTTTCTTTTATGTATTACATAATAATAAAGAAATTTCTAAAAAACATATGTTATGTTAGAGGAAAAAGGGCATAAAAACGCTAAATAATTTCATTTTTCATGTTTAGTATGTTCATACTTGGGAAAGTTTCATACGTAATGGAATACAAAGGAGAAAAAAAACCCTTAATCCACCTTGGAGCAAACCTGAAGTTGGCGTACACCAAATAGAGAATACGGCAAACTCTGACCACACAAATTAAGCGGCTCCACAACTTGTACAACAGGTGAATCATGGCTCATAAGTTGGCGGGAGTAGATTCGCTAATTTTTAGGTTTACAACTAGTCTCACAATCGTTCTACTAAGCAAACTCTAATTAAACATCCAAATAGCTGACCTTTTCTGAAGTTGTTGCAGTTGAACTTGGGTTGCTACAAGAAACTTAAACAATCTCTGTAAAATTAAATTCCATTTCAAATTCTATAGTTTTACACAGTATGGGGGTATGACGGAATGAGGGATTAGAAGGATTTGGGATGTGAAGGATTAGCTATGGGATAAACAACCCTCTAAGGCCTCGTTTGGTACGCCGTATCGCGCACCGAATAGTACTAATAATCCGGTCTAGGGTGTTTGGTGCGCTTCATACTAAAATAGTCGCCCGACTATTTAAACTGGGCCCACCATTTAGTACCCCTTACACCGGACTAATTATACCCCAAAAAATATTTGAATTACAAGTTCATTTGAGTAACATTTAGGCATGCTATTAACAAATTAAAGGCTCTTAGCTAGCATGTTAGTACTCAAAAACAAAACTTTGCTCATAACTTTTGAAGCCTAGATGTTGTGAGCTAAGACACAACTCAAAATCACGTTAGTAAGTTGTGCCATCCTATACCTTTGTAGAATCTTCTTTGCATGAGCAAAGGCTAAATACTCAAGAGGGCCTTCAATCTCATCTTGGATGAACACCTTTGCTTGGAGGAGTTGTGGTTGCACCTTCAATCAAATTGAAGGTTACCTACGTACTTCGTCTCCTACGAACATCAAACCTTTCGTTGTTCTTGCATTTGATGAGGATTTGAGTGAGTTTGTATGAAGAACAAATTGTGTTATTCACACACACCCGATGCCCGGCCAACACAATATAAATAGTCGATATTAGTCCGGCGAGCTGCCAAACGAGACCTTAGATACCTTCATTTTTGAGGTATCTTATACCCAAACATTAGTTATTATTTTTATGACCAATCTTTTATCTCCTTAAAAATAAAGTTGAAAATTACTACCCCCCACATAATCTCATATCCCTCAAATATAAGAAATTGATCTTAATTTGACCAAAAAAAAGAGAAGAAATTGATCTTAAAATGCAATAAATTCCTAAAAAAATCATCACTAGAAATTTGACTGGGCTGTATAATAGTAAAACGGCCTGTATTGGTATTTCACATGCTAAGCCCAAACGCCAACAGCCCATCAGCCAAAGTTCTTCAACCGACAAATAAATAATTAAAAATTTAAAGTAAGCACCCTCCCATTGGCCAATGCATAATGCCACGGATCGAAGACTCGTAACCGTCCATTTCCAGAGTTATCAACGGCTCATACTCTCCAGCCTCCTCTTCTCCCCAAAATTTTCACAGGAAAACACAAAATTTCAAACTTCCCGCGATTCCTCTTCTCTCCAAATCGTAAATAAATACCCCCAAAGCTTCCGCCATTTTCCATCCAATCCAAATCAAAACCTCTCCAATTTTCCTGAGAAACAAACACGTCCCGAACCCTTCAATCTTCCACTTTCATTTAACCAGATGGCTCGTACCAAGCAGACTGCTCGCAAGTCCACCGGAGGAAAGGCACCGAGGAAGCAGCTCGCCACGAAGGCTGCTCGGAAATCTGCTCCCGCGACTGGAGGAGTGAAGAAGCCCCACCGCTTCAGGCCGGGAACTGTGGCGCTGAGGGAGATCAGGAAGTACCAGAAGAGCACTGAGCTTCTGATCCGCAAGCTTCCGTTCCAGAGGCTGGTGAGGGAGATCGCTCAGGACTTCAAGACCGATCTGAGATTCCAGAGCAGCGCCGTGGCGGCGCTCCAGGAGGCGGCGGAGGCCTACTTGGTTGGTCTGTTTGAGGACACCAACCTCTGCGCCATTCATGCTAAGAGGGTCACCATTATGCCCAAGGACATCCAGCTTGCTCGTAGGATTAGGGGCGAGAGGGCTTAAGAAATCCCCAAATCTTAGGGTTTCGAATTTCAGCTGAATGTAGTGGGATTTTTATGATTTGTAATGGGTTTTGGAAATTGATGTGTAAAGTTGAGATCTTGGAAGATTTATGGTTAATTGAAGCTTGGTTTGAATTATGCACTCCATGTGTTTGTTAAATTGCTTACTTAACTGACTAATTGTTATTCAACCTGAATTAATTTTCTGGATTATTTCTACTTTTGTGTTAAGCAATTAGAGTACACAACTCTAATATTAAGTGTTGGAGAGACAAAACAAGTAAACAAATTACTTGTATAACACTCACAAAATATTACAACACTTACAATTTTCAAAGAAAAGAGACACAATTTACAAGTCAACTCTCTAGCTTTGCTTCTCACTCACTTACATACAATCATGCCTATATATAGAACTTCCCAGCGGACTTACTTAACTACTTCCCAACCACAAGTGTGGTTTGCTTCTAGAATTTTCACCAACATTCCATTACAAAAATCTTAAGACATTAATCTAGATAATTCTAGCTTATTTACTATCTAGAATTTTTCAATGGCTTTTCTCCATTTTTGTGGAATTGTGTAGAACCTTCTAGGAGCTGGGGTTGTTCTCTTTTAACATTTTGCTCGTAGCAATCGTATGCCCAATCCGCTAGAACCATTTGATCTTCATCCTGTCTCCTCATCAAAGTTCTTCCTGCAGCATATAATCTCTAGCAACATAATGCCATAGCTGTAAACATCGACCTTTGCTATAGCCTCGAGTTCCCCTGATTCTGGTGGTAGTTTGAGTCTGGTCCATTTTCAAAAGCTTGGCCAATCCGAAGTCAGAAATTCTTGCTGTGAAAGAGTCCTCTAGAAGAATGTTTTGAGGCTTAATGTCACAATGTATGATTTGGCTGCTACACTCTTCGTGTAAATACAACAGCCCTCTCGCAATTCCTAATGAAATTTCCATTCTTCAGTACCAGTTTGGCCTAGACTCTTCAAAGAGGAAGCTTGCTAGAGAGCCGTTGCTCATAACTCACATGCACGAATTCGGTGCTTCCCCCCCCCCCCCCCCTGTTAGACTATTTAGATTAGTGGACGTAGTGGTCCTATCCACTACGTAAGCTTAGGATTTGAACAAGCAAGCTAACCGCATGGGCAAATAAACCCTAGCTTTTAGATCATTAGAAGTTGTTTTCCTTTTGACTTAGTCTTATACCACGTTTAGGATAGTGTTTAACGTGGGTCATAGCGCTTTCCTTTTCTCCGTTTGTAAGGCTTATATAGCGCTCTTTCTTTGTTTAATGAACAAGAGTTCCTCCCGCTAGTAAAAGTTCTCTTTGACAAACACTAGGGTTTAACATTTGCACGTGAGCCCTCACCGCCCCCGATCAAAGCTTGAGAGATAGCAATCTGAGTGCGAGGTACGAGAGTATGGCGAGAAGGAAGTGGAGCCAGCAGTATCCATTCCAAAACCTGGATGGGCATTATGACCACTGGCAATGCTTATGGAAAACTTCCTAATGCTCAAAGGAATATTGGAGTCTTGTGGAGAATGGAATCCCCGCAAGAACAGTAGGGAGTTCCACCCTTACGAGGAACAAATCTGAAAGTGCTCTAAGATCAAAAGTTGAAAGATTTGAAGGCCAAGAACTATCTCGTTTCAAGCAAATTGACCGAGCCGTCTTGGAAACAATCTTGCACAAAGATACGGCTAAGGAGATTTGGGACTGGGTTGAAACAGAAACAAGGGACCGCCGAGCTGTAAGCGCACAAACACAAGCACTCTTCGAAAGGAGTTCGAGATGCTTCACATGAAGACAGGAGAAACTGTGAATGAGTTTTTTGGTCGGACTCTGACCATAGCCAATAGGAGGAGGATCAATGGTGACAAGTTGTCAGATGTAGAAGTCATTGAAAAGATCTTGAGATCGATGACTCCTAAATTTGACTATGTGGTTTGTTCCATCGAGGAATCCAAAGACTTGGATATTCTCTCAATTGATGAACTGCAAAGTAGCTTGTTAGTGCATGAGCAGCGGATGATTGGGCATGGCGTAGAAGAACAAGCACTAAAGGTGACCTATGAAGAGAATTTTGGAGGAAGAGGACGTGGTCGAGGAGGCTTTCGTGGAAGAGGTAGAGGACGAGGTCGACAGAACTTCGACAAGTCAACGGCTGAGTGCTATAATTGTCATGAATTAGGGCACTATCAGTATGAGTGCCCTAAGAAGGACAGGGAAGCTAAGGCTAATTATGCAGAGGCTAGTGAAGAGATGTTGCTAATGGCGTATGTGAATACTCAGGAGATCAAAGAAGACATTTGGTTCCTCGACTCGGGTTGCAGCAATCACATGTGTGGTAAGAGGGAGTTGTTCTCTGAATTCGTTGAAAGTTTCAGAGAAACGGTGAGACTAGGGAACAATACAAGTATGGCTGTCTTGGGGAAAGGAAACATTCGACTACAAGTGAATGGCATGACTCAGGTGATCACAGGAGTATTCTATGTACCTGCTTTGAAGAATAATCTGCTAAGTATTGGGCAGCTTCAGGAGAAAGGTCTTGCTATTCTCATTCAACACGGGAAGTGCAAGATCTATCATCCTGAGAAAGGATTAATCATGGAGACGGTTATGACTACAAATCGCATGTTCACTCTTGTTGCTCAATGTCAACCCAATGATCAAGCATGTTTTAATGCTCTCACAGATGATCTAGTTCAGTTGTGGCACTGCCGTTATGGGCATTTGAGTCTTGGTGGTTTAAAGACTCTACAACAGAAGCAGATGGTGAATGGGCTGCCTCAAATAAAGGACTCCTCAAGAGTGTGCGAGAATTGCCTGGTAGGAAAGCAACCAAGAGATCCTTTTCCAAGAAGAAGTACCTGGAGAGCATGCCACATCCTACAACTCGTCCATGCAGATATATGTGGTCCTATCAAACCTCCATCCAACAGTAAGAAAAGGTATCTCCTCACCTTTATTGATGATTTCAGTCGTAAGACTTGGATCTATTTTCTAACTGAGAAGTCAGAAGCCTTTCGAAGTTTTAAAGCTTTCAAAAGCCTAGTTGAAAACGAAACAGATGCAAGTATCAAAAGTTTACGCACGGATCGTGGTGGAGAGTTCACTTCACATGAGTTTGGTGATTTCTGTGTTGAGAATGGGATTCAACGACAATTGACAGCAGCCTACACCCCGCAGCAAAACGGAGTAGCTGAACGCAAAAATCGGACCATCATGAATATGGTACGTAGCTTATTAACTGAGAAAAACATGCCTAAGACCTTTTGGCCAGAAGCAGCAAACTGGGCAGTTCATGTGCTCAACAGGAGTCCCACACTTGCAGTGAAAAACAAAACACCTGAGGAGGCATGGAGTGGTACGATACCATCTGTAAGTTATTTCAGAGTTTTTGGCTGCATTTCATACATGCATATTCCAGATGATAAGAGGACCAAGCTAGATGACAAAAGTAGGAAGTGTGTGCTACTTGGGATAAGTGAAGGATCAAAGGCTTATCGGCTATTTGATCCGATCTCACAGAAGATTCAAATCAGTCGTGATGTTCGATTTGATGAGAATAGTAGCTGGGATTGGGATAAGCATCACCATGAAGCTGTTATTGCAAATTTGGAATGGGATGATGAAGCAGATAAGGAACTTGAGGATGATGCAGTTGACAGCCAGGGAGGAGATGAAGATGGGCCACATGGAAATGGAAGTGAAAATGAAGATGAAGATGGAGGTGGCACAAGCAACAATAGTGGATCAGATGAAGTCTCAGAAGCAAACATATCAGCAGAAAGAAGACCTAGGAATCCACCAGTATGGATGAAAGACTACGTGACAGGAGAGGGATTATCTGATGAAGAAGACATGGTGCATTCATCAGACATGGTGCATCTGGCCCTCTTAACAGACAGTGATCCAATCTGTTACAATGAAGCCGTGAGGAGTCCAAAATGGAGGAAAGCTATGGATGTCGAAATAGCAGCTATCGAGAGGAACAACACTTGGGAATTGACCGACTTACCTCAAGGGGGGAAGACAATTGGAGTTAAATGGGTCTACAAGACTAAACTGAATGAGAATGGAGAGGTGGATAAGTACAAAGCACGGCTGGTGGCAAAGGGGTATGCTCAAGAATATGGGGTTGATTATGCTGAAGTCTTTGCTCCTGTGGCTCGGTTAGATACCATCCGAGTTGTTGTTGCACTTGCTGCTCAAAAGGAATGGACAATTCATCAGTTGGACGTGAAAAGTGCCTTCTTACATGGAGAAGTTGATGAAGAGGTGTTCGTGGAACAACCACCTGGGTACATGCAGAGAGGTAAGGAGCATAAAGTTTACAAGTTAAGGAAAGCTTTATATGGACTTAAACAAGCCCCTCGTGCTTGGTATAGTCGTATAGAAGCTTATTTCTTGAAGGAAGGGTTTGTGAAGTGTCCCCATGAACACACCTTGTTCATCAAAGTAGGAGATGGAGGTAATATTCTCATTGTTTGCCTTTATGTTGATGATCTCATTTATACTGGCAATGATGAAAACATGTTCAGTAAGTTTAAGCAATCAATGATGAATGAGTTTGAAATGACTGATCTTGGTAAGATGAAGTACTTCCTTGGAATTGAAGTATTGCAGAAACCAGATGGAATATTCATCTGTCAAAAGAAATATGCTCAGGAAGTGTTGGAGAGGTTTAATATGGGGAATTGCAATCCAATGCATAATCCTATTGTTCCAGGTACCAAGCTAACAAAGGATCTGATTGGTGAGAAGGTTGATAGCACTTACTATAAACAAATTGTGGGGAGTCTCATGTATCTCACAGCCACTCGGCCTGACACTATGTTTGTGGTAAGTTCACTTAGCAGGTTTATGGATGGTCCAACAGAAATGCACTTGGCAGCAGCAAAAAGGGTTTTGAGATATATAAAAGGCACGATTGGCCTTGGAATTCGTTACAGAAAGGGAGAACATGCTGAGCTCAGAGGCTATACAGACAGTGATTATGCAGGTGACTTGGATGATAGAAAAAGTACATCAGGATATTTGTTCATGTTAGGTTCAGGAGCTGTGTGTTGGTCTTCCAAGAAGCAACCAGTGGTTACACTCTCAACCACTGAAGCTGAATTCATTGCAGCAGCTTCTTCTGCTTGTCAGGCAATCTGGTTAAGAAGAATAATGAAGGATTTAGGTCAGGATCAGCAAGGTTCTACAACAATTTTCTGTGATAATAGTTCAGCAATAAAGCTCTCCAAGAACCCTGTGCTGCATGGTCGAAGCAAGCACATAGATGTACGATTCCATTTTCTTCGTGATCTGACTAAGGACGAAATTGTGCAACTGGTTTACTGCAACACTCAGGAGCAAATAGCTGACATATTAACCAAGCCATTGAAGATTGATGCTTTTTTGAAGATGCGTGGGCTTATGGGAATGTGTCTGGAACCAGGTGTAAACTGATTGCTTAGCAATAGCAACCAGTTTAAGGGAGGATGTTAGACTATTTAGATAAGTGGACGTAGTGGTCCTATCCACTACGTAAGCTTAGGGATTTGAATGTAAGCAGTTTTAACTGCATGGGCAAATAAACCCTAGCTTTTAGGGATCATTAGAAGTTGTTTTCCTTTTGACTTAGTCTTATACCACGTTTAGGATAGTGTTTAACGTGGGCTGCAGTTTCTTTCCTTTTCTCCGTTTGTAAGGCTTATATAGCCAGTCTTTCTTTGTTTAATGAACAAGTGAAATTCCTCCCAGTTTAAAGTTCTCTTTTGACAAACACTAGGGTTTAACATTTGGTATCAGAGCCCCTACCTGGAATCTTAGTAGCTCGACTAAATTCCTGTGATTTATTCAGCCTTGAATTCAAGTGCTTCTTTAATCATGTCAATCTTTTGACAGCAACACATTTCACCTTATCAGACCCCAATACTCCTTTGAAAACGGTTGCAAAAGCACCACGGCCTAGTTCTTCCTTGAATCCATTCGTAGCCTCTTCTAGTTCTTTGTGGTAAAATTTTTCAGATTCGTGACTTGAAAAGGTTGACTCACCTTTTGTTTTCCGTAGTAGAAGCGAGAAACAACGAAATAGGTTGTTAGCATTAACAAGACGTTTAGAAACCCGAGGTACTCAACAGCAGCACCCGATTCAACCATGATCAGAGTTGAATTATCTTTCTTTTTCAAGTATCCGTCACCTGATCTCAAGGTCGAATTGTTTTTTCTTTATTTTAACTAGATCTTTTACACGCCATTAATGGGGTCGACTCTCCCACATTCAAGGGGCTTCCCTTAAGCCAGCACTGTCCATTTCTGAGAGTGGCAACAGCACAGAAACAATCAGCTAGGCAAGCCTGCACGCACCAATCCTCCGTTACAACTTCATACTTTTCGTATTCAGACTCAGGCCAATATGTGTTTTTGCATCTCTTGAAAATGAAACTGATCCGTCTGTGGTGACCACTAACATCACAGCTTTCGAAATAAGTCCTTGTTGCATCCTTTCAAAACATCATCAGGATCAATGAAGTTATAACCAGGTGGACACTAAGCAAATTATTCCTTGGTCATGTCTACATATGCTGCTGTAGCCACACGCACCACCGCCTTTCTCTTGCAAGAATTGTTATACAGATATTTGGCGGTATGAAGGACAAGCAAACTAGTCAAGCCATGAGCCCCGGTGCAACACTTACGCTTTTCGGATAGACATAGTGCCTCAAAAAAACTCCATCATAGTCGAGAGTTGCTCTCTAGTAAAAATCTTGAACCCGAAACCGTGCTGTTTGATGATATCATATTAGGTATGCTTCCCTGCTCCTTGCAATAAGATAAATAGACCCAGAGATGTTGAAGATTACCTGAAAACCGTTATCCTTGGTGCCGGTTGACCAACAAATAGTATTAGCAGAAGAATCAATTAATGGGAAATGTGTTGTGTAAAGCAAAGTTATCCATCGGATTGTAGAGCAAGCGGAATCTTCCTTTCGAGTAATTTGTTGGCGTGTAGCACGCGAAGGGTGTGCTCTTTTGATTTAGAGGCTGCAAGGTAGGATTGTGTCAGTTAGCTGATCAAAACTCTGCCACAAAATGGTTGAATTTCGGGTAGCCAGCACGAAATTTCCAGTGTCGAGCATGGTTGTGTGGAAACTCCTGCTTTGCCCAGCAAGTCAACAACCAAAATTTGTTTGCCTGTTGCAATGTCATTGAGCCTACACTGGCCATCTGCAGTGAGTTAAACTGTGGATCCCTTTGGGACTAGATTATCGCCGTTGGCTGACCAGACAATAGTTCTTTCCGGGTATTTTGTTTAAACCATATGGCTGGTAAGAAGCCATATGTTTTACCGACCTCTGGAAACCGAAAGCAAAGTCCCCGGATGGTGAGGCCCAGAAAAGACTTATTGTCAGAGCAGTGACGGTTGATCCAGTTGAAGGAGAAGCAGAAAGCACAAAGAGGAGATGTTAGTTCAACAGCAATGATTGGAAGAAGGATATTTCTCTAGGGACTGAAGAGGTGATAGTGTGAAGGAATATAATGATAATTATTTGAAGTTTAATATTGAGACTTATCTTGATCACAGCTGCAGCTTATTTTTCTGTTATTATTCCAAATTCCGCAGAATTGATAAAGAATTTTCTATATTTTCTAATTACAAATTATAAAAGCATAATTTGGAGAAGGCCTATCAAATATAAGCATTCTCCACCAAGAATTTTCCTCCTCCTACACACTCCTGTACTCTCGGTCTTAGGATTGGAAGAAATCAAAGGAGAGGTGAAGGGAAATAAATAACAAGAGTGTCCGGTAATCATTTCCCAATAGACATCAAAACAACTTCGCATGTTTCTATTGCATTTAAATAAATTTTCTCTCTCAACTTTCCCAAGAAACAAACACAATAGAAACCCTACAAAACATATTCTATTTCTCAAAAAGACAAGAGCCCTCTTTACAAATCCTAAGGAAATGGCCGTTGATCTTTGTTACATACCAAATACTAGCAAATTTGAATACGTCTACTAGTGGTATAAGACCAGTATGTATTTTATAGTTTTATACGCATAATTTAGTATATATGTATGCATGTTTGAATGTACAGTATGCACCAACAATGACGTTTGTCAACGCAATGACTAATCTCGTTTATTAAAATAGCCCAGTTTGCTTTCGACATGGGGGATTAGCATTTTTGGATCATTTCATAGGACAATATTTGGGTACTCACTGGTAGGTACTCTATATACTCACTTTCAAAATTAAATAACTATGTTTATTTTTTAAACAATAAAACATGTGTTAAAACTATCATTGAGCCAAATCATTAAAGTGAATACATAGAATTTTCTCTCTAAGTACCTAAGTATTATCCCATTTCATAAGTCATTTTCAGTGTTTTAAAAAAGAAGTTTGTCTGTAACTTGCCCTATTAGAATTCTCCACATATACAATGAACTTTGCCAGTATTTTCTTGTCCAAGGTCTGTTAAAATAAGCCTGTTCAATTAAGTTTGCATTTAATACAAGTATTAGATGAAAATCAAGACATGATGTCTTAGGGTTTACAGTGAGAAAAATTGTTGGACTCAGTCTTTAAGTTGAAGCATTTCAAACTTGGATTCCTTATGCAAAATTTTAAGTGGCATTTTTTCTTATTAGGTATGCACTTTGATAATAAAGCCAGTATTGCTGCAACTGTAAATGCTAGAAAATGTGGTTTATAGCAGATAATTTTACAAGTTGAATGCAGAAATCAGACAATCAATTACATACCAAGAAATTTAAATCATTCTTCCTGTTTCTTTCGGACGTTTTAGAGAAAATATATACGACTGTATATATCTTTAACTGAGGAGCTAACTTCGCACTTAACCCTATATGTTGAACTGAAACAATAATTGGAACTTAAAATCCCAATCTATTCTTCAGACGTTCCATCTCTTCCAAATCAACTATCTCTAAGATTCATCAAACACAGTAGGAAGCCCTTCGAAACCCCCAAACAAACACACGAGCCCTCTTACAAATCTAAGGCAATTAGCGGCTTACATATGAATGATGAGATCTGAATGAGAGTTTGAGCAGCAGCTTCTGTTTTTGCTTCTCTCTCTAGGAATTCTAGCTAGGTTTATTTTCTTCGGTGATCTCATTGTGAAATTACAGTAGTGGAAACATAAAATGAAGTTGGGCTTTCTCACGCATTACCAAATTGACTTTAGGTTGGATGTGCTCACATTCTAACCACTGAAGGAGAAGCATTTTTGTGACAGTATATTTGAACCGTCGCATTGAGGGATAGGAATATGAAAGGTTTATTGGTTTACAGCCAATGATGGATATGATCAACAATCGATTTGAAAAGCTATTTACTGATTTGAAAAAAAACTACCTATGATATTGAAACGCGATATGCAATAAGATGATTGTGAAAGCTACACATTCCATTCGACCAAAATAATATTCCTGGCTCGTCCACATAAAATAAGCCCCTCGACTCAACTTGAATATCAACATGCATGCAACGAAGAATAGGAAAAAGGTATATATCAAAATGTGACAACTATTTGCGACCGTTGCTTAAAAGCATATACAATCTTTATTAAACGTCGGAGCTCGGCGTACATGCTGCAAGAATTTTCGGTCGGTCTTTTTTGGTTTCGCTCTTTTTCAAATCTCAGCCACAGTTCTTTTATTTTTTGAACAAATCATAACATATATAGAAAATGCAACTAGTTCTTGGAAATAATTAAGAGGGTGTTGCTATTTTGACCACATTGCTTTACTACTACTCACAAAACATTAGGCTAATGATATATAAGTGAGTTCCCACCTTTATTGAAGTAGTCCGCAATGTGTTAGTAAATATGGTACAAATAGTATTATTTAATAATTCTTGAGATCAAAGATATACACAAGTTAGGGTTTGTAGTTCTAAGGAAAAGAAAGGTATATCAAATGAGAGAATTTTATCCCAAAAAGAAGGAATTAATCTGAGTATATATTCCAAATGACAACCGTTTACATGTTGTATTTGATATTCTCTTGCACTTTGCTTTTTTCCGTTACAAGACTGAAATTCTGGCTAGAAATATAAAAGTTTGGAATATTGTAACTAGAAATATTAAAGCAATCGAGTTTTTAGCTAGTGATAAAGATAAAGATACCTTGAAAATGATCAGACTATCACCATGGCCATGGTAGCAATGAGTCAGGATTGAATTGCGTTCAGTCTCAATTGAGCCCAATTTAGAGAGAGAGATATTGCTCAAAAATGTTATATAATGTACACTATAACAACGTGTGCATTAACACACTTCCCGGAGATATGTTTTGTTGGCAGAAATGGGAAGTCTACACACTTATCTAATGCCATGTCTGTAAGTGCTACCCAGCTCTTCTCTAAGCCCCACAGACATACACATATAGGAGAAACTTCATAAAGGGGATCAGCTATACTATATTCGGAGCGGGATACTTGATATGTCATATGTATTATTAATATTATATATCGATATTGTGTTAATATAGGATATTGTTAAAATTTTGATATGGATATCGACGCATAAATGGTGTCGGTAATGTCTTGATATGTTTATCGATAATGTCTCGATATATTGTCTATACAAATCGATATGACGTGGAAATGTCGATAGTCCCGCTCCATGAACAGTGGGAACAGGGGCTAGCTCATATTGCTAAAATATATAAATTTGTTTATTTCATGATTTTTGTTTCTCTAATTTGCCTAATAGATTGTGAACTTTTGGTGCATATGGATTGCAGAAGGATGCGAAAAAAAAAGGATAAGAAGGCAATTTCAAAAATAGAGGGCAAGATCTCTTTCAAATTCATTTTTGTCTCACCAATCTCATAGTTTGACTTGCAGGTTGTATTTCATTGTCACTAAATTAATTAGAATATTGGATTATGCATATGATAATATGCATGCAGGTGTGGATAACTTGGAAATAGACATGGATAAACAGAAGGTGACGGTGACGGGGTATGTAGATCAAAGGAAGGTGTTAAAGGTTGTGAGAAGAACAGGGAGGAGGGCCGAATTTTGGCCGTTCCCATACGACAATACTACCCGGCCGCATCTCAATACTTAGACGAGTCTACGTATTCGTCTTCTAACTACTATGCACGGCTATAACGCGTGCACGGATACTTCCCCTGACCCGTTATACTCAACCGTTGCTGATAATACTGTACATCTCTTTAACGCTTGACAATGTTCATGCCTACTGCACCCTTATGTGATCAAACAATAATAGTTATTTTCTGGTATTTTGGTATACCAGATGGCTTAAATAAGAAGCCATATGTTCACAATTTGTTGGAAACCAAAATAAATTAACTCCCAGACGGTGAGGCTGGAGAGATATTTTGTGAGTTTGAAAGCCATGATGGACAAACGGAATTGCACCTTAATCAAATGGATGACCTTTTCAAATTGTTTAGGAGCATTTAATTAACAATATATAACTACCCGCAAAATTTGTAATTTAATTGGATTGTTAAAACAGTTCTTCCCTCCTCAAACCTCAAAGAGGAAAAACTTTAGGCTATGTTTGGGTGGCCAGTTTCTAAGTCTCAAGAGAATTGATGCAAGTTAGTAGCGTCTACAAATATTAGATACGAAGGAAGTAGAAATGTTTTCATAGGCATTACAAATGTATAAAAGAGATTTATAAATAACTCATTGAAAAAGGATTTGCAAATTCCTCTCGCATGCATTTTTGGATTTTAATCGGTGGCCCGGAGAGCAGAGACAAACAAGGCGTGCGGCTTTGAGTGCATCACTTTTTAAGTTAGGCCTCATATTTTCTTCTACCCTTATTATATATCTTAAAATTTTCGTCATTCATCTTATTCTTGATTAAAATGAAGGAAACGGGAATCTCGTATTCACATAAATCTAATATAATTTGCCTCAAATTCACATTGTTTGAAAAAATTTCATATTAAGGTACTAAATTATGAAGACCTCATTTGATTTTTGTCTTGAGGCTGGGTGTATTAGGACTGACTCTGTTTTACGCAATGAAATGTTCAAAATTTTGGAAATTTAAATTAAGGATGAAAAAAACATATATTGGGAAAATTAACATGTGAAAATAATTAGTGCAAGTGAATTTTTTTCTTTCAATGCAAACTTTCAAAATTTGAAATTTCAGTGGGGAAAAATCGGTTATATCTGGGACTTTATTTTTTTTTTTCTTATTTCTATTAGGGGAAAAATTAGCAGAGACAATAATTAGTAAAAAGTTAATGGACTTGGAATTGATAAAAAATACAATTATGAACTAGACCTAAAGAATTTATTTTTTTGTAGATACAATGATATATTACACAATCGTGAAGGATTTAAGTTAAACAACACAATGAACTTAGCTTGTAGCGACAATAGTGCAAATATTGCACTCACCATTCCACTGACGGTAAAATTTATGACCTCTCTCTTATAAGGATTTGGGTTAAACCACTAAAGCATAATATTAGTAGTATAAATACTTGAGTTTCTAATAAGTTTAAACATATTTCTAATATAAACAATTGTAATAAAAAAGATAGAGATACTTTGTACGGAAGCAACCCAAACGGACCACTATATAAATGAAGGAATAAGCCGTTGGTACAATTCAGATTATCCACCCCGATTTATAGTCAGGTATGAATGTGGATGATCCGACTGAACTAAACCTACTAGAAAGCGCGCGTATATAGCGCACGCACAACATAAAATGGCAGGAAAGTTAAACCATAAAAAAACCCCAAATTCAAACCTCTCAATTCGCACACTGAAACTTGTGGAGAAATACTTGGTCAATCTCAAACCCTCGTCTCAAAATCCCAGCAAACCCACATCTCACTGTAATCGCGAATCGACAACCTTTTTCAGATTTCCCTGCTTTAATTGTTTATTGATTTTCAATTGAAATCGAGGGTCTTTATTGTTTTTGGTGCAGATGGAGTCGGAGCCTGATCGAGATTGAACGGAAGATTCAGGCCCAATTACCGCCACTCGGTCTCCGGTTTACTCATAAAGTCGTTTTCGGGAGGTGCCCAATTGGTTATTTTTGCTATTCTTAAGTTTATCTGTTAGTTTAGTTAGCTGCATTTTGCAAGTGCATTTGATTGATTTGTTCACTTGGTGTTTGATGTAGCTTAAGAAATTTCACACTTGTACCACATCAATGGCGGACCGTGTCAAACCCATGTATGTAATGTTACAAACCGGAAGCGGAAACCCAATTTGTTCTAGTTTAAAATTTTGAGTGTGTTTGTGAGTTTTTGATTTTGTAGTTGAATTGGATCGATAATGGAGCATTTCTTTATCACCAAGCATCAATCGCAAAGTCGGTAACTTTTCTCGTACACATTTTTGTCTATTTAGTATTTACTTATGTAATTCGACTGTTGTGAAAAAAGATTGCTCATTTGACATCTTTTCAGGCGAGGAATCTGCACTGGATTTTGACCAAAGGTAAATACATTTTGAGTTGGTTTTGATGTGTGTTCGTGTGTGTGCGTGTGCTCACTTGTACTTACAATTTGTTTTCTCCTTGATAAATTTATATATAGGGAATATTCCTGGCATCTGTGACAAAATCAGGTGCTTAACTGTGCATGATTTTGAAACTCTTTGTGCAGAGTAATGAACCTTTGCTCCGTAAGTTCTTTCACTACACAGCTTTTATCTCTTCTTTCGGCATATATTTGTTTTGGCAAGGAGTCAAACCTATCCTTATCTAGACTCTGCTCTCATAATTTCTGAGTTCATTACATCGGTGATGCATATATAGTTTGCTGAGCTTGTACAACATTGCACAAAGTAATGGTCCAGTTCAAATCCACAAACCTTTGTATACATGCATTTTTAGGTTTTAGAATTGCATAACTTTGTCGTTTTCCCTTGACCTTATAGTTAATGTCCAATGAAGGAAGGGAAAGGAAATACTATTCTAATTTGTAAGGTTGTAGTGCTTATAGGATTTATATAATAAATTGCTTGCAAAATAATGGATGACACTTTTGCTCTACCAAACCTCTTTTATGTAGCTTTTTTCTCCTCCTTTCCTGCCAGGCTTGAAGGAGAGATGAATCAAAACATGTGGTGCACCTTTCTTTTGATCAACAACTGGACTTTGTTCGGTGGAATCTTGCTAATCAAGATGAGGATTTGAGTTCAATACAAGTTTTACAATTGGTATAGATACTGTAAATGTAATAAGGCTGTTTCATTTGCTTTATTATTTGCAGTCGTGACTCCTACAGAACTATGTAGATATTGAAACTGGCTGATTTCTTTCCTGCTGATAATTTTCATGCTTATACGTTTATTTATAGTAATGATCATTAGGATTAGTACCACTGTGTATATGTTTATATTTTTCTTAATTGAAAACAAATGTATTTTGTAGTATGTTGTTCTGTTAGTTTAGAAACTCTTCATTATGTCGTTGAGTATAGCGCATTTAAGGTTGATTTGTTTTAATTGGCTTATCTCCTGGGTTTTTAACATCAAGATTTTCCTTTATTTATTGTTTATTTAATTTTATGTTAGGTTGTTTGCACATCTACGAAAAGGAATGAAGTACTTATATTTGATATTAGTTATATCTCATCTAAACCATCCCAGGTAAGTTTCTCTCTTTCTTTTTTTCTCGGTTAAGAGGAAACTTTAGAGTATAGAGCGCTCAATTGTACTCACAGACATAGTCACAGGCTCACAAATATGTACACCACATACATGATTTATGAGGAAAATGCAGTTAGGTGATCCAATTTTTAGATTTGCAGTCCCTAGTCCAGGGTTATATAAACTTGATATCTGATGAGCTCTCCCTTTGCGTTAAGTTTCTGTGGACATCAATACGATAAGTACTTATATTTGATATTATTCCTCACCTTTTTAGTCCAGGTGTTAAAGACAGACATGGTGTTTTCTGCCCTTGGGTCTAATATTCATAAGGCCTTACTGATATTGCTTCTACTTCACTTGACGATTCCAGGTTGAGTGAAATATGCACTATTTTTTTGGACCATTTTTGTGACTTCTGTACATATTTCTTGCTTCTATCAGTTAGATTGTCTTTCTAAGACAGCCTTCTTTTGTGGTGATTTTAGGATACTAGCTTCTGATACACATGGTGTAATCCAGCGTAATAGGACAGAAGAAAGTGCATTTCCATGTGTTGAACTCACTACAATTCCCGTGGGAACCCTTAATAGTATCCAATTAAATGTGAAATCAGGTCTGTAACAATTCACATCTTTTCTTCAATCTTTTACCTTTACGTATTTATGGGAAGTTAAAATATATGCACATCTTTGGGAAAGGGCATGTATCCATGCTTCTGTTTCTTTGTGTCATGAATCTAGTACTTTAGAAATTTACGTTCAATTAGTAGAAATCATGATGATTAGAACGTCAATTACTTGCTCAAAACTTATACCTAGATTCCCTGAATTATGTCAATTATCTTTGGGTTAAAGATCTTTTGGGAAAAAGCGTTTCAAGGACGCAATGCATTTGCTTAAAACCAGGAACTCAGTCATGTAGTTCAGAGGGTATGCTAAACCCTTTATAAGTTAATTGTGATGATCCAAAATTGATGTCTTGCTCAGCTATTTTATTTATTTTTTTCACATATAGTGAAAAGAGCGTGAAGGAACGGTAGATCATCATAGAGCAGTTGCATGATACTGGAAACTGGAAGGTTCTAAATGATCAGATGTAGTGTTGATGCACTCTTTAGTTCCTATATGAGTGAATTTTCTCATAGTTTTTGTGCAAATATAACATGAAAGAGATTCCAGAGAAAGACCCAAACTAACTAGTTATACAATAAAAAGAGAATAATGTTTTGGAAGTATAATTAAAGCTTTTGCTCTTGATTTGGAAGCATGTTCTCAGTCAATATGGTGAACGTAAACATCAAGTTAGTTTTGTCAGCATAGATTGCTCGAATTTGGGTGACATGTTCTCAATAGATATGCTAAGATTTTTCCTTCCATGAGTAAATTTTTATACTCTGAGGGCTTGTTATTCAACAGTATAACATGACTTATATACCCATGTCAACCAATATAAAAGATTTTATACGTTTCTTTTTTCAGATCGTGTTTGGAGCTGGAAAGAATGGGATTTATTTATGCATGGGATCTTCGTGGTGGAAAGAACATCTTCTGCTCTTCAGAGTAATAAAGAAATTAAAACAACAAGAACTGAAAATCAGCACCCTGACACAATTCCTAGCAGTTCTGCAAGAATGATAGTACTGATTTTCTGTTTTCAATTTTTTTTTTTTGTTTTTATAGATACGTCATCCACCTCTAACATCATTGAAGTTATCATCAATGTTAGAGAAAGTGGGCCTCTGAAGGTATTATTATTTACATAAATTGTTTGGAAAAGAATTAGTATTATTCATATAAATTTTTATGCATATTACTTTGTAAGTTGTAAGTGCTATATATTTGTGCATATTCTCATATTGCTTCATTGAAGTAAAAACTATTACACATTAATATTAGAAATGTGAAGAGTAAGGTCTATCGTAGTAGACCCATGTTACGTAAATATCCGTTTTGCATATTTTAATTTAGATAACTAAATGTTCTCATTATCTTTCAGGCACAATCAGACATTGTTTCTAAGGAGATACACTCCATAAGCTCGGTATCTTGCCCGCATCAATTGGCATTCCACCTTGATGATGGTTGGTAGATCGGGGGTGGAGTTTTCTTCCTGTTATTATTGATATTGCTTAATTTTGTATGCTAAATGCAAAACACTTGCCTCTGGCTGCAATTACCTACCAATATGAGCATATCTGATTGAGTTGGGATACTGTTCTGAAATATATCGGATGCTTGATGACTTTTCTTTTGAGAAAATATATTATTTATAAGAGATTTGGTTTACAATAGAAGGGAAATGTACCTTAGAAAACAATGAGGAATGCATGCTTGAGATGCGACGATTCTTTTGGGGTAAAGCAACACTTGAATATAACTGGTCCAAAAATATAAAATTGGATTCTGATAAGACTGGAACACATGGGGATTAAGGACACTTTATAACATGCACAGAATCACTAAGGATGATTATTGTATCTGTTCATCGACCTTTTATGACAACACTGATGCTAGAAATTACTGTTATGTTCAAATTTATTTGAATGGTTTTCGGATACTTTACCTTGTCATGACAACTTCTAACTATATCTTTGTGTTCTGTGTTTTTCCTGCAATTGATCTTCCCTTTACAATATCTGGGAGCATTAAGAAGTTACTGTAGTATAATTACTCAGATTCTCAGGCAACTCGAACTGTTGAGTTAATATTATTACTGAAACATGAAGATGGCTTTATTTCTCTGTACTAATGAATTTCCAATGAGTTGTTATTTGAAGTTTATAAAGTATTGACAATAAATAATTTCCCGATTAGAGATATGGTATAGTTTTTTTAACCAAAATCATCTAACTCAATCTACATTTCTTCGTGCTTGTGCCTTGCTTATTGCAGGTCAGGTGTTTTGGATGTTTACAATTTTCAAGTTACACATATGCATTGTCCTCCCACGCCTGCTTGGTTGTAAGTATTACTTACTTTCGATATGCAGTGTTAACATCTGAAATACTATAACTTTGTGTTTAATAGCTCTATTTGTTTACTGTTTCCTTTTCATTCTGATGGCGTAGAAATGATTCTGGTGTATCAGCTGATCTGTTATATTTGAAAACCTTCATGGCTGCCAATAAATTCGGTAAGGACTTGCTGCTGCATGCATTACTTCAAGTCATTTCTAAATTGGTTGATTACAATCGTTGGTACCTGTATTGGCTGAAAAGTCTTAAATCTTTCACTTTTATATGCAATTATGTATTAGGCTACTCCAATGTTTTCTAATGCAGATCTATGTGGTTGGATCATCAACTGACAATGGGATCCATATTTTGGATTTCTATCCTGATTCAAGCTCTCCCTACCCATGTGGACTACAAGTAAGAAACTCTCTACAACTCACCAGTATGTCAATTAGCCATCAGGTCTACCTAGGCGTAAGACCTAAATTATAAGGTTGGTTGGATAAGAATAGCGATGTGACCATCAGCCTCTGCAGCTGAGGGTTTCTTATCGAATACATAATCTGAACTGATATGAACATTCAGCCGAACTAATAGCGCTTTTTACTTTACAAGGATGGTTAGATAAGAAGTAGAAATGTGACATTTATTTCAATTTCCTTTTTTTCCCTTGTCCTATAATTGTCTGTTTTTAGTTTGGTTCGTGTGTGAACGCTGTTTACTTTCCTTTGCATTTTGTTAAAACATATGTGGCTTAATCTTGTAGAGATGATGCAAAAAGCCTTTCTGGGGTAAAGAATCAAGATAAGAAAAACAGGTTTCTTCCATTGTCAGAAGAGTTACAGCATGTGCAGTTCATCCTCACAGCAGTACCATCATTGCTGGAACAATGGTATGTATTCTCGATAGCCTACTTTGTGATTCATGTGCTGTTCAAATCCTAAAGATTCTTTAAAATCCTATGACATTGTTTCTACTCCAATTATACACACGAACGTGAAATGTTGGAAGTTGTCTAAACATTTTGACCCAACCTGCGCTTCCATTCATCTATTACTTTGCAGCATTTCAGTTATGAATTAATTTCACCACGAATCTCTCATATTCGTACACCCTCAGGCCTAATACGTTATGGATGATTGGTTTCAAATTCATCTTTGCTCATGATTTCGCAAAGTCACAAGTCATGTTAAGGTGACCAACTGATGCCAGGGGCTGACTTGTATATCTCTACCAGTGTAAGCAGAAATGTCCGGTGGTCAGAAACAGCACATGTGATGCGCTTAACCTCGGATGCTTATGATTTGTGCAGTTCATAAGACGTATTACTATTTACTATTTGAAGTTCGGTATTTACTATTTAGTGATAATTTGTCAGCTCAGCTTTTCACTCATGTATGCATACCAGAGGAAGAGTTGAAGTATTTCTTTTGTAGATTGTAGAGAGATCGGAGGATTGTTGTTGTAGACAGTGGCATGCATTGTCTACGGTTGGGGTTCTGTGGTGTACTTCAGTTATTTACGGGATTCTGAGGTTGAGAATGTGAAACTTGATATGGAATGTAAACTTTTGTCAACGGAATTCATGATAATGAGATCACAGTACTCGAATCAATACGAAAATTGTCATTAATAATGCAATTTTGCACTGCAAGATCGAAACTGAAATTGCAGCAAATCTGGTGTTTGCAGGCTAAATTTGAACAGACATTAAAATGGCTATATTGTTGTAGCAACAATGAAAAATCCTGAAAACTGACGGTGTACAGGACTAAAGATAACGCGAGCGAGACTAGGAAGTATTAATAGAACAATACACGGTTATGAAATCTTCTTCTACCCGATCCAAAAGCACCTCTACTAGCATATGGGTGTATTGTCTACAGAAGGTAAACAGGACACAAACAACACTTCATGAAGATGACTGAAAACTTTTGGCTGGAGCGAAGAGCAACAGCACCATACTCCGGCCTTGAGAATTTCCTGTAAACTGCTTGAAGTTACTTTCCCGCTGCATTCAAGTGAAGGCCAACCAAGAGCTTGGCGCAGTCCCTGTTGCATGACAAAAAGAACACACCCGGAATTACTAAACTCTTTCTACACATCTGTTTCGCCAGTCATACAGATTCCAAATGCAATTTACCTCAACTGTTCTTCAGAGTAGCCAGTGTGGTGCTTCAAAGTTTCAGTCAGACAGGAATCTTGTTGAGAGTATAATGCACCAGCATAGACAGCGGCAGCAGATATATCATGGATGGGGAGTACAGAATGATAGTCGGATAATGCAGGATTCGAGCTCAGCTAAGAGAAAACCATGTTCTTCATCTGCATTAGATCAGTAAGTAAAAACAAATTATTAGTTTTGTTAGTTCACCAAAAAACAGAGTTTTTAAAGTATGTGTTTTTTTTTCTGAAAAGCCACAGAAAATCAACTACCTCCACGTCAGGTGAAACAGAAACTTGATGTATCGAGACAGGAAGACATAAGGGGTCGGAACTGTCAGATACCACTCCAGCTTCCCCAGAATTCCTTTCTCCATGCAGTATCTGATCAGCAGTGTATGCGTAGTCTGACAAGCAAACAAAATCATTGACCTGCATATCGAAAACCCGATTTTCAGATCAAATTATAATGTTCGAAATCAGTATGAATAGTTACTAAACAAGTGAAGAAACACTACCTGCGAATTTAGATTTCCTCATATTTGGATGCTATGACCATAGAACTAATACCAACTAGCTGAAGTTCCCTCCTAGAAACAATCTTCTTCGAAGGTACCGATCAATTATGTTTCACAGTCAGGTAGAAGGTTTCAGGCATCAGTTCAAATTTCCTGCTGAACATCTATCAACCAGTCTATGAGGATTGATCTCATCTTTGTATTTATGTCTGGCTGAGACTCCCATGTAGTCATGAACACGGCTATCATCCTGCATTCGAAATTTTCATTTGTAAGATACGAGATAAAGAAAAGGGAAATTGAAGACGAGAGGGAAGAGAATACAACATACTTGGTAAGGCTTAGAACTTGTATAAATCATCAATGTATTCCACCACTGCTAATTCATTGTTGACATCAGCTGAATCGATTTCAACAATCTTTTCTTTCGGCTTGATGTTATTCCTCCAAGAGCCATAGCCTGCAGCAAACAAAAATTTCAATACGACAAAGAACACTTAAAAACTCAAGACATATTATGCCAAAGAAAACCAGAACTCACGCTGAGCTGTGAGGATCGAGGTCAGAGTCTTGACTTCTTCCCGCCCTTCTACAGGTTTATCAGCTTCTTCTTCATCAGAACTTATAATAACCAAATCCTCTGGTTTGCTTTTCAATTTCCTTCCTGGAACCACCTTCTTGGCTTCGGGAACACGCTTTCGATTGAGAGCTACCTTATCTTCAGAACCAGCAGCACCACAGGGTTCTACAAAGCTAAATAGTCCAGTTATGAACATAATTAACCCCAAGAGCAAAAAACTAAAATTTCAGAGAAGAATACAAAAACTAATCTGTGGTCAATGTTGAGAATCAATAAATTAGCCAATATATTAGATCCGGATTCTTTCCTTATTATTTTTTAGATCCCATGATTGTAGGGACTGCTAATTCTACCTGAATCATCTTTTTCTTGAGAGTCAGATTATTACCCATTTTTAACTCCTTTTCTTGTGCCTTTGCTATCAGTTGTGCACGAAAATTCCTGCAAGTAAACAATTTGTTAGTTAATTGCCAATGTCTTGAGAGAGAGAGAGAGAGAGAGAGAGAGAGAGAGAGACCCTAGTAGCAGTTAGTGCCAATGTCCTGAAGAACTCGCCGGTTATTTCCGAGTGCATCACCACCTTCAAGAAATACAAGAAAATCGGCAAAATTGGTAGACCCAAAACGCGAAGATAAACCCAGAAGAAAAAAGCCCTAATTAGCATTGAAGTTATTGAACCCACAAAGAATCACAGAAATAAAGATTAACAGGATCAACAGTAAACAGAAAAACCAGAAGAAACCAACAAATCCGACATTTCAATTCATAAATATGATAAAATCACAATAAAAAGAACCCAGGGGAATTTAAATGAAGAATTCTCAAAACCCAGAAATTTAAACGAAAGAGAATTTTACAAAAGCAGAACAAACTGCACAAACCCAACCCACCAATGATCAGGGGAAGAGAAGCCAGAATATCATATCAAAGAACTCCAGAAATTTAAATGAAGAATTTTACAAAACCCCAGAATTTTTAAATGAAGAATTCTCCAAAGAAATTTAAACGAAGAATTCTACAAAACCAAGAAAAAATTACTGAAAGCCAACCCACAAATGATAAACCCCAACCCACAAATGATCGAGGGAGAGAAACCCAGGATTAAATCACATCAAAGGACCCAGAAATTTAAAATTTGAAAGATTCAAATCGCCTATTTAAAAATCAGAAGTGGGATCGGCGAATACCTTTGGGTTGTGGCGGAACAACCGCTGCTCTGGCTTTGGCTTCCTCCATTGATGGCTGAGATCTCCTTCTCTCGCCTTCTAGGGTTTCTTGAGTCTGTGACTTCCTCCAGTCGCCTTCTTTCTCTCTCTGCCTTCTCTCTCTTCTTTCTTTGATTTGCTGCTCTGTGCTTTGCGTTTCTTGTCTCAGGGAATCTGAAAGCAAAACGAAGGGTGTACTATTTGGAGCTCAGGAATGACATTTCATTGTGGTCATATTTTTTTCATTTGAATTCCTGACCGTTGGATTGTGCTTCACTTTATTTTGGACTAGACGGTGGATTTTTGCTACGGCTTCCCCCGATTGGCGGTTGCAATTGGTAATTCACACATATGGCATTCGTCATGGCCCACAAAGAACTTTGGGCTGTTTTTATCATATAAGCCTGCATCATTAAAATTGGATTTTTTTTTTTTTATGGATTTAAGAATTGGATTTGAAGAGAGAAAATGGTATGTCTCTCGTCTGCACAATCAAGTCCACAACGTGAAATGAACATACATAATGAATAGAAAAATGAAAAATACGGTCTAGAAACTAGTTCTATCCCTTTAGACAATTTCGTCTCCCATGGTCGGGTGTGTTTATCTCTCAGATACAATAACCACAACTTTACGATAATAGCACTTCAAATCATAACCCGTAGCAAATCACGATTGTATTGAACTTTTCAATTATGAAGACTCAAACTACTCGCTATAATGAAAGTAATAACTAAGACCAAGGTTGCCCTCTCTGTTTAATATTTTTTGTCAAACCGTTTCTTTGATTGAACAATTATCTTTATTCACAAATAGTCACATATCCATGAAAAATCACATCCCCTAATTAAATTTTCCAAAATTCCCCATAAATAGAATTTGGCTCAATACAATGCAAATGACAATGAAGACACTCGGTGGCGGATCCACCTTGTGGCAAAAGGTGAGGCTGCACACCATAACCTGAAATTACCTTCTTGAATACATTTTGCCCACCAGAACATAGAAAATCTTGAAGATTTGGGGCTACCCATGGCGGCTCGCCATGGCCATTGTGGTACGTGGTTGGCACATTGGCGACTTCTTTGGGCTTCGCGGAAAAGAGAGGAAGGCCTTTTTTTTTTTAATACGAGGACCAAAACGGCATGCGGCTTATCTTGCTTTTCAACGACATGTCATTTTTTTTTTTTTTAATCCTCGGATCCCCAATTGTCTTCCCATATGCGGTGCGTGACCCGGCCAAGCCCCTATTTTCACTCAAACCCTATTTTTCAACTCATTCATCATTCACTCCAAATTTCAAACCCCCCATTTTCACCTCAAAATTCATCATTCACTCAAATTTCTTCATCTCCACTTCTTCCTCAATCTCTACGGCGCCACTATCTCTAAGACCCGCTCACCAACAAGGCAATTTAGGCAAGAACACTACACCAGTATGTATAATTTAACCTAAATTCTTATTCCCTTAATTTCAAAGTTTCATACAAAATTTCATTATTTGTTTTATATGGCTTGAGTGTTCATTTTGAATATCTCTTATTAGTTTTAAGGTTTTGGATAATGAATTGGTGATTATGAATTTATGCTTATTTAATTATAATTTTTGTGGAATATGATGAATGTGTTTGTTAATTGTGATTTTGTAGTTAAGAGAGTATTTGTGATGCTTAAGATTGATTATTAATTTAAAATTATTTGATTAATTATTAGGGGTTTTGTATTTCATTGGTTAATAGTGGGTATGGAAAGGTTTTAGTTAAGAGACCAACGCCACCACCAAGTAGTTCATTGTCCAGGGTTCTGGCTGGCCGGTGGAAGAGAACTTACGCTATGAAAATTATCAAAGTCTCATTCGCAACAAATGGGAGATCAATGGTTGAGTGATAGCTTGCTTGTTACATTGAAAGATGTGTTTTGCTTGTATTGTCGCGAAACCATCATGAAAGCGTTTTCATGATATGAAAACTCATCGTGGGCGTTTAGTTTGAATAGATAATTTTATTTAACATTTAAAAAGTCTTTGTTATCTATTTTGATGCTTTGCATTTCGCCCGCCCAAGGAAAATTCCTAGATCGCCATTGAAGACACTTGAGAGAATTCATTGTAGAAAGATCCGCATTTGAATCCTTGAATGAATTACCTCGAATTTACTTGGCCCTAGCTAGTAAACGCGATGTCTTGAGCCTACTCATTCATCTGTGTAAACCAAGACAGTAGTACTCACAAATTATCCTTCCAGATACTACATGTGGTTCTACGGTTGTGTTCGTTTTCAATTCTCAATGTCATGAGTGCTCTAGAAAATTCAAACTCTAAAAATTCTCATAGGAATGGCATCATTCACACTCAAATACGTGACTTCCCATTGCGTATCCTGCAATATTCCACTTAAACTTCTAAGTATTCCAAGCTAAAGAAATAGTCTCAAAGTAGCTAGCTTAACCTAAAACACGTAGCAGGAAGCAATGCTTCATCATGGGACATGGGCTAGGAGGGGAGATATAATCTTCCCGCGGTGCTTTACTATTGAATCATCCACAATTTGATTCTCCCTTTAAACTTAGATCTTGGGATATCAATCAACTAGGTTGGTGGTGATTCTTAAGTTGTGGGTACTCGAAACATATGTTTAAACTTGCTAATTAATTTGCTAACACTTTCCTTCTTAAACTCTCCCTACATTTAAAGTATTTGTAGGAAGGTGTCTAACCTTTCAATATACCTTAAAATATTACTAATTGTAAGAAATATTTAAGATATTTAGTGAATTAGGACTCGTTTGGAAGTATTTTTAAAATGGCTGAAAGCGCTTTTGATGAAAATGGCATGACAAAAACACAAGCGTTTTTCGGTCATTTTAAAAGCACTTCCAAAGAAATCCGTAATCACTATGTACTTATTATCTCTTTGACGAAGTAAATTACTTTTCGTCAAATTGATATATAATCTCAGAAACATAGCGAAGCACCACTTGTATTGTCACCAGTTGAAGTCCAATTTCATATACTGTGACTAACACATAGTTTCTAGAAAACTCACTAATGGTTCCCATTTCATTACTTCTCTTTCTGGAAAGTACTCACCATTCCTCCTTCATAAATATTGGATTTAAAGTTTGGTACTTTAGTGTTGAATTTGGCAGCTCATCTGCTCATGTGTTATACGTGTACGGAGGACGAGTAGAGGTATTTTTCTTCAGTAAATTTCATAGTTTGGAGGACTGTAGTAGACAGTGGTAACCAGACATTGTGTACGAATTAGGGAGGACTGTCGTAGACAGTGGTAGCCAGGCACTATGTTCGATTTAGGGAGACCTGTATCGTAGACAGTGGTAGCCAGGTATTGTGTTCAGTTTAGAGTACTGTGTGTGTACTTTCAGCTGTTTCAGGCATTGTGTTCGATTTTAGGGTTCTGGCATCGTGTACTTTCAGCTGTTTACCGGATCCACATTTTTCGAGGAATGTTGTAGACAGTAGTGAACAGTTTGGTTTGAGAAGTTTTCATAAAGGTGAAATTGAAAGTGCTTTTAACAAGGCACTATTGTTATTAATATTTCAATTTTTGCACTGCATCATCTAAACTGCAAGTAAATTTTGCAGACTAGAATTTTTCAGACTATATTGTTGCAACAACACAACTGTGATAGATCCGAAACCTGAGGGATATACACGACGCTACAAAAGATCGACACACTGAAAGAGACTAGTATTGTAGAAGACAATACACGGTTTGAAAATCTTCTTCTACTCGATCCAAAAGCACCCCAACTAGCATATCGGTGTATTGTCTACAAAATGTAAACTGGACTCAGAAGCAACACGTCATGATGATGAATGAAAACTTTTGGCTGGAGCGAAAAGAGCAACAGCACCATACTCCGGCATTGAGAATTTGCTGAAAACAGCTTGAAGCTTACTTCCTGCAGCATTCAGTGAAGGCCAACCAAGAGCTTGGCACAGTCCCTGTTCCATGACAAAGAGCACAGTCGAATTAGTAAATATGCACATCTGTTTCCAATCAACTTACAAAGATAAATAGTCGAATGATTGACGGAAGAAACACTACCTTAACTGTTCTGCAGAGTAGCCAGTGTGGTGCTTTAATGTTTCAGTCCAGACAGGAATCTTATTCAGAGTAAGGCAGGCAGCATAGACGGCTGCAGCAGCAATCAGGGATGGGGAGTACAGAATGATAGTCGGATAATGCAGGATTCCGAGCTCAGCGAAGAAAACCATGTTCTTCATCTGCATTAAGATGTGTAGAAAAATCAAATTAGTATTTGTTATTTCAAAACACAGTTTTAAAAAGCATGATTCTATTTTTCTCAAAAACCACAGAAAGGAAATTAACTACCTCCGCATCAGGTGAAACAGAAGCTTTGATGTATCGAGACAGGAAGACATAAGGGGGGTGGGAACTGTCAGATACCACTCCAGTTTCCCCAGGATTTCTTTCTCCATGCGAAGTATCTGATCGCGGTGTATGCATAGTCTGATAAGCAAACAAGTCATTGACCTACATATCGAACCCCATTAATAGATCAGATTATAATTCTTAAAATCAATATGAATAGTTACTAAAACAAGTGAAGACACACTACCTGTGGAGCCCAGATTTCCTCATATTTGGATGCTATGACCATGTAGAACTAATGCCAACTAGCTGAAGTTCCCTCCTAGAAGCGATCTTCTTGAAAGGTACCGATCAATTATGTTCACAGTCAGGTAAAAGGTTTCAGGCGTCAGTTCAAATTTCCGGTGAATATCTATCAACCAGTCTATGAGGATTGATCTCATCTTTGTATTTATCTCTGGCTGTGACTCCATGTAATCATAGAACACGGCTATCATCCTGCATTCGAAATTGTCATTTGTAAGATGAGAGATAGGAAAAAGGGAAATTGAATTGGGGAGGGAGGAAGGGACTAGAACATACTTCAGTGAGCTTGTAGAACTTGTACAAGTCATCAATGTATTCAACCACTGCTAATTCATTGTTGACATCAGCTGAATCGATTTCAACAATCTTTTCTTTTCGGCTTGATGTTCACTCCAAGAGCCATAGCCTGCAACGAAACAAAAATTTCAATACTCCAACAAAGAAAAGTTCAAATTCAAGATGAATTATTTCCAAAAAAGAACATCAAAACTCACCTTGCTTCGAGCTGTGAGGATCGAAGTCAGAGTCTTGACTTCCTTCCGCCCTTCTTCTGGCTTGCATCGATTCGCAGGTTTCTTCTTTTCTTCTTCTTCATCAGAACTTATAACAACCACGGCCTCAGTTTTTGGCTTTTCAATTTCCTTCCTGGGAACTACCTTCTTGGCAGGAATACGCTTTCGATTGAGCTTCTACCTTATCATCAAGTATCAGCGGCACCACAGGGTTCTGCAAATTTTAAAGAATCAAGTTCCATGAGCCTAATTTAACTCCAAGATTCAAAACCAAAATTCATAAAGACAAAAATAATGAGGTTTGTGGTAACTTTTATTACCGCATTGTTAACTCCTTTTTCTTGTGCCTTTGCAATCAGTTGTGCATGAAAACTCCTGCAAAGTCAAGAATTTAGTTAATTGCTTGTTTATTTGTGGGAGAGGAGAGAGAGAGAGAGAGAGAGACCTAGTGATGGGGCGGATTGCCAATGTCCTGAAGAACTCGCCTGTTCCTTCTGGAATTCATCACCACCTTCAGGAAAAACAAACGCAAAATACATCAAAATCGAAGAAATCGAACATTAAAATATGAAGATTCCCAGGAAACAATCTGAATCGCTACAACAGAAGACACAACACAAAAATAAAACCCCAGATTAAAAAGCCCAGTGCTTTGGAACTACAAAGAATCACAGAATCAAAGATTAATCAACAGTAATTCCAAAACCAGAAGAAACCCAACAAATCCAACATTCCGAATTTAAAATATGAACAAGAAAAGAAACGGGCAGATCAAAATAAACAAGAAAATTGATAAACCCCAGATAAGTCATCAAAGAACCCAGAAATTTAAATAGAATTCTATAAAAACCCAGAAAAAAATTACTAAAACCAGATAAAATCATCAAGAACTCGAAATTAAATGAATAATTCGACGAAGCCAGATTAAATCACATCAAAAGAACCCAGAAATTTAAATGAATTCTACAAAACCCAGATAGTTCTACAAAAATCACATCAAAATGACTCAGAAATTAAATGAATAGTTCTACAAAACCCAGATAGAATCATCATCATCAAATGTTCAATTCAAAAATCAGAAATGGGATCGGCGAATACCTTTGGGTTGCTGTGGAACAACCGCTGCTCTAACTTCCTCCATTGATGGCTGGGATCTCCTTCTCGCCCTCTAGGGTTTCTGGATTCAGTTGACCTCCTCGAAGAGAAGTCAGCTTCTTTCTCTCTCTTTCTTTGTTTCGCTCTGCGCTTGCGTTTCTTGTCTCAGGAGCTAAAAGCAATGCAAACGGTACTATTAGTATTTGAAGCTCGCGAACCGACGTTAGGCCCCAACGGTCAAATGTTTTTATTTGAATTTTCAACCGTTGGATTTTGTGGTACAACTGCGATTCATTTCGAGATGGGTTTAAAAATTGTGGCTTAATTGGTAATTCAGTCATATTTGGCATTTGTTAATGCACACATACGAACTTGGGCTGTTTTACCATATAAGCCAAAAATATGAATTTGTTTTTATTTCATGGGTTTTTAATGAATTAATTGAATTTTGTGTTCAACTTCAAAATGTGATATCGAATATCTTGAAATGATATTGAAATACATCGTTAGTTGAATTTAGTATGAGTATCCTATCGTTTGTAAAATAATATTAACTGAATTCAATGTTTTTCTTCAAATCAACCAAAAGAGTATACAATATGTGTTCATAAGGAAAAACCATCTAATGTTTAGGTAATTCAATATAGTGACATCGAATATTGGAAGTAACAATTTTGGGAAACCAACTTCCCCATATTGGTAAAAGATATGGGCCTTGAGTTTCGTTTGTTTTGGACCTCTTCACTTGTATTAAGGTCATTTCAACATTTAGCCCACATTTGTAACAAAACGTTGAAATAGCCTAGTTTAGAATTTGGTTGATCAAATCAAAACCCAATTTTGCTAAACCAAAATTTTTGACACATTTTACAAGTTTCAAATTGGCTCCAACAGTATGTTATTCCTCTGCAATTAAGTTCAAAATATCATTCCTCGGTAGTTTAGAGTAAATTAATTCATTTCCACTAGTCTTTTCCTTCGTGTAATTGAAAAATGTCATAAGATTAGTCAAAACAAAGCAAAACGTTAAGCAAATTTGCTTTAAAGCAAGTCTAACAACTTTCTTACACAAATACAATCTAAACAGTTTACATTTTTGTATAAACTTGTTTTAGAGCAAGTTAGGTTAGCATTTCTCAAAGACAAATTAGCAACATTCCATTGTTTATGTTCACTTTTGCAAAACTTTGCAACTAACTTTTACGCCATGATTGACACGAATCTTAAAATTATATCCGCTTAAAAAACAAAATTTGAAACATTCAAAATAGATCTTGAAAGCATTTATCTCATAGGTTAATTTCATGATGAAAACACATTTTAAGACTAAATGTGCAAAGAAATCATCATAATTAAAACACAAATCCAATTAGCCATTAGATTTCAAACATATTACACCCCCTCTCAACATTTCATAAAGCACTCAAAAGCAACCGAGTGAGGGAGGCAAACGACTTGTCATTACAAGCACGAACAAATCTATAGATCTGGAAATTCCAAGACAAAGATCCGTCTACAACTAACTACACGTCGTTTTAAACAACACAAATTCTAAAATTCCGAAATTGCCTTTTCTTCATCAAGCCCTCTCGCCCTAATCCTCCGAGCAAGCTGGATGTCCTTGGGCATTATGGTAACTCTCTCTTGGCATGAATCGCGCAGAGGTGTCATCAAACCGGAACCCACCAATGCGCCTCCGCACCGCCCCTCCTGAAGGACCGCCGCAGCGCTGCTCTGGAACCTCAGATCGATGCTTGAAGTCCTAGGCAGTCTCCCTCCCCTCAACCTCTGGGACGGAAGTTTGCGGATCAGGAGCTCCGGTGCTCTTCTGAGTACTTCCTGATCTCTCTCAGCGCCACCGTTCCAGGCCTGAAGCGGTGAGGCTTCTTCCCCTCCTCCGGTCGCCGGAGCAGACTTCCAGGTAGCCTTGGTGGCCAGCTGCTTCCTTGGGCCTTGCACTCCGGTCGATTTCCGGGCAGTTTGCTTGGTGCGAGCCATCGAGAAAATTGAGAGGGATGATTCGATTCGAAGGGTTTGGGATCTGTTTGTTTCTCGGGAAAGTTGGGGAATTGGAAATAAAAAAGTGGTGCGAATTAGGGATTGGATTTTGGTCCTAGGTATATATAGTGGTGTGAGGTGGAGGAATTGCAAATTTTGTGTGTTTTTTTGAAATGTTTGGAGGGAGATTTTGGAGCGTTGATAAGAATTTAATGGACGACTAGGATTGGTAAGTGGAGTGGCTGGGATTGCGATCCGTGGCCTCTTTGTGCAGTCCAATAGGATTAATTTCTTTTAGAGGTACATTTATTTATAATTTTGTTTATTTACGAAACATAAGAAAGTAAACTGGGCACAGTGGTATTGGACTCATGGCTGGATTCAAACTTGGGCTTTCAAATTTCGTACAACCCAACAGATCGTGGTTGCAAATTTTAAATGCCCAATATGTTAAAAATGTGTAGAATAAATTGAATTTTATATGTATAATTGAAAAATTAGTTGTACATATTTTGCATATACAAAAATTCAATTGATTTGTACACAAGCATATACTAAATATTAAGAAATAATAATAAATTGCGTATATAAAATTCAAAAATTCAAGATATAAATTTCAAATTACGTTTCAAAAGTTTATAGATAACTTCGATTTCGATCGGTTTGAAAATCACCCTAGGAAGGAACATGAGGGGACCCCAATTCGGGGACAGCAGAAGTGCCACCTTCTTGCCTTTATTAAGGATTATTTTTACTAATGGAATAATACTCACCAAAGATTAGCATAAACAATCATGATTGGAAAGTTCCAAATTAAAGACTGCACTACCATTTTTTCCTGTGGATCAAACTCTTGTTCTTAATATACCATGCAGGACTTTTTCTAATGACAGCATAAGCTTGACCTTTTTGTGCTTTCAATTATCCCACCCAGCCATTGCTGAATGCATCTTTTGGGGTATTAAAATACATCTGATTTATGCTCAGACAATTATTTGTGAAAAAATAATTGGATGAAGGAGTTTAATAGCAAGGGGCAGTGATATGATGAATGAGTGTGGTTTTACAGCAATAGAAAACGCTTGTAGAATGATCCAAGTATAAAGCCAAACCTTCTCACTCCAAACTATTTACTATTTTTTAAGACGTTTACTACGCACTTGAGATCAATATGTTTGAAGTGATTGGAGAGCGTTTATGTATACATACAAAGGTTTTTTTTTCCATTAAGTTGTTGCACAAGGTACATCAACGCCTAATGATATGAATGGATAATTAATGGATGAGTTCAATGCAAAAAAGATTTGAATATATAATATATAGGGACATATAATGCATTGTAAACGGAGATATGCTCTTTGGAACCATGGCTTTGTAGACCATATGCTTTATGCTTTCTACTCTTCATCCTTCGACATCTTCCATGTTTCACCACTTCTCAAACTTACAGAATATAACTTTAGGCTCGTCCCTCACTGCTCTGGATGACAACTCCTTCTGGCCCGTCGCCGTCTAGGATTTGCTCGGTTTCCAGAAAAATGGCGACGGTGGCGGCTTCATACTAGCCGTCTGGTTTGATAAAATACCCGAAAAACCATTGTCTGGTCAGCCATTAATGGAAAGCTGGTGCAAGGGATCCACAGTTGAACTCACTGCAGATGGTCAGTTGCTGCTCAATAATACAGTAGGAGAATCATCGATTTGGGATGATCAGCCTGCTGCTTCTGGATGCCTATGCAGCCATGCTTATTTTGGGAAATTTCGTGCTGGCCAACCGAAGCTCATTCAATTTGTGGGAGAGTTTTCAGCATCCAACTGATACAATCCTCCCCACACAAATACTCCACCAGGCTACCCCCTCTTTGCGCGCCATTCGCCAACCAAATTACTCGAAAGGAAGATTTGTGTTTAAACTGAAGTCTAATGGAACTCCTGCACTTTATACAACCAATTTCCCGTTTGAGTCTCCTAATTCTCCTTACTGGTCAATCCAAATGCTGGGAAACTATCAGGTGTTCTTCAACCAGTCCGGTTTTATTTACCTTACAGACAGTAAAAAGAGCCGAGTTGAGAAACATCCTACAACCCACCACACAGTCATTGAAGATTTCTACCAGAGAGCTACTCTTGACTATATTAGGTTTTAAGGCACTATGTCTACCTGAAAGAAATGGCGGGCCTTGGTCGAGGTGTGGCATCCACACCCGTTAAATATCTGCACGGCGGTTGTAGAACAACAGGCGGTGGCAATAGGTTCAATGGGTTATGTGTCTTAGAGAATCAAGGACCAACTTGCGAGTGCCCTGATGGTTACACATGAGTCAGTCAAACGTGCACTGAAAGGATGCAGACAGAACTTCACTGCGCAGGTTGGCGGTGAAACCTCACCGAAACACATCTTTTCGAAATGAGAGATGCAGTACACGGATTTTCCTAACGGAATTATATGCATTTTCCAGGGTGTGAGTGAGGATTGGTGCAGAAGAAAAAGTTGCCTAGCTGATTGTTTTTGTGCCATTACCATCTTCTTGGAATCAGATGATTGTTGGAAGAAGGGGATCCCTCTTTCGAATGGGAGGAAGCACCCGACGTTGGTTGGAAATCTCTGGTCAAAATAAGGAAAGACATCACATTTTCTTTAAGGACCTGGAGTAGTCCCTTGTGTGAGCAAGAAAGATGATTCAGGTTTCATCCTGTTGGATCTGTTCTCATGCTAGGTAATAACCCATTTGAAAGTTTGTTTCTCTAATAACCTATTTGGTTATTTCGCGTTTTTGTGTAGAAAAGCAGAAAGGTGGTAAACTTTACCCTGTCATTCAAGGCATTAATCTGAAATGTTTCACTCCTTGGAGCTAAAACAAGCTACCTGACCAGTTCAAGGAGGAACTAGGTCGTGGTGCTTTTGCAACGGTTTTACAAGGAGTTTCAGCATCCGAGAATGGGAAATATGTTGCTGTCAAAAGATTGGACAGTAAGGTCAGAGAAAATGATTTGGAATTCAAAAGCTGAAGTGAGCGCAATCGGAGAACAAATCACAGAAATTCAGTCCAGCTACTAGGTTTCTGCAACGAAGGACAGCTTATCGAATTCTCGTATGAGTTTATGAGCAACGGTTCTCTAGCAAGCTTCCTATTTGGAGAGTCAAGGCCAAGCTGGTATCAACAGCGAAGGGAAATTGCCTTAGGAACTGCAAGAGGAGCTTCTCTATTTGCATGAAGAGTGTAGCAGCCAAATCCTGCATTGTGACATTAAGCCTCAAACATTCTACTCGGCGAGTGTTTAACTACAAAAATTGCTGACTTTGGAGTAGCCAAGCACTGAAGATGGACCAAACTCAAACAACTACTAGATTCAAGAGGAACAAAGGATATGTGGCCCCTGAATGGTTCAAAGTTTGCCCGTCACACGAGAACGGATGTTTACAGTTGGCATTTTGTTATTGAGATTGTTTGCTGCAGGAAGCATTATGAACCAAATATAGAGGATGAAAGATCAAATGGTACTAGCTGATTGGGCGTATCATTGCTATAAACCAAAATACACTGCAGCTGTTATTGGAGAATGATAACGATGAGTCAATGAATGACATCGAGATGATGGAGAGGTATGCGATTGTCGCGTTTTGGTGCATTCAAGGAAGATCAATCACTAGACCACACCATGAAAAGATGTCACACAGATGCTTGAAGGAACTCTTGAAGTCCCAATCCCATCAAATCCTCCTCATTATATGTTCTATCTAACTGATAAAAATTATATTTGGTTTCTGGACATCAAAATTTGTTGGTGTTTGATCATGAAATGGACTTAAAACCTGGCAGTTCAGATAGTCCTTGTATTGTATAAATTTTCTGCAGCCAGTATTTCAGGCTGGCAGAGCACTGATTTTCACTTGTCGAGTTACATTTTAACATGGATATTTCACTCTTGATGCATGCTTTATTGTTCCGTTGGTTTTTATTTTCGCATTGTTTTCTTTCTTCTATATATTAGGATAATATTTTCTAAATTTTGTTTGTCAACTGGATATGATTTATAGAGTACAATATAAGGACTAATTAAGGACTTGATCAACACAAAGAAGAACTTCATTTCATGATTTTCATCTTCCTTTTCTTCTTTCTGCTCTACAGTAAATTTTCTTGCTTTTAGGTCAGTACCATGAAAAACATGCATGGACGAAAAATAAAATGCGTTCTAAATAATAGTTCTGATTAACCTAGGCATTAAGTTCAGTTTCAACCAATTAGAGTGAGTTCTAGCTAGGCGTCGGCATCCTCTAGCTGTCCAAAGATTCTTTGAAGCAGGTACCAAATCTCTTTGTTTTTCGTCTGGCATCTCATGAGTATTAAAATATATCCTACTTCCCTATGCTTACATATAAAAGAAGTCTAACTGAAAAATATTTGTGGAATAATGATTGAAAAGGCCAAATCTCCATATCTCTTGTTGCAGCAGTTTAGTTTCTAAGACAGTTAAGTAAACAGTACGCATCATGTATTTGTAATAATCATTATGTATCAGGGTAATTTTCAAGATGCAGAGCAAAGCTTCATTTCGCGCTACAAACAACAAGAGAAATTTTATGTACCATAGTTTATAAACATTTGAATTTTTCTATATAATCTTAGTATTTTGTTGTGTGTACCGACAACAAGGGGAAGGCTGCATTTTTAGGAATCTTAGCAAACTTATACGGCATGCAAACGGAAAGTATATTACCCTCAAAAGAACCAGAACAATTCACATTCTGTTTAGTGTATTGGATGGATTGTCGATGATCTTAAGGTAGCGTAGATGACTCCGCAGATGATAGAATGTAGAAATATAAGAGGAAAATGATTCTGATTAACAGTTTCACCACCATGTCTTAGTTATGTCTTCATATCTTTCTTGTCATTGTTATTTTTTTCTTACCACTCTTCTTTTTCCTTTCTACTATTTCTTATTATTCTTTTTGAATTACGTCACACTTTTTCAGCTGCATTACTCAAGCCAATAACATATCATTGGCAAGTGTCATTTTGCAAAGATGAAACCTAGACCCTCCTTATCCAGAAACTAGCTTTTGGCTTCCAAAAGAAATTGTTAAGCATGGATTCATATGCTGCCATCTGGTTCAACAAAATACCTGAAGAACTATTGTCTGGTCTGCCAACGGTGATAATTTAGTGAAGAAGGGATCAAATTTGAACTCACGCGGAAGAGGTGGCAGGTTTATGCTCAAAGATACTGCAACAGTCAAACCAATATGGACAGCTGATGCTGCTGCTAGTGGGTGCCTATGCAGCCATGCTCGACACAGGAAATTTTGTGCTGGTCAACCAAGATTCAAACACTTTGTGGGAGAGTTTTAATCAACCAACTGATACAATTTTACCCACGCAGACAATAAATCAAGGAACACACTCTTTGCTCACCGCACGCCATCAAATTACTCACAAGGGGGAGGTTCCTGTTTACACTGCAATCTGGCGGAGAACTCTTGTTGAGGAATTAAGCTGCCTACTAGCTTGGTTCGAAACCTGCAACTAAGCCTGCAGAAGGATTTGAGAGGAACAACCCGACGAAGGCAGGAGCAACCCCGATGGAAGCCGGGGAGCAACCCGATGGAATCAAGTAAGCAATCCGATGGGTCGGTGCATCCCGATACTTTACAAATGAAGCAAGAAGTTAAGATTTGACGTTTTGCTAGTTTAGTATAGTCTGTGGCTGGATTTGTTTAGTCGTTTGTTTTCCATCACGCTTTAATCGGATACGGCTGTTTTGTCTACAGGCTGGCATGAAACATAGTTTTGTCTTATTCTTCCATTTGCATGGACGAGAGGCATGCATGCTCCTGTGTAGGTTCATTAATACTTGCGAGATATGTCTGAGATATATCTACAATTGTTATCTTTTGTAACACCACGAGAATCAATCAAGGAAATGAGACTCTTGCTCCTCTCAAAACTCTCTACGAATTTACATTCGCTGCAAATACTTTTGAAGCTTAAAGCTTTATCAACCAAACAATATATACTTGGTACCATTTTCACAACTCTCACTTTATACAAATCAAACTTCCCATTGGACTATGCTAATTTTGCTTATTGGCCGCCAAACGGTACTATGTACAATGGTTTTCAGGTCATCTTCAACCAGTCTGGCTCTATTTACCTTACAGCCCAGAACAGATATATGATCTCAAAGAATGCAGTTTCGATGCAAAGATGACTATCCAAAGAGCAACTCTTGAGTACAATGGAGTTTTCAGGCATTACGTTACCCTAAAAGACATTGGCTCGAACAGTGTGAGAGCCGGAGCATGTGGCTTGGTCACTCGCTATCACTTCCACCTTCAAATATCTGCACGTCAATCACAGGGTACACAGGCCCTAGTGCATGCGGGTTAAATAGCTGATGTAAAAATGATGACGAAGGACCAGTTTGCGTGTGCCTGTACGGATACAGCTTTGTTTGATCAAGTGATGAGCTGAAAGGATGCGGACAGAACTTTGTCTCACAAAGTTGTGATGAAAACCTCGCCAGAAGATCTTTTTATTTTCAAGAAATGCAAAACACTGATTGGCCTTTTACATATTATGGGCATTTCAATAATGTAAGTGATGATTGGTGCACGCAGAATTTCCTAAAGGACTGTTTCTGTTACTAGTTCTCGTTTTCAAAGAGGATGCCTGCTGGAAGAGGGAATGTTAGACCAACTCTCAGTTCTAAAGCTCTAATCAAAGTGAGAGAGAATTCTACAAATGCAAGAAAGCATGACAGTTCAACTTTCAACCCCATTGAACCAGTTCTCCTAAGTAGTTCGGCTTTCTGAACTTCTTTTTTACTATTTATAACCTACTTTCTTGTTTGCGCATTCTCAATTACAAGAAAGCAAATGCGAATATGCTCTACCCGGTCATTCAAGGGATTAATCTGAAATGTTTCACCTACACGGAGTTAAAACAAGCTACCAACGGATTCATGCGAGAACTAGGACGTGGTTCGTTTTAACCCAGTTTTAAAGGAGTTCTAGCGTCCGGTAATGGGAAATGTGTTGCTGTTAAACGACTGGACACTATGGTTTGGAGAAAGCGATTTGAAATTCAAGCGGAAGTGAGCTCAATTGGCAGAACAAATCACAGAAATCTAGTCCAACTACTAGGGTACTGCGGCCGAGGGCATAACCCAGATTCTTGTGTACGAGTTATGAGCAATGGCTCTAGAAGCTCTTTGGAGGGGTCAAGGCCAAGTTGGTGCAGAAGAAAAGAAATTGCCTTGGGAACCGCAAGAGGGCTCTTGTATTTCACATGAGGAGTGTAGCAACCAAATCATTCATTTGTGACATTAAGCCTCAAAACATTCTTCTAGGCAGACGCTTTCACTGCAAGAATTGCCGACTTTGGAGTGGCAAGCTATTGAAGATTGACCAAACTCGTACGACAACTAGATTTCGGGAACAAGGGTATGTAGCTTCTAGAATGGTTCAAAAAGCTTGCCTGTCTGATGAAGAAGGCGGATGTTTACAGCTTTGGCATTTTGTTATTAGAGATTGTTTGCAGGAAGCACTATGAAGCAAAGATAGAGGATGAAGAACAAATGATACTAGCTGGATGGCATATCATTGCTCTGAGCAAAGTAAGAGAAGCTGCACCTGTTATTCGACAATAATGAGGCAGATGAGGACATCAGGGAGATGGAAATGTATTTGAAGGTATCATTTTGGTGCATTCAAGAGAGGATCCATCACTACGAGCTCGACCATGAAAAATGTATTAAATGCTTGAAGGAACTGTTAAAGTCTCAACCCCATAAAGTCCATTGTCATTATATGTTCCATGTAAGCGATCATGATCATAGTGATTCTTGAATATCGAACTTTTTGAGTACTTAATGAATTTATTTTATTTTAATTTTTTTTCATTTTCCAAGGTGCCAAGATGCTTATTTATCTCAAAGTACTTGAAAGATTAAATTTTTTTGGTATTTAACAAGGTTTCGAGTTCCACCATCATGGTGGGTGTCTAGACTAGCTAATTTTCCAAGCAAATAAAGGGATTTTCTTCTTTTTTTCTTTATTATTTATGGATATGTATTTACAAGAAAATTCTTATAGAAGTTTTTATAAAAAAAAAATTTGGCTCTGTATATATACATATATGTTCACTGGCAAGATAACTTTTTAAAGTTTTTAAAACGTAAAAAGGGACTTGTGGAATGATCCAAATATAAAGCCCAACTCCATGCCTGCAGCAAACGTTTATATTTTCTAAGACAATTGAAACTATACAAGAAACCTTCATCAATAATTTGCCGAACAAAGCACCAACTGGCCATGGCATACAGACACAAACAAGAGATTGCCGTTAAGGCGTAAACCAAAAATTACTTCAATAACGTTGTTCTTTCAGTTAAACATGTTGTCTTGGACATTTGGAAGTTAAGCAGGCCTGCTGCAAAATTACTTTAATTCTAACTTTCCATTGGTAAGAGAACAACAAAAGTAAGACATGAAAAAATTAAAAGGAACGCTGAAAATGATTGGAATTAATGGATTATGGAAGATGACTCTTATGGATATGATATTTCGATACTTTCAATGGATTGGATTTAGAAAAATAGCATGGGCAATTAATATAATGAAAATGATGTTCATAATAAGACTGTCTCACAGTTAGCTCATGCATCTCCCTTGGTACCATGGCTTTTGAACTAACATATTCTTTATGCTTTTCCCTACTTATCCTCCTACATCTGCCAATTTTCATCACTTCTCAACCTTACCAGGAATATATCTTTAAGCTCATCCCTCACTGCTCAGGACGATGGCTCTGTGTGGCTCTCACCTTCTAGAGAGGAATTTGCTTTGGTTTCCAAAAAATTAGAAATGATGGTGGCTTCCTTACTCGCCATCTGGTTCAACAAAAATGCAGAAAAACTATATTCTGTTTAGCTATTAATGGACATCTTTTCGAAAAGGATCCACAGTTGAGCTCACCATGGGATGGCCAGTTTTGATCAATGATATTGAAACAGGTAAACCAAAATTCATTTCTGATCAGTCTGCTGCCACTGGGGTTGCCTATGCAGCCATGCTTGACACGGAATTCGTTCTGGCCAACCAAATTTCAATCAATTTTATTAAGGAGAGTTTTCATTATCCACACTAATACAATCCTCCCCCACACAAAGCCTCAGTCAAGGCAACATACTTTTCGCAAGCTACGCTGAAACCAATTACTCAAGGGCAGATTCCAGTTAACACTACAGTCCGACGGAAATCTTGTGCTTTATACAACGAATTTTCCATTGGATTCTCATAACTCTCTCCTTACTGGAACAGCCAAACCGAGGGCAGTGGCTATCAGGTTATCTTTAACATGTCTGGCTATATTTTTGTTGCAGACATTAACGGAGCGTCGTTTACATGGTATCAGAGTTGGACAAGACGGTTTCAATGCAAGACTACACCAAGAGCAACTATTGATTTGATGGAGTTTTCGGGCACTATGTCTACCATAAAAGAAATGGCTCAATTGTGGAAACGGGGACCAGGGCTTTTGGTCCCCTTTGTCCCTTCAAACCTCCGAATATTTGCACTGCAATTACAGAAGACATGGGGCGGAGGTGCATGTGGGTTCAACAGCATATGTAAACGCATGAGGATCAAGGACCTACTATTTGTCAGTGCCCACATAATTACACCTTCATTGACAGAAATGATGAGCGAAAAGGATGCAAACAAAACTTCATTCCCAAAGTTGGCTAGTGAAACCTCACCAGAATCACATCTTTTTGTGTTTGCAGAGATGCTAAACACAGATTGGCCTAATGGAGTTATGAGCATTTTCAGCCGGTAGATGGGGATTGGTGCAGGCAGAGTTGTCTAGATGATTGTTTCTGTGCCATTGCCATCTATGACAAAGATAGCTATGACTGTTGGAAGAGAAATTCCCCTTTCCCAATGGGAGGAATGACAACAGTACTGGATGGAAATCCTTCATCAAAGTAAGAAAAGACAATTTTACTTTGAGACCAGAAGTCCCATATGCAGCAAAAAGAGTTCAGCTTTGAATTATAGTCAGGATCCAGTGCTCATGCTAATAATAGCTATTTGATTGTTTCTATAATAACCTATTTGTTTCATTCTCGCTTTATTACTCCAAAGGTAAGCAAGGTGATGGCCTTACCCAGTTATTCCAGGCATTAATCTAAAACACTTCACTTACATGGAGTTAAAAGAAGCTTCACGAAAGGATTCAAGGAAGAACTAGGACGTGGGTTTTGCAACAGTTTTCAAAGGGAAATTTAGCATCTGACAATGAAAAGTGTTTGCTGTCAAAGATTGGACAGTATGGTCAGAAAATGATTTCAATTCAAGGCTGAAGTGAGCACGATTGGGGGAACAAATCACAAATTTAGTCAAGCTACTAGGATTTTGCAATGAAGGGCAGCACCAATTCTTGTGTATGAGTATATGACCAGCTGGATCCTTATCAAGCTTCCTCTTTGGAGATTCAAGGCCAAGCTGGTATCAAAGGGGAAATTGCCTTAGGAACTGCACGAGGGCTCCAGGTATTTGCATGAAGAGTGTAGCAGCCAAATCATACATTGTATGACATTAAGCCTCAAAACATTCTTCTAGATGAAAAGCTCTTTCACTCAAGAATTGCCGACTTTGGAGTGGCCAAGCTATTGAAGATGGACCAAACTAAATGCGACTACAAGATTTCGGGAACAAGGGTACATAGCTCTGAATATGGTTCAAAAAGCTTGCCTGTCACAGTCAAGGCGGATGTTTATAGCTTTGGCATTTTGTTATTAGAGATTATATGGTGCAGGAAGCATTATGAAGCAAAGATAGAGAATGAAAGAAACAAATGATACTAGCTGATTGGGCATATCATTCCTATAAGCAAAAGACATTGTACCAGCTATTCAATAATAATGATGATGAGGCCAAGGAGGACATCGAGATGATGGAGAAGTATGCGATGATCGCATTTTGGTGCATTCAGGATCATCACAGGAACCGACCATGAAGAATGTCATGCAGATGCTTGAAGGAACTGTTGAAGTCCCCGCCCCACCAAATCCTTCATCATTATGCTCAATCAAAGTGATAGCATTTATCATTTGTTTCCTGGATATCGAAACATTTTGTCAGCCCAGATAGTTTATAGCGTGTCAACAAAAGACTTGTGAAATTCTTCTCCTTTTTCCTTTTTCTGTTTTTGACGTTCTATAAACAAGTCTTTGAATAAAATCTTTCATAGTGAGTGCTGTAGATGAATTTCCAAAGAAATAAGGGCTGTTTTTATATGGACATGTAGTTAATAATATTATAGCCTAACATCATATGCATAAACTTTACTGGAATTTGAAAGAGTTCAAATTCAAGATTGAACCTGGATTTTTGTTTGTAGATCAAAAGAGCACTTTTCTCATTTATGTGTGTGTGTGTGTGTGTTATATCTAATTACAGTATAGATTGAATTTTATGCTTCCCCATATCCTAAATCCATTTAGCAATAGGCATTGATGAAAATATTGCAGAACGATCCAAAGGTTCAGTGTATATTACACCAAACACTTTATTTTCTAAGACAGTTGAAGTAAATAATCTACATAAATACAAAATATAGTTTCAGTAGTTGAAAGAAGCAGCAAAGTATATTAACACAAGAAGCCCACGCTTTACAGCTCTCCTAATACTTGCAGACGTATTGCCAGAGGAAACTAGTGATATTTGGGTATTCTCTTACCATGAATCTGGAAAATATCTTGGCATGCCTTTGATTCCTTTAAGGTGAATAAAAATACTTTATGATGGAAGTTGTTGAGAAAGTGCAAGGAAGACTTTCTGCTTGGAAAAGCAACATCTCCAACCGCTGCTTAGGTAAGGCTTACTCTTATTCAAGCTGTCACTCACTTCGATACCTATTTATACTTAATGCAAACTGCTAAGTTGCCTGTTCATACTTGTTCCAAAGCTTGACGCACGCTTAATAGGGATTTTCTTTTTCGGGTCTGCAGGCCAAGAACAGAGGAGGTTTGGGTATCAAAGTTCTATGGATATGAATAAAGCCATGCTAGCCCAAAGTTAGCTGGAGAATGTATCAAGAATAATCAGGGGCTTTAGCAAATTCCATGTTCCGAGAAAATTATTTGAAAAATGATTCTCTCTTGGGCAAGCATCTGTTTGGTGCTCAATTACTGAGACAGGGATTGGTGCTGAAATTAGCAATGGAAGCACTGTGAATTTTGGTCTGATAAGTGGGTTGGATCAAAAGCGCTGGTTAAGATTTTTCCCTCTCCTTAATCAGAGACATAATAATCTTACTGTCGCTGATTTTTAACTGGTGACAGATGGGATATTGAGAAACTTCGGCAGCATGTTCCTGAAGGGATTGTGGGAAAATTATTGTATTCAGCTGGAATTGATGGCAGTGACCGGACAAACAAATTTGGGGTAATAACTCCAAAGGTATATATGTTCTCTGTCAAATCTGCCTATGAGCTCTTTTACCCTCAGAGACTATTTTCTCATTCTTCTTGGCATTCTATTTGGAAGTTACATGTATCTCCAAGGTCAAGACTTTTGCCTGGTTAGTTACTCAAGGGAAAACTCCTCACTAATGTTCAAAGATTCAGACGTCATTTTACAATGATGATGTCTGCAATATTTGTAATGAGCAACCTGAAACTCTTCTGCGCTTACTGAGAGATTGCCCTAAAGCTAAGGGTGTGGCGGTCTAGCTTTATCATTCCTAACAACTTGTGCCAAGCTGCCAATTTGGATTGGATTAGTTAGGTTTAAAAACCAACCACCATAATAAGACTTCTTGTTATAGGGGCCTGGAGTCGCAATCTGTTTTGATTCATTTGTTGGTATATTTGGAAATGGAGAAACATGGATATTTTTGATGAACACTTTGTATCCACCAAAATGCTGTTGATATTGATACTCAAACATGCTTGGGAATGGACTAAAGCTAACTCCAAGAGTGAGACTCAAACTTCTAGATCTATTGAGATCTTGGAACTTTCAAAAATTAGTTGTCATAAATTGAATGGATGGTTCTCGGAATGGGCAAAGTGGAAAAGTTGGTGCTGAGTGGAGTCCTTAGGGACCATATCGGTGATTGGAAGGTTGGGTTTACTGCTAATCTTGGGGTTGGTCAGGTGCTAGAAGCTGAGATGTGGGGTTGTTTTTAGGTTTGAAGATGGCCTTGGATAAGGGTGTTAGGAATTTGATTGTGGATTATGATTCTGGTGTATTGGTCTCTCTTTGTGAAATCTCCCAATCAGAACTATCACCCTCTTGCTTCCCTGATTCATAGTTTTGTCTCTCTTTTATTCCATCAGTTTGTGCATTTGTAGTTTCAACATATTTGGGGAGGAAAATATGGTAGGCGATTGCTTGGCTAAGTTGAGTCTGTTTTGACCTTGAAGTTGCATTTGGTTTGAGCATCCCCCTCCCCGATGTACAATTGGTTTTGTTAGATGATCTTTGTAAGAGTTTTGAGACAGAGAGTCATTTGTATAGATCCTCCGCGCTAATTTTCTTTGTGTTGTTTTAGCCCCGTTGTTTAACAAAAAAAAAGGTATATTAACGACCAATATTGTGTTCTAGTATAAAATTTTATTCTTCCTCTATCTTGGAGAAATTTATCTTTGAGAAACACCTGAACAATACTGAGAAAACAAATCCAAGCTATAACCTAAAATACAAGAAAGATCAATACTGGAGATAGAATTCAAACAAATCTTAGCCACAAGGGCAGGAAACGTAGACGCCAAAGTAATAATTAAGTTGGGGGAAAATAACACCTCTAATTAAATCCATTTCAAAACAATTTCCCTTTTCTATTTTCCAACATTATGATCAGGAACAAAAGGAAGAAATTTATTCCCTCTATTTTCATGTGTTCTATGTCCTTTTTCATATGTTCCATTATGTCATTTCTCATGTATTCTATGTCATTTCTCAAGTGCCAAGAGGGAAGGGCTGGGAAAATTTAGTATTTAAGTTGAAACAGAAAAAAAGATTTTTAAAAAAACTTGAAAAGATTTGTGGAATGATTCAAAAAGACAAACCTACATGACAATCTGATAACACAATGCTTTGTTTTCTAAGACAGTTTAACTAACATTAAACTTTAAACCATTATTTTAGTTTGGCGCTAAGAAAAAAGCAAGAGAACATATGGAATGCATCAATTTTTGGCTTCTTAGAAAATTTATTTGGCTAGGAAACGGAGCTTCAACAATTGCGATCTGCACGGGGGCTTTCTTCAGTTATTCCCACCACATTTTACCTGACTTCCTCAGAACATAGTGAAAGGCCTCTTCTGCCGCCCTAATAAGCTTGCAATAATCCAAAAGAAAAAGTCACACTCAGTTAAAAAATATTGTCAGGGACTATCAAGAAGAAGTCGGGGGTTGTCGATATTGATCTCCAAAGGTATTGTAGTTGACTACACAAATGGAAAAAGGATATAACAAGGGACATACAACAATATAAAGCAAAGGATGTTCATCAAGTGTTTCACCATTAACTCCTTCTGTGCCATGGTTTGTACTTGTCCTTCTACTAATACTGCCATTTTACCTGCCATTGCTCAAACTTCGAATAATATATCTTTAGGGTCATCCCCTCACTGCCCTGGAAGACGAGAGCCCTTTTGGGCTTCTCATCCGGCGACTTTGCTTTTGGTTTCCAACAGATTGGTTCTGATGGCTTCTTACTAGCCATTTGGTTTAACAAAATACCGGAAAGGACTATTGTCTGGTCAGCCAATGGCGATAATCTAGTGCAGAAAGGATCAGCTGAACTCACTGCAGATGGCCAGTTCAGGCTCAGCGACATTGCAACAGGAAAACAAATATGGATGGCTGATTCTACTGGCACAAGAGTTGCCTATGCAGCCATGCTTGACACCGGGAAATTTCGTTTTGGCCAGCGAAATTCAATCAACCCTGTGGGAGGAAGTTTTGATCATCCAACCGATACAATCCTCCCACACAGACTCTTAATCAAAACACAGCAGACTCCTTGCTGGCTACACGGCATCAAATTACTCGCGAGGTAGATTCGGTTAGTCTACTACCTGAAGGAAAACCTCTCACTTTATACAATGCATTACCCGTTGGATTCTGCCTAAGTAATATCTATTGGCCAACGGACACTACGTACAATGGTTTTTCAGGTGATCTTCAACCAATCTGGCTCCGTTTACCTTACAGCTGGTGATGGAAGCATAATCGTTGTGCTTTTAAACAACACAGTTCCAATACAAGATTTCTACCAGAGCAACCACGAGTACAATGGGTTTGAGGTACTACCCTAAAAGCACTGGCTCTAGTGCCGGAAGAGACAGAGTGAGCTTGGTCAACTTTGTCTTTCATACCTTCAGATATCTGCATGTCACCTGTGATGGGGATCAGCAGTGGTGCATGTGGATACAACAGCATATGTAGACATGATGACGAAGGACCAATTTGTGAGTGCCCATATGCATATAAGCTTTGTTGATCAAATGATGTGCTGAAAGGATGCAAACCGAACTTTGTGTCACAAAATTGTGATGAAGCTTCACGAGAAACAGATCTTTTTGATTTTCAAGAAATGCCAGGCAGGGATTGGCCTTTTTCTGATTACGAGTTTTATCAGCCGGTAAGTGAGGATTGGTGCAAGCAGAGTTGCCTAGGTGACTGTTTTTGTGCCGTTGCTATTATGAAAGGACCAGTGTTGGAAGAGAATTCCTCTTGCAAACGGGAGGATTGTCGACACAACGCTAGTATAAAGTCTCCTAATCAAAATAGGAAAGACAATTCTACAAACACAAGAGAAGCATGATAGTTCAACTTTGAAATTGAACGCGTTAGGAGCTGTGCTTGTAGGTAGCTCGGCGTTTCTCAACTTCATCTTTCTATTCGTAACCTATTTTCTTCTTTTGCGCATTATCTATTACAGAAAAAACAAGGTGGAGTCAGATTTACCCGTTCATTAATCTGATGCTACACTTACGTAGACTCAACAGAAGCTACCAAGCAGTTCAAGAAGAACTCGGACATGGTGCGTTTGCAACAGTTTTTAAAGGTGTTTTTAACATCTGAGAATGACAAATGGGTTGCTGTCAAGAGATTAGACACTATTGTTGGAAGATGATTTTGAATTCAAAACCGAAGTGAGAGCAATTGGAAGAAGAACAATCCACAGGAATCTAGTCCAGCTACTGGGGATTCTGCAACAGGGGAAGCATCAATTCTTGTGTATGAGTTTATGAGCAACGGTTCTCTAGCAAGCTTCCTCTTTGGAGCTTCAAGGCCAAGCTGGTATCGAAGAGGGAAATTGCCTTAGGAACTGCAAGGGACTCTTCTATTGCATGAGAGTGTAGCACCCAAATCCTACACTGTGACCATTAAGCCTCAAAACATTCTTCGGCAACCACTTTCACTGCAAGAATTGTGACTTTGGAGAGTAGCCAAGCTTTGAAAATCGATCAAACTCGAACAACTACTATATTCAGGGGAACAAGGGGGTATGTGGCCCTGAATGGTTCAAAGCACCTGTCACCGTAAAGGCGGATGTCTACAGCTTTGGCATTTTTTGTTAGGGTATTTTCTGCCGGAAGAATTTTGAAGCAAAAAGCAGAGGATGAAGATCAAGTGATACTAGCTGATTGGGCATATGATTGCTATAAGAAAAACAAACTTCACCTCCTATTGAAGAATGATGGATAGGGCCCGAAGGATGACATCGAGATGATAGAGAAGTATGCGAAGATCGCATTTTGGTGCATTCAAGGGGGATCAATCAGTGAGACCGACCATGAAGAATGTCACGCAGATGCTTGAAGAAGGAGCTGTAGAGGAAGTTTCAGTCCCTCCAAATCTATTGTCTGTTGTATGTTCAATTTAGTTGATCACATAGGTTAGGTGTTCTTAGCAAGTAGTCATTGTTTTATCAAAATGGAATTGAAATTAAATGCAGGTAATGCAGTTGACAATTAAAAGCTTGGAAACAAATAAGAGAAGATAATAGGTAATAAAAAATTCCATGTCCTTATATTGCTATGAAGTCTAACCTCTAGCAACAACTTGGCCTATGTTCATCTTAGAGCAAATACAAACCAGCAAGATGAATTTTAGAGACTAAATTACAAACAACACTGTGATCTGCCGAAATATGGAAGGCAATCCCATCATCACGCTTCTTAGAATAATTATGTTCTCCTTCTAATCATTAATGTTGTGGCAGCTGAGCGTGCATGGGATCCCTATGGGTCCACAGGTACACGTCAAATAATTTGTTTCAGATTTTAGCTAGCATTTGGAAGACTAGTTAATTATTGATTTCCACATTTAATTATAACTCCTAAAAGTATCAATTATGTTTAAATGGGTTTTGCTGACTTGCCACAGATTGGTTATATGTTTATCAAAGGGGAATTCACGATCTTCTACTGTACACAAAAAGAAGTGTAATAATTCACTCATTTACATTGCTAGAATGGTACTTAATATTTTAAGCAGCCTTAATTATTGCATCATCGTCAATGTTTATATATATATATTAGTATAAAATAAAGTTAAATGCTATAAAGTCCAAATGTAAACTAAATACCTTATATTGTGGGTGTATCAGATGTCAATGATCCCACGTTATCAATCATAGACGCCCTTCCTTGATACCGAACCCACAGGGTGACTACTATTATCTCCACCTTTGTTGTCTTTAAGCAGCAATCAAGCAAGCACTTACTAGTAAATTAATCAATGCTACACGATGTCTAGCCCTTCTTACATTTAACTAATACGTTTGATTTTATTTTTATGCTTACGAAATGGTCATTGCTAGACAACTTTGATTAATGGACTTACAATGGATACAATGTTCGGTTTGGTTTCCCTATGTGGATTACGATGATGGGTTGAAAAAGGATTCCAAAACTCTCAGCATATTGGTTCAAAAATTTCTCAAAGAGTACCAAAGAAATCCAAATGAAGATATTATTTTTTTAACAAAACTATCTAAGCATATATATCATTTCCCTCTCTCGTATTGTATTTCCTTCAATAATTTGAATGTTGTATGTGAACAACACCAAACTTGAATCTCCAATGATGAATAGAAATAAAACAGATTTCTTGAGAACTCCTTACCAAATATTCAACAAAAATCACTAATTAATAATATGGCACCTTTTTTAGATAATATAGCACCATTCGAAATATAACAAATAAAAATTAGTTACTTGTAGTCTTGTACTAAGACAACTATGACTAAATGATTTTCGATTCAAATGATTTTTGTAAATGATCTTCAAATGAAGATTAATAAATCAAATAGTTTCAATTATGAAATTTATATAATAGGAATACGATAAAGGGTGAGATGTGCATTTCCCTCTTGGGGGCAGCAAATATTTGAGGTTTCGAGTTTGGGAGTTTTTACGTAAAAAAATTTGGGATTTTTTCGAGTTTGGGAAGAAAGACAGATATAGTTTGATATTTGAGGTTTTCTTTATTACAAGTCATAATTCTAATCTAATATAAGCTACAGTAACGGAGCAGAGTAGGATTGATATGACAAAAATTCTTGGGTGCTCCGGAGTACGGGGTGCTCCAAATTTTTTAACCGTTGAATCTTGATTTTTATATTTTAAAACAAAAATCTAACGGTTAAAATAGAATGCAAATGTCTAGGGTGTGCAGAAAGCCCCTAAGGAACAACTAAATGGCGTGATGATGTTGATGAGCATATTTGGTTTAACATCATCCAAGAATGTGGAAATTAGAAAGGAATTTATCTTCTAATACAGCCAATAAACTCACTTAAAACTTACAGTATGCAATGCAACTTAAGCATTAGGCCAGTTCAAGTAGTTAGAGCGTCAATGAGTAATTTGGGATTCTTTGTACTTTAAAAAAAAATAATTATATTGAGCTTTAAGAATAATTAGTTTGTAAATAAAACGATTAAGCATTTGGAGATTACTCACGAGTATGGAAAAGCAATATAAAAGTGTTCGATAAATTCCAATGTAAATGTAATATAATTGTATTGTATTGACAAAAATGGACATAGTAGCAAGGGTGGTAGCAATGACAGCGAAAGGGTGTGCTAATAATGGGGTATGGTGGTTGGGGTGTAGAGGTAGTAGTGGTGTCAATGGTAGTGGTGGAGATTACAATGTTTAGCTGGCGATGGTGGTGGTGGTGGTGGCACTTGATGGTGAGTGTAGTGATACCGGAGTGGTGTAATCTTTTGAGTGGTTGCAGGTTGTGAGTGGTGGTGACGGTGGTGGCGATGGAGGAGGTAGTAGCGGTGATGGTAGCGGCAATGGTAGGGTGTGTGGAGTGGTGCCAATAATGCTTTTGGTATAGTGGTTGGGGTGTAGAGGTAGCAGTGGTGGCAGCGGTACTAGTGGTGATTGCAACGTTGTTGGTGGTGGTGGTGGTAACAATGGCGGTGGTGGTGATGGCAACCTGTAATAGGGGTGGTGATGGGCGGTGAGTGGTGCTAATGTTGTAATGCTAGTGGTTGCGGTTTAGATGGTGGTGAAACGATAGTGGTGGCAATGGTAGTGGGCTTGTGGATGCAAATTTCATACACGGAGTGAAGTTTGTGAATTCCACTGAAAAGGAGACAAACATCATTAGCCTAATTGACGAACATCCATGAGGGAAAAGGGGAAGGTGTCATAAAGGGCCTTTGATGCCTAAGTCGGAAAAGTAGTAGGGATAAAGAAGGCTGGAGGTTCTAAGTAGTAAGTGGCAATTACCATTTCAACGATTGACAGCTATTTATAGGGAGAAACCATAGTAGAGTAGGCTGGGAAGGGAAGGCTGCGAGCATACTAGGCGGAGTCTGTGATGTGAGCCGGTCTCACGGAGTCACGCCGGCTAACATTTATCCATGTTGGTAAGAGCGCATGCGACACCCATGGGGAAACTCCGAAGAGTCGAGCCATGCCATTATTAGACCAGGAGTATGGCTATAGCAAAAATGTATTATAGGCAACTTGAAGGGCCCATGGTCGATTGAGTAGCATAAAGCCCAATTACCTTAGAGCGGACTACGTCACATTCCCTAAGGGTAATTTTATAGTCCAACTCACGGCGTCAATGGTAAGACCATCATATTGAGTATATAGTCCACATGTCATTCTTCTGTGGATGTGGTTGTTTATGTCTCCACCAGGCAGAAGCGATGGTGATGGTGATGTCAACATCGATTGTAAGGGTATAGTGGTGGTACGAATAGTAAAGTGTGGTGGTTAGGGTACATATGTTACAATGGTGGCGAGAGATGATCGTGGTTGTGGTTGTGGTGGTGGTGGTGACGGTAAGCGATGGTGACAATTATGGCGGCAATAACGACAATGATGGTGGTGGTAATATTGTGGCGGTTGTATACTAATGGTGGCGGTTGTTGTTGTGGTTGTGATGGTGGTAGTGGTGGCGGTGAGGCGGTAGTGGTGGTGACAATTATGGTGGCGGTGGTGGCGGCGCGATTGTGGTGGTAATGGCGGTGGTGATGTAAGGTTAGTGTGGTTTGTAGTGGTAGGTGGTGGGGGTCACTTTGTTCTCAAGAGAGAGAAAATGTATGTAAGAAGAATAAATAATGTCATTTTTAAAAAGTGTGAGGTACTATAAGAATTAAAAATATTCATTAAAGGCTCAATTCCGTTTTTATAAAAGCACTTTTTTAGCAGAATTTTTTTGCCGAAGCATGAGGTATCCCTCCACGAAGGTAGGAGTAATCCCTAGTGGATCCGGAAAGGCTAATGACATTTTAGCCTAGTGGTATCCCCGGTAGTATCCCGCACTCTACTTTTTATAAAAAACGACATAAGTTGCTTTTAAAAGTTGTTGTCTAGAAGTCATTACTTTAAAAATAAACGAATATTTTATTTCTTACCATTTCTTTTTATGCTTAACTTTAAGCGAAGCAACCTTGTGAAAAAAAGCATTGCAAATGGGGTCTAAATCACATGTCGTCTCCCCCAATATCGATTGCATGAAAAAATAAAATAAAAATATGGAACGATTCCAAGAAGAAAGTTTCCAAGTAAATTCCTAGTATATAAAGATTGAAAGAGACTTGCCGTCCTCCCAAATATAAATCCAAGCAAAATACTTGGCCGGTTGAGCTGACCATTAGGCTCAAATTTTGACCTGGCTTCTAATTTAATCATTAGAAGTCTGTACAGTCACAGTGCTGCAGATTATTCTTTTAGTGATTAGGAAGGATAATATAGTTTTAAGTGATGTTTAATCTATTTATTGAGAGTTTAGTAGACAGTTTTATCAATCCTGTAGGCTTGTAGGCTTGTAGCAAAATACTCAATTACCATGGCTTTTGCTCTGCTATCTTATTTGCTTCTTCCTTTTCATGATTCTCTCTCATGTTCCATCGTAGCTCAAACTTCCTCAAACATTTCTTTGGGCTCATCTCTCCACTGCACTAAATGATGATAACTCATCATCATGGACGTCTCATCTGACTTTGCTCTCGGTTTGGAAGAGGTGGAAAAGATGGGTTCCTACTAGCCATCTGGTTCAATAGGAATACCAGAGAGAACGCTATTGTCTGGTCAGCCAATGGGGATAATCTTGTGCAGCAAGGATCCCAATTTGTACTTACAAGTGAAGGCCAGCTTATACTCAATGACGCAATGGGCAAGCAAATATGGTATGCTAATTCTGTTAACACAGAAGTGTCCTATGCAGCCATGCTTGACACAGAATTTTGTGCTGGCCAACCGAATGTCAATCAATTTGTGGGAGAGTTTTGATGAACCAACTGATACAATCCTACCCACACAGACTCTAAGTCGAAACAATATACTCTTTGCACGCTATACGGCAACAAATTACTCTCGGGGAGATTCATGTTACGCTACAATCTGGCCAATCTCTTGCTTTACACAGCGAATTCCCACTGGAGACACATAATGCTTATTATGTATGACTATGGATACCGGCTTCTAGGTCATCTTCAACAAGTCCGGCTCTATTTACCCCTTACCGCACGGAATGGAAGTATACTGAATATGATATCATCCAACAAAGTTTCCATGCAAAATTTCTATCAAGAAAGCAACTCTGGAGCATGGCCGAGTTTTGAGGCACTCTGTTCACCCTAAAACCGCTACCTCAAGTACTGGCAACCCCCATGGATTGGTCCCCTTTGACCTCGGAACCTTCGAATATTTGCTTAAGAATTGGAGGATCCATAGGCAGTGGTGCATGTGGATACAACAGCCTGTGAGGATTATGATGATAAAGGACCAACTTGCCGATGTCATGGCTACACATTTATTGATCCCAATGATGTCTTGAAAGGATGCAAGCAAAACATTCCCGCAAAGTTGTGAGGCCTTGCCGGAACAAGAGAGTTTTTATTTTCACGAGATGCAAAATGCAGAGTGGTCTGGCGGTGACTATGGGGAATTTACGTCAGTACCTGAGAGTTGGTGCAGAAATAATTGCTTAGATGATTGTTTTTGTGTCGTTGCCATTTTCAAAAGGAAGGAGAATTGTGTGAAGAAAGAGAATTCCTCTTTCGAATGGAAGGATGGACTCAGTATTGGTGGAAAAGCTCTCATCAAAGTAAGGAAAGGCAACTTTACTTTGATACCTGAAGGTCAAATATGAAAAGAACGATTACTCAACCTTGATCCTCATCGGATCAGTGCTCCTAGTATCAGGGTTTCTGAACTTGATTTTGCCGCTATTAACGACCTATTTGGTTGTTTCTCGTATTTCTTATAGAAAAGAAAGGGTGATTCAACCTTACTCAGTCGTATCAGACATGAATATGAAATGTTTCACTTACGAGGAGCTAAACGAAGCTACTAATGGATTCAAGGAAGAACTAGGTCAGGGCTCTTTTGCTACAGTTTTTAAAGGAGTTTTAGCATTTGATAATGGGAAATCTGTTGCTGTCAAAAGATTGGACACTATGGTTGGAGAAAATGAGTCGGAATTCAAAGCTGAAGTGAGCGCAATTGGAAGAACAAACCATAGAAATTTAGTCCAACTACTTGGGTTCTGCAACGAAGGGCAGCACCGAATTCTTGTCTACGAGTTTATGAGCAATGGTTCCCTAGCAAGCTTCCTCTTTGGAGAGTCAAGGCCGAAATGGTACCAGCGACGGCGAATTGCTTTGGGTACTGCAAGAGGGCTGTTGTATTTGCATGAGGAATGTAACAGCCAAATCATACATTGCGACATTAAGCCTCAAAACATTCTTCTAGACGACTCTTTCACTGCAATAATTTCCGACTTTGGATTGGCCAAGCTTTTGGGAACGGACCAAACTCGAACTACTACTCGAATCAGGGGAACCAAAGGTTATGTAGCCCCTGAATGGTTCAAAAACATGCCTATCACAGTGAAGGTGGATGTTTACAGCTATGGCATTTTGTTACTAGAAATTATTTGTTGCAGGAAGAATTTTGAAGAACATGCGGATGATGTAGATCAGCTGATACTAGCTTATTGGGCATATGATTGCTATATGCAAAAGAAGCTGCGTTTGCTATTGGAGAAGGACGATGAGGCAATGGAAGACGTCAAGACGATGGAGAATTACGTGATGATCGCTATGTGGTGCATTCAGGAGGACCCGTCACTGAGACCGACGATGAAGAAAGTCACGCAGATGCTCGAAGGAACTGTTGAAGTCTCAGTTCCACCGAATCCATCGTCATTTATGAGTTCAACAATTTAAGTGTTTGTTTCTTTGTTATTTGATCATCGAAAACTCAAAATCTTGAACTTTTTAGTTCAGAATTCAGATAGTACTTAGTAATTTTTTGTTGAAAGAATAATTGTACATGTTGTAGAAAGTTGAGGTTACACCATATATGTCATTCAATAGCATCAATTTCCCGTCCAAGTTCCTTTAAAGCAACACAATAACAAAAGTCAAAACATGCTTGGGACATTTGTAAATTTTAATTTGCCGTCCAAGTTCCTTTAAAGAAGGTTGAATACTCAGCGAACTATTCAACATGAATTAGTCAATAAATCCTTCAAAAGTGAATTGCGTAGTATAAATTATGTAACAAAAAGGTCTAATCTGTTTAATTAGGTTAATTTAAATTTTACATAATCACCTTACTAAACTTATTTAGGGTTGTGCTATCTACACTTTACCTCCCACACACACATGTTACTTTGTCCTTTGATCTTCTTCAATTCATTCGATCTGATGACCGAAAATTTATAATACATAGAAAGTACAAAGAGAAGTGTGAATAGCACCACCCACTTACTTATCGCACATCTGCTAACATTTAGTTGAGTAAATTTTGATAGTTCATTTTGTAATTTTATTTTTAACAAATAGAGTAATATGATTTGTTATGGGTTATTTTCTCAAAAGTTTACAATAAATACGAGTGAAGGTTTGAATAAAGATAGTACATAACGCTTGAAGGAGTCAAAGAAGACAGTTTCCGAGTAATGAATGCCTTTGAAAAAACTAAAAAGAAGACTTGGAACAGTCAGTTGAATTTGAATCCTCTAATTTAATCAGAAGAAATCACATCGTCGTCCAGCAGCAACTTTTGTAAATTTTAATTTGCCGTCCAAGTTCCTTTAAAGAAGGTTGAATACTGCAGCAACCTATATGAATTAGTCAATAAATCCTTCAAAAGTGAATTGCGTAGTATAAATTGTGTAACAAAAAGGTCCAATGTTTATAAATTTTTAGGGATATAAATTATTGTATAAAACATGCTCATCAAATTAAATATCTATTAAATTAGGTTAACTCAAATTTTACATCATAATCACCTTACTTATCGCATGTCCACACTAACTCAAATTTTATTCTTCATAAAATAGAGTAAATGATTTGTCACTCTGCACAGTGCATCAAATACCCGAAGTAATCACTACTTTATTGTTCTACCTCTTTCGATTAGAACATTATGTTGAGAATGAATCTCACATTCTTGAGAGAAGGGACATTGTACACTAGTAGAAAAAACAGCTTGGGCGACAAAACTTTAGGCAACGAAGGATTTTTTGTTTGGGCAAGATGACTTTGGGCGACGAAATCGCTATTTCGTCGCCTAAAGTGTCTAAAGATTAAGGCGACGAATTACTTCGTCGCTTAAAATTTCAATGGGCGACGGATAAATACAGTGGTCGCTCAAAAGATGAAAAAAGTGGCGGCAAAACAGAATTTGGCGCCAAACTTTTGCGCGACGAATGGTTCGTCGCCTAAGTGGTGACTTTAGGCTACGAAAATATAACTTTAGGCAACCAATATTTTCGTCGCCCAAAGTCACTTAAGGCGACCAATTGTACTTCGTCGCCCAAAATTAGTTATTTTCGTCGCCCAAAGTAAATTCTTCGTCGCCCAAATTGTTAAAAATAATTTTTAAATCTGCCAATATTTGGGGCATATTTTTTAAGGGTTTGGGCGACGAACGAGTGTTTGTCGCCTTAACCTAAGAATTAACTTACACTGAAAAATTCGTAATAAGTAATTGAGAAGGGGGAAAAATTTGTAAAAAATATACAAACGCTCGTAACGAGAAGGCCTACAACTTTCGTTTAGGTGTCATCTCCAAAATCGAACACTAGAAACCATGAAGCTTATATTATTTTTTAACCATCGATTAACGTTTACGTTTACGCTCGGTTATTATATCTGTAATTTGTTTTTTTTATGCCGGTTCTTTTTTGAAAACATGATCTTTTACTGAATGCAATAAGATGAATGGTTCCGATCGTTCATAGAATGTCCCCATATTGACAGTTTATTGAAAAGTGTGGTGATGTTATATAGTTTCTATAAACTTTATAACGTCCTATACAAATTTGACTAAACTCTAAAGACGGGGACATAATATAAACGATCCGAACCGTTCATCTTATTGCATTTAGTAAAAGATCATGTTTTCATCCAAGAACTGGCATG